>JBBBDQ010001089.1:4402500-4557500 GCA_037127315.1 Ascarosepion bandense
TCTTCTATCTCCTAGATTCCCATCCATCTCTTATACTTTTTCAACATCCTCAGTACCTTGTTCTCTCTCTCTCTCTCTCTCTCTCTCTCATATATATATATATATATATATATTTTCTAAACATATATTGTTAAATGTAAGAGACAATGAATGTCTATTATGTTTAATCATGAGCCGTTCTAAACATCGTATTTTGGCTTTAATTTCAGTTGAAAATAAAGACAAAAATTCTCCAACATTTGGATAATTATTTATTAAGCTGATTTTAAGATTTCGGCTCACATGAGCCATCTTCAGAGAGGTTACAGACACGTTAACATAAAAACATCCACCATCAAAGACGATTTTATCTTGTGTTGACATAAAACTTTGCTAAGCAACGATAAAAGTTGCCAAATAGCAAACGCAGTTCGTAAATTTGTAATACGGTTCTATGACGTCACACCGCGTGAGAACTTGAAATGTTAACAGAACCATATATTTAAATGCAATGTAATGTGTTATGGCCAGATTTAAACGTGGTTTTATTAAGTGTGGGTTGTTTGGATTTAATGTAGATGGCCTCCAATATCTGAAGGTTCTTTTTACTGTGTGTATGAGTGAGGATTATTGTATTGTTGATTAAAATCTGTCATGAGTATGTTTTTCTAAGAAATGTTGTTTAATTGTACTCTGATCAGAAAGGTGATTGGTAAGTCTACAGTAGAGCGTGGTTGTAGTAAAACCAATATATGTAGTGGGTTTATTATTAGTACCAGACGGATGTGCGTTGTGGCGCATTGGATATCGACTCGGAACGAGAAATTGGGAGCCGAGTTCGAATTCCAGTTGAATTCCTTGCATTCACTTACGCGCAAATACCCTTGGGAAAGGTATTAATCCGTCTATTCCCTCCAGTTATGGGTTAAATAATATGACGGATTGGGTTCTATAGCCTTGGTCGGCAACCAGTCTACCGCAGAAAGCAATAGCAACCTACTGCGGGATAAAATTCTGCCCAGTCAGTCATGTCTCTTTCGAGACATAATCGCCCAAGCGTGTATATCACGTATGGCACTTAACTGACTGACCAGACATACAATCTCTGAATGAGCATGTAAATTGATACACTATATTGGTTTTCTGTAGAGGATTTAGTTGTCAAATTAAAGAGAAAATATGATGTTTAGAACGGCTCATGATTAAACATAATAGACATTCATTGTCTCTTATATTTAACAATATATGTTTAGAAAATTATCTGCTGCCTCAGTACATATATATATATATGAAGACTGAAAACATGGTCATCAGCAAAAAGAAGAGTTCAAAATGAAAATTACAGCTCACGGAGACTAAAATCAAGAGTCGTTGGCATGACGATAAACTGCATCCGGCAGCAAAATCTGGTTGGGAGGTTGTGAGGAGCACGGAACCACCTATTAATTACTGTTGTTCTTAGGTCCACCCTGCCTTGGAGTGGTAGCACCTGTTATGGTCTCAGCTATGGGCAAATAGTTAACCCCAAAACTAGAGTCAAAACATTATGAAAGTATAAAAAGACTCATTTATAGAAATATATACATAAAAATAGACATTTACAGAAAAATATACAATTTTGAACAAAAAAAATTTCTAACCTATACATTTTTGAAAAAAAATATTATATGGTAAAATTTTTTTTGAAGGAAAAAATATTCTCAGCAAAACATTTTTGAATACAGAACTAGAAAACATTTTCATTTTTCTAAAATAAAAAAGAATTAAAACAAAAATTTCAATTAAAATCTGACTAAATCAACCGTTTCGCTATAACTGAACATTAAAAGAATATCTTAAAACCTCACCTTTTTGGCATTAAATAACCCACAGAGTTGATATGCTGCTGTTCAACAAAACTCAAACACAAACTAAAATCAAGCAGGTACAAGAATTTACATACTTTGGAAGTGTTCTAACAGAAGACGCAAAGTGCGACACAAATTCAAAGGTTTATCGGTTTATTAAGAGCTCCAACGTCTTGAAGGGTCATGGCACATAGAAGAAGAAGAAGAAGAAGAAGAAGAAGAAGAAGAAGAAGAAGAAGAAGAAATGGATGGTAGAACAACGTTTAGGAGAAATAACGAAAAGACAACATTTATTAAGAGCTACAAAGGACAGGAAGTTGTGGAGAGCCGTGATTGCCAACGCCCTAAAAACATTGCACATAGAAAAAGGAGAAGAATGAGCAAGATTAAATGCATGGTGGAACAAGGTTTAAGATAAGAAAATGACAAAATTTATTAAGACCTACGAAGGAGAGGAAATTGTGGAGAGCCGTGATCGTTAACGACTGGAAGAGTCATGGCACCTAGAAAAATTAGTCTGAGGGAAAGGATGGCAGAATAAGGTTTAGAATACGGTTTAGTAGAGATAAAAAAAGACAGTTTATTAAGAGCTACAAAGGACAGGAAGTTGTGGAGAGCCGTGATAGCCAACGTCCTGAAGGGACACTACACAAAGAAGAAGAAGAATGAGCATAAATAAATGGATGGTGGGACAAGGTTTAGTGAGAGATAACAAAAAGACAAAATTCAATAAAGAGCTACAAAGGACTGGAAATTGTGGAGGGGCATGGTCGACCATGTACCAGAGAAGAAGGATGCATTTTTTTTTTTTTTTGTGGAATCACGTCAACGGTGAAATTAACCAATAAAATAACGTCAGGTTGAATTCCAGAATTGGTCAGCTTAATCCATCAAGAGAAAGTTTTTTTTTTTTTTGCTGAGTTCTTAATCTTAATACTAGATTGGAATTAAGGTCCCACACTTTTATCATACAAATAGTTATTTTATATAACCGTCTCTTCTAGATTTAAAATAGACAATGCATATAAAGTTCCTCAATAAGAAATAATTTTTGTCGGATCATGAAAAAAAAAAGTGAATCGATTTTATTCATTGATAATATTAAAACATTTTAAAAGTAATTTTAGATGTTTTCCTTGATTCGATTCGTCTAATTGGAAACTGTATTTGTTCGAACGATGTATGGTATAGTTCTCAGGAAAGTGCTCATAAAAAAGATAGATTTCTAATCCCAGTAAACGAAATATTTCAATTGCCATAATCCAAAAATATAACTGATGATATAGCAGTCGTCACAATATGATATTTCTGAGTGAAATTTGTTAAAACTAAACTCGTTTAATGCCATCAATCAGTCAGTTAAGTGCAATACGCGATACACGCTTGGGCGATCATGTCTCGAAAGAGACATGACTGAATGGACAGAAGGTTATCCCGCAGTAGGTTGCCATTGCTTTCTGCGGTAGACAGGCTGTCAGCCAAGGCTATGGAACCCAATTTGTCCTGTTATTTAACCCATAACTGGAGGAAAGAGGCGGATTAATACCTTTCTCAAGGGTATTTGTGCGTAAGTGAATGCAAGGAATTCAACTGGAATTCGAAATCGGTACGCCGATTTGTCGTTCCGAGTCGATATCCACTGTACCATAATGCACATCCCCTAATGCCATCAAATAATGAAAAAGAATCTACTCTCTGCCCCCCCCCCCTAGAAATGTATGCTATGACAGCTGTCATTATAGGGTGTGCGTGTGCGTTGTGGTGCAGTGGATATCGGCTCGGAATGAGAAATGAGAAATCGGGAAGATGAGTTCGAATTCCAGTTGAGATCCTTGCATTTAATATTGTTATGAAGTAATAAAATGATCCCCCATTTTATTATTACTTAATAATATAATACAACTCTTCCCCTTCTAGCCATGATTCAAATAACAGGACAGGTTGGGTTCTATAGCCTTGGCTGGCGCCCAGTCTACCGTATGGCAATTGACTGACTGATTGTGTTGTAATGGATATTGGCTCGAAATGAGAAATCAGAAAGTAGAATTCGAATTCCAGTCAAGTTCGTTAAATTCAATTACGCTCAAATACCCTTAAGAAATAAACTTCTCACTCCATCTCTTCTCTCTCCAGTTATGGGTTGAATAACAAGACAGATTGGGTTCTATAGCCTTGGTTGGCAACCAGACCACTGCAGAAGGTAATGACAATCTACTATTGGACAATATTCTGCCTTGTCAGTCATTATCGCCCGAGCGTGTATCACGTATGGCACAACTGACTTTATCTCTTCTCTCTCTAGCTATGGGTTAAATAGCAAAACAGATTGGATTCTATAGACAACCAGTGTACCGTAGAAAGAAAACTACGGGACAATCTTCGGCCTAGTCAGTCATTGACCAAAAAAGATATGATCGCCCAAGCGTGTATCACGTATGACACTTATATGACTGATCTGGATAAAAGAATTGAATAGCAGGACAGATTAGGTTCTATAGCCTTGGTTGACAACCAGTCTATTGCAGAAAGAAATAGCAATCTACTGGAGTAAAATCTTCTGCCTTGGCAATCATTAATCAAAAGAGACATGATTGCCCAAGTGTGTATCATGTATGGCACTTAACTGTCTGACTTAAATAGTAGGACAGATTGGGTTCTATAGCCTTGGTAGGCAACCAGTTTATTGCAGAAACAGGTGACAACCTACTCTAGGAAAATCTTCTGCCTTGGCAATCATTAATTAAAAGAGACATGATTGCCCAAGTGTGCATCATGTATGGCACTTAACTGTCTGACTTAAAAAGTAGGACAGATTGGGTTCTATAGCCTTGGTAGGCAACCAGTTTATTGCAGAAACAGGTGACAATCTACTCTAGGAAAATCTTCTGCCTAGTCAGTCATGAGTCATTATAGGGTGTGCGTGTGCGTTGTGGTGCAGTGGATATCGGCTCGGAATGAGAAAGTGTGTATCATATTTGACTGACTTGAATAGCAGGATAGATTGGGTTCTATAGACTTGGTTGGCAACCAGTTTATTGCAGAAAGTAGCGACAACCTACTGTATGAAAATATTCTACCTAGTCAGTCATGGATTGAAAGAGACATGATCACCCAAGCGTGTATCACGTTTGGTACTTAACTGATTTATTGATGACAGCTGTTATTGTACAATGAAAGTGATCGTCATTTTTTTAATGAAATCTGTTCAAACAAAACCTCTCTTAATGCCGAAGGCAGAAGTAAATTTCAGAGCAACCCACAAAACTGCACACTATTATATCCGTAGTTTATTGCATAACAAAGACATTGGTTTCGAGAAAGTCTGAGCGTAATTTAGCCGAGTTTCGTCATGAAAGTCAGGTTAAGATGAGACCTGATTGATTCTTATGTCTTATCGTCATTATTTTGCAAAAGCTTTCTTAACATGAAATCTCATTGTACTCGAGACTACGACGCGAACAAATATCCGGTTTTGCTTGACAGACGCGAATTCAGTAGAACCACTTCGCAAAACGAATACGCACAATGACTTCGAGTAAAAGCATTTTGACATGATACTCAAGGAGAATAGGCTGATTTGCATGAAATCAATAACGCCATATTGATATTAGATTTCCTTTGAGGAAGCATTGTCAGTTATTAATGCCATTTACTATCAATTCATCAGATTTTTGTTACTTCGTATAACAAATCCCAGTGTCATTACACAAACATTTCTTACAATATTTTCATTCTTTTTAAGTACCATTTTGTTTCTAATGAGTATTTATTTTATTTTAATTTCACAAGAGTTATTATTTCCACTAGTAGTTAGTAGTAATATTATCTTGATTATTATTAATTTTATTATTATTATTATTATTATTATTATTATTATTATTAGATGAAGCCTTGTCAATTCTTATTCATTTTTCACTAGGATTTCTTTCATCTTCATTTCCATTGCTTTATTTCCACTAGTAGTATTAGTAGTAATATTATCTGGAATTTTATTATTATTATTAGATGAAGCCTTGTCAATTCTTATTCATTTTTCACTAGGATTTCTTTCATCTTCATTTCAATTGCTTTATTTCCACTAGTAGTATTAGTAGTAATATTATCTTGGAATTTTATTATTATTATTATTAGATGAAGCCTTGTCAATTCTTATTCATTTTTCACTAGGATTTCTTTCATCTTCATTTCAATTGCTTTATTTCCACTAGTAGTATTAGTAGTAATATTATCTGGAATTTTATTATTATTATTAGATGAAGCCTTGTCAATTCTTATTCATTTTTCACTAGGATTTCTTTCATCTTCATTTCAATTCTAAGTCCGGGTTTATCCATTTAGTACTTGAATCAATAAGAAACCGATACCGTCCTTTTTACTCAGTCAAATCTGAGAAGAATTGAAAATACATTATCACCCAAGTGTTAATCAAATGTAAACTAAGGAAAGAACGAAACATTTTACAGAATCTTCACAACTTATACAAGATACATTTCCCAACTGCATACCTTGTGAGTGATATTTTTAACTAGTGCATCTTGTAAAGGTCTAATTTATAAATAATTTGCTTGCATCCAATCAGAAATATCATAATATTTATTTGGTTGCTTCTGCTTCTTCAGGACGTAGGCGATCATGGCCTTCCACATCTTCCTATCCCTGGTGGCTCTTAGCACGCTTTCTCCTGTTACACCACCCATTCACTAGTCCAAGCCCATAGATCTAGAATATAAATGTATAGAAACTAGTATGACCACAAAATGAGGGATCAGTTTATATATTGATTATAATATAGAATTGATCCCCCATTTTATATCCACATTATAATTTCTTACAAGCAGTTTGCATATATCTTCTTCTATGTGCCTTGTCCCTTCAGGATGTAGGCGATCATGGTCTTCCACGTCTTCCTATCCCTGGTGGTTCTTAGCACGCTTTCTCCTGTAACGTCTCTAGAGTCCCCGTTCTGTCATCCACCTGCTCAGGCTTTTTAAATATGTTATCCGCTGCTTTCCTCTGTCTCTTTTTCCGTCTATCTGGCCTGTTAGTATCAGGTTCTCCAAGCCCTCCTTCCTCATTGCATGTCCCAGGAACTTTAGTTATCTCTTCCTGATGCTCAATATTAATTTCCTTTTACCATAATTCATAAAACTACTTTTACCTTTTTATTTGTAGTTAGGTTCGACCATGGGCAATTTTTATCGGATTGGTGTCTTGAAACTAAGAGGGAGAACTCCAGAGTAGTTCGGAAGTTCTTGAAAACCATAACAATCCACGTTATTGAACTGAATAGACGAAACTGTCCTGAAGCCGGCGATGATTGCGCAAACACGAAGTCACATGTCATCGTGACGAGTGTGTTAGTGTATTGGCATTGTTCAAATGTTGATCATGCCATATAACTGTAAATAAGGAAATGATAGTGTTCTTTGTCTTCGAATTTTCTGATTTATGCTATGTATCACTTGTTTTGTTCAGTAGTAAGACTCACACTGCAACCAAAACTATGGTTCTCCTGCCACAGCAACACAGATAAAACAAGGCCTTCTCTGTGGCGTCGTTTAAATATGATCAACTCCGCAGTGATGCGACCTTGGAGATGCTATACGAATATCAGCAGACTGTAAGACATCTATAAACCCCGACTTGACCAGTCTCTCCAGAGGATTCGTAGCGGATAAGAAATTAATTAAAATCAACCTTCTTCACTTTTACAAAAATTCACAATGATGTGTGAAATCCTGGTTTTCACAAATAGAAAAAGGATTGACCATGTGCTTAACGAAAAAGTCGAAACCAGAATTCGCAAGTACGTGTTAAAATGATTTTTGACCAATGGGAGCGATTTGTAAGACTTCGCGAATCAGTACAAAAGTCTAATGACAATAAAAGGGCCGCGATCAGCGTCAGTCAGAGTCAGATGGGAGCCGCGAGACGAAACAACTAAAATGTAACTTTAACTTCAAATCGACCCGCTCTTCTCCTTATCTCTTTCAACAATTACTACTACGAACATTTTCTACAATCTTGATACCCATAACTTTATCATTGAACACGAACTCTACTCTTAACCTCTTAATAATGTTTCTTATTGTACAGTAACTTCTACAACTTGCGTTATTCTTTCCTTTTAATAAATTTCTATTTTAACATTTAAAATCTATATTTTATTCTTACACTATTGCACACAAACCAACTAACCTTATACTGATAATAAACTTCTAATGATAATTCTGGATAAAACTTGTAAGCTGTAGGGAGTTCGGTTAAGTCTGACACAAGGCCGAATCAAAGAAACATTAACCAACCCCCTATAGCTTCAGATTCAAAAAGGCATAACCTAATTGAGTGATATTCATATTCAAAATTTTGACCCTCTTATGCGATAAGCATAAGTGGAGTTTGGATTTAAATTAGCTAAACAAAAGGGCGAATGGCAGCAGTGTTATCTCTCATGTAGTTGTATAAATTAAATTGTTAACTTTTAAGTGAGCTTTTATTCCTATTAAAATATTAGGCAGAGACATTCGCAAATTTTATTGATTCCAAATAATAATTACTTTTATCTTAAATAAGTATATATGTAGTTAGTATCAGTAAAAAAAAACGAATAAAAATGGCTGACAATGATTCATCTTATAAAAATGGAAGATGAAAGTAAATACTAGTAAAAATTAATATTAATGGCTGACGTTGCTTCATTTAATAAAACATGAAGATGAAAGTAGTAGTCAAAAATTAATAATAATGGCCGACAACAAAATGAAGATGAAAATAAATGATAGTCAAATTCATAATTGGGGAAAATGGTGCATCTCATCTAAATCTAAACTTATTTATAAATGGAACTTTGTCTGTTGTGTGTGTGTATGTGTATGTGTGTGTGTGTGTGTGTGTGTGTGTGTGTGTGTGTATGTGTATGTGTGTGTGTGTGTGTGTATGTGTATGTGTGTGTGTGTGTATGTGTATATGTGTGTGTATGTGTATGTGTGTGTGTGTGTGTATGTGTATGTGTGTGTGTGTGTATGTGTATGTGTGTGTGTGTATGTGTATGTGTGTGTGTGTGTATGTGTATGTGTGTGTGTGTGTATGTGTATGTGTGTGTGTGTGTGTATGTGTATGTGTGTGTGTGTGTATGTGTATGTGTGTGTGTGTGTATGTGTGTGTGTGTGTATGTGTATGTGTGTGTGTGTGTGTATGTGTGTGTGTGTGTGTATGTGTGTGTGTGTGTGTGTGTGTTGTGTGTGTGTGTGTGTGTGTGTGTGTGTGTGTGTGTGTGTGTGTGTGTGTGTGTGTGTGCCCGTTACCTATAGACTCCGAAACGGCTGAACCGATTTCTTGAAAATTTACACAGTTGTACTATAAGCGTCTGCGAGTGTTCTTAGCTAGGTTTTCTGTCGAGGTACCCCCGAAAAATATCGAAAATCGATAATCGAAAAAATCTGGTTATAGAAGGAGTGGTCCGATTTTAATCAAATTTGATACACTCATAGACAAAGACATAAGAAACGATAGTCAGAAGTTTCAAGGTTGCAGTTCTTACAATAGTGCAGAAAATTGATAATATATATATATATATATATATATTTAGTATATCGAGGCAGCAAGTAATTTTCTAGACATATGCTATTAAATATAAGAGACAATGAATGTCTATTATGTTTAATCATGAGCCGTTCTAAACGTCGTATTTTTGCTTTAATTTCAGTTGAAAATAAAGACAAAAATTCTCCAACATTTGGATAATTATTTATTGGTTTTCTTCTAAGCTTTCGGCTCACATGAGCCATCTTCAGAGAGGTAGTTTAAACTGAAATATTATAAAATCCACCATCACCGACGATTTTATCCTGTGTTGACATATATATATAAAGCAAGATGTTTATGTGTGTGTCTGTTTATCTGTCTGTATGTCTGTATATATTTTTTCAGCCCTTTTATTTTAGTTTTTGCTTCGGGTTTGGCTCTACGTAGGTATAATTGTAGTTCTTAGTCTCAGTCATGATACCATTTACTCAGAGGACTTATTTAGCCTTCAAAATTCTGTTTACGACGAAAAAAAATGATATCGATACAAGGAAATCAAAATTTGACTTACATCCATTCATTTTTCTTTCAGTCTACGGTTTCGCTTTTACTGGAAACAGCTATTGCTTTTTAGTCTTTCGTGTCAACGTCTAAAGAGTCTGAGCTCCAGGACCATGGATTAGTTTTAAGGCTTTCATTACACCCGAGCAACGCCGGGTTATACTGCTAGTAAAGTATAACCATGATAGTAAATATAACTTAAATATTAATAATAGGTGACAATAATTATCTAATAAAAATATAGATGAATTTAAATACCATTCAAAATTAATAATAATTACTGACAATGATTTATCTAACTGAGAAAGAATTACATTTATTACTTTTCAAATCTTGCAATAATTGACAACGCTTCTTCTAATAAAAGATGAAGATGAATATACATTTGACTAATAGTTTAATATCAATCTATATTAAACAAAAAAGTTCTTATTTTTTAAGTGGTTTTGCAAGAAATGATCCCCAATACGCAGATGTGTGTTTTACTTGCCGGGAAAGCATGAGGGTGGAGGCATTGCTTTTGACCAATGTTGGTATATTGTGTACACACACCAAGCATCGACGAGGAATTTTTTTTTAATCGTATCACCCCGAGCAAGGCGGTAACGCCACTGATGCGCAGGGGGCTACGTAAGAGTGAAAAGATTGGAAAAGAGAAAGCCGGAAACCACATCCTAAACAGGGAATATAAGATGAGCCTCTTAACCTGTTCAATAGACATGGGTGGAGTATGAACCGGGCGATAGATAGATCTATCTACTCCAATTGAAAAAAAAACAAAGTGAGAAGATTGGAAAAGAGAAAGCCGGAAACCACATCCTAAATAGGGAACAAGGGATGAGTCTCTTAACCTGTTCAATAGACGTGGATGGAGTGTGAATCGGGCGATAGATAGATCTATCTACTCCAATTGAAAAAAAAAAACAAAGTGAGAAGATTGGAAAAGAGAAAGCCGGAAACCACATCCTAAACAGCGAACAAGGGATGAGCCTCTTAACCTGTTCAATAGACATGGGTGGAGTGTGAACCGGGCGATAGATGTATCTACTCCAATTGAAAAAGAAACCAAAGTGAGAAGATTGGAAAAGAGAAAGCCGGAAACCACATCCTAAACAGGGAACAAGGGATGAGCCTCTTAACCTGTTCAAGGGACGTGGGTGGAGTGTAAACCGGGCGATGGATAGGTCTATCTACTCCAATTGAAAAAAAAAAAAGAAACCAAAGTGAGAAGATTGGAAAAGAGAAAGCCGGAAACCACATCCTAAACAGGGAACAATGGATGAGCCTCTTAACCTGTTCAATAGACATGGGGAGTGTGAACCGGGCGATAGATCTATCTACTCCAACTGAAAAAGAAACAAAGTGAGAAGATTGGAAAAGAGCAAGCCGGAAACCACATCCTAAACAGGGAACAATGGATGAGCCTCTTAACCTGTTCAATAGACATGGGTGGAGTGTGAACCGGGCGATAGATCTATCTGCTCCAATTGAAAAAGAAACAAAGTGAGAAGATTGGAAAAGAGAAAGCCGGAAACCACATCCTAAACAGGGAACAAGGGATGAGCCTCTTAACCTGTTCAATAGACGTGGGTGGAGTGTAAACCGGGCGATAGATAGATCTATCTACTTCTAATTATGAAAATATGGCTGTGTTGAAGCAGCTTCTTCGGAGTTGTCTTCTTTATAACTTTAAGCCGGGCTTGTCAACAACCGCATCAAGTCGCCGAATATGTCAGTGATGTGTGTGGACGAACCGCCAAGCATTAGTTTCAAAAATTCAGGTCGTGAAACCTGCGCTTTTGTGATGAACACCGCAGTCTCCGGCCACATGTGCTGGAAGATGAAGCCCTTAAGGTGACCATAAAGAAAGACAATACCTAAACCTGTGGTGAGCTTGCTGAACGCTTTCAGGTATCCGAATAGGGATGGCGTACAATTTGAGCAAGTGAGTACCCCTATCGCAGCCAACAGGCCACTACGAGTGACAGCTTTTTTCGCATTGCTTTTTCGGTACTACTTCTTCTTTTATGTGACGTGTCTCTTCAGGACGTAGGCGATCATGGCCCTCCACACATTCCTGTTCTTTGTAGCTCCTGACATATTTTGTTTTGCTATTTCTTCCAAAATCTGCTCTGCCATATTTGATCGAGTGATCACCAGTGACGAAAAGTAGGGCCAAGCGTGTCAGGCATTGGTTGTTACTAGAAAATCCTATGCCTGATATCACAAGGCAACCTCTACACCCAGGCAAAATTATGCTTTGTACTTGGGAGACACATCACCCAAGTAGTACACCATGAGCTGCTATCAATAAGCCAAACCATCAATGTGAACCTTTACTCGCAGCATTTGAAACGTGTGTAACAGGCACGAAGCAGAAAGCAACCAGCATTGGTTAATCGCAAGGGTGTATTGTTACTCTATGATAAATCTCATGTGGTGCGGATGGCGAGTGTCCATACAGTAACTTGAGTAGGAGACACTGTGCGATCTACCTTACTCCCCGACCATGTTCCAACTAACACTACTTCCATTCCCTTCGTAGAAAATCCTTCGCGAATGAGACAGACTTGCAACAGGCACTGATAGATTTCGCGTTCAAGGCACTTGATTTTTACCGCCATGATATTGTGCAGCTAAAGGCACGTTGGCAAAAAGTTACTGGATGCTGCAGGGGATTACTATGAGGATTGACGATATGTCAAATATTATGTATACATTTTTGTAATAAATAAAAGGTGTAAAGCATTTTTTTATCTTTTAATTGGTAAAACGTTTATACCTTCGTATTAACAGTTGAACTTCTTTAGGTTTCAATGTTTGTTCCCAGCGTCCTCTTAGGTGCATTTTGTTCACCGTTCTACGTGCGTATAATCTATATAAGGAAAGAAGCCATCTTTTAACAGAAAAGGGCGACAGAAAGGAATAAAATATTAGAAAATTTTCTTTTTCCTTGTATATTATACACCCACCAAATGAGTTGATCGAATTGCGGTGTTAGGAAATGAATCAACCGAATTATGCACCTGACAAATTGACTGAATTATACACCCGACAAATGATCGAATTATAAACTCGAAAAATTGACCGAATTATGCACCCGACAAATGAACTTATCGAATTGCGGTGTTAAAAATGAATTCTCCGAATTATATACCCGACAAACTGAATAGATTATTGACCCGACAAATAATCAAAATATGCACCCGACAAATTGAGCGAATTATACACTCGAAATATTAATCAAATTATACGCACACCAAATTGACCGAATAATACACCGACGAATGAATTGACAGAATTGCGCTGTTAAGAAATGAATTCATCGAATTATACACCTGACTAATTGACCGAATTATGCACCCGACAAATTAACCAAATTATACAGCCGACAAATTGACCGAATTATATACCAAACACATTGACCCAATTATAAACTTGTGAAATTGACCGAATTGTACACCCGACAAATTGACCAAAATATGCACCCGACAAATTGACCGAATGATACACACGACAAATGAATTGATGAAATTGCGGTGTTAAGAAATGATTTCACCGTATACCCCCGACAAATTGGCCGAATTATACACATGACAAATTGACTAAATCATACACTCCACAAATAAATTGACCGAATTGCGGTGTTAAGAAATGAGCTCACAAAATTAAGCATCCGACAAACTGATCGAATGATATACACAGTGACCAAATTGTGGTGTTAAGAAATTAATTGGGCGAATTATACACCCGACTAATTGACCGAATTATACACCTGACAAATTGACCGAATTATGCACCCGACAAATTGACCGAATGATACACAAGTGATCAAATAGCGGTGTTAAGAAATGAGTTCACCGATTTATACACCCAACTTATTCACTGAATTATGCACCCGACAAATTGACCGAATGATACACAAGACAAATGAATTCATTAAATTGCAGTGTTAAGAAATGAGTTCACCGAATTATACACTCGACTAATTGACCGAATTATACAGCCGACAAATTGACTGAATTATACACCTGACGAATTGACCGAATTATGCACCCGATAAACTGACTGAATGATACACAAGATGAATTGATGAAATTACGGTGTTAAGGAATGAGTTCACCGATTTGTACAGCCGAATTATATACCCGACAAATTGACCAAATTATACACTCCACAAATGAATCGACCGAATTGCGGTGTTAACAATTCTACAGAAGGCAGACTGGAAACTTCAAAAGTCCAAAGAAAATTTAAAAGAGAAATAGTTAACTGGAACAAACTATTATCTACATTGCTTAATTAACATCTCCTGCCAACTTTCATCCAATTATCTATGCATTTTTAATTGTAAAATAATTAAATATGTCAAATGTCAATAGCTTAGGCGGCAATTATTTTGTACTTATCACTTAGTTTTAATTACAAACGGAAAGAATTATCAATGCTACTTAAAATACAAATGAAACCCGTTAGACTAATTTGTTATCTGAATTTTTCAAATGAACAACTATACTAGGTAACAAAAATAGTTTTTTTCTTTTGATTTCAACCCAAACAAATAAATAGTGTACTCGAATACAGGACTGATGCAATGATCTTGTGGGCTCAAACTATGATAGACACATATCTCATAGGGCAGTATTCATGTAAAATACAATTTTTATTGTAACCTAATTATGTACAACTAGCAGTATAGCTAATGAAATGTAATGAAAGCTTTAAAACTAATCTTGGAGCTCAGACTCTGCCTAAAGAATATTTGTGTGAAGCTTGGTGAGAATCGGATACAAATTGTGGATTTGTATAAAGGACATACAGGCAGATAAACAGACACACACACAAACATCTTGCCTTGTATATATATATATATATATATATTATCGATTTTCTGCACTATTGTAAGAACTGCAACCTTGAAACTTTTGAATATCGTTTCTCATGTCTTTGTCTATGAGTGTATCAAATTTGATTAAAATCGAACCACTCCTTTTATAACTCGATTTTTTCGATTATCGATTTTCGATATTTATCGTCAGTACCTCGACACAAAATCTAGCTAAGAACACTCGCAGACGCTTATAGTGTAAATTTTCAATAAAATCGGTTCAGCCGTTTCGGAGTCTATAGGTAACGGACACATACACACACTTAGACAAAGTTCCATTTCTAAATAAGTTTAGATCATTCATCTGCGTATTGAATACTGTAGCCATATCTGGTCGATCGCTCCTGCTGCGAAATGATATGCCCTCGCATCTCTTATACCTACCCGTCCACTTTGCTATATATATATATATATATATATATATATATATATATATATATATAAAAGACAAGATGTTTGTGTGTGTCTGTTTATCTGCATGTATGTCTGTATTTTTTTTCAGCCCTTTTATTTTAGTTTTTGCTTCAGGTTTGGCTCTAAGTAGGTATAATTGTAGTTCTCAGTCTCAGCCATGATACCATTTACTCAGAGGACTTATTTAGCCTCAAAATTCTGTTTACGACGAAAAACTTATTTGATATCGATACCAGGAAATCAAAATTTGACTTACATCCATTCATTTTTCTTTCAGTCTACGGTTTCGCTTTAACTGGAAACACTATTGTTTTTTAGTCACTCGTGCCAACGTCCAAAGAGTCTGAGCTCCAGGAACACGGGCTATATATATATATATATATATATATATATTAGGCGCGATTAGTAAATTGTCGCAATTATTTTATTATTATAAATATTGTTTAGGCTGAGTCTGAGCTCCAGGACCATGGATTAGTTTTAAAGCTTTCATTACACCCGAACAACGCTGGGCTATACTGCTAGTAGATTTATAAATGTGAAAAATGGACTCTAACAAGAAATACGTTCTGGCCCGACACAGTGAACCAAATTCCTAGCTGTAGATGCAGCTATGGATTAAATGTAGTCATTCCATTTGAGTTCATTTGAGAGAGTGAGGCCAAGGAGGCGCAGTGCGTTGCTCTCTAGAGGCCTAGTGTTATCCATTCTAATAGTAGACAGGAATATTTCTCTGTGGTGATTAAAGGAGATTCAAATATAAATATATAAATATATAAATATATAAAAAGAGAAATAAAATACAAATCAGAGACATGTCATAATAGATCATTCTATTTTAAAATAAATCAACAATGTTTAGCGGTAATTTTGAACGTCATCTTGAGATTTTTCTTGCTAAAATGTTCAATTTTAATACATGGACAAAAATAATGAATTATATATTGTTTTTTTGGGTTTTTTTATTCAAACTTTTCCATGAGATCCATGGATTTGAACAAAAAAGACCCAAACGATATCAAAATCCGTCATCCTTTAATAGCCAGTTGTTTAATTTGTACCGTATATAAATGTAGGTATAAAAAAGCAAATATTGATAAGATAGTAAGGGTCACAATGCACAGCCCAAGACCAATAATCTGGCGTGCCCCTCCGCCTCGGGGGTTTGGGGTAGTACACACCGGTCCTGCTCGACTAAATCACGTATGCAGATTTCAAATCTGTGCTCAGAATTGCTCAAGCATATCAGGAATGTGCGATATGCGAATGATTGGTGTGACTTTCGGCATACCATCTCGATAAATGATGCTGTACACTGAATCAAGTACTCTGATTTCGAATGTATACTCTTCAATTATTAATTACTGTTGGAAAAAAACAGTTTTCTCTGCAACCCAAATATATGATTCTGTTCTAGAATAAATTGACTACTCTTATTTTGAATGTATACTCAAATATTATATTAGTTAAATATGGTTTCCAAATGCTTCTGCTATTGTCTACAACCCAAATAAATGTCACCACATCAAACTAACTCGAGTAAGCTGATTCCGAATATTTACTCAGAATTGGTCTAGCATATCTAAACTTATTTATAAATGGAACTTTGTCTGTGTGTGTGTGTGTGTGTTTGTCCGTTACCTATAAACTCTGAAACGGCTGAACCGATTTTATTGAAAATATACACAGTTGTACTATAAGCGTCTGCGAGTGTTCTTAGCTAGGTTTTGTGTCGAGGTACCCCGATAAATATCGAAACAATCGGGTTATAGAAGGAGTGGTCCGATTTTAATCAAATTTGATACACTCATAGACAAAGACATAAGAAACGACATTCAGAAGTTTCAAGGTTGCAGTTCTTACAATAGTGCAGAAAATCGATCAATTGGAGTAGATAGACTTAACTATCGCCCGGTTCACACTCCACCCACACCTATTGAACAGGTGAAGAGGCTCATCCCTTGTTTCCTGTTTAGGATGCGGTTTCCGGTTTTCTCTTTTCTAATCTTCTCACTTTGTTTTTTTTTCTTTCAATTGGAGTAGATATATTAAACTATCGCCCGGTTTACACTCCACCCACATCTATTAAACACGTGAAGAGGCTTATCCCTTTTTTTCCTGTTTAGGACGCGGTTTTCGGTTTTCCTCTTTTCTAATCTTCTCACTCTTATGTAGCCCCCTGCACATCAGTGGCGTTACCGCCTTGCTTGGGGTGATATGATTAAAAATATATATATATATATATATATATATATATATATATATATATATATAAATGCAAGTTGTTTGTGTGTGTGTCTGTTTATCTGTCTGTATGTCCTTTATACAAATCCACGATGTTTATCCTATTCTAACCAAACTTCACACAAATATTCTTTAGGCTGTGTCTAAGTTCCAGGACCATGGATTAGTTTTAAAGCTTTCATTACACCCGAGCAACGCCGGGTTATACTGCTAGTGTATATATATATATATATATATATATATATATATATATATATATATATATATATATTAGGTGCGATTTGTAAATTGTCGCAATTATTTTATTATTTCAAATATCCTTCAGGCTGAGTCTGAGCTCCAGGACCATGGATTACTTTTAAAGCTTTCATTACACCCGAGCAACGCCGGGCTATACTGCTAGCATTAGTTAAATCTTTGATCTCGAAAATGTTTCCGCTATTGTCTATAACCCAAATAAATGTCACCACATCAAATCGAGTAAGCTGATTCCGAATATTTACTCAGATTTGGTCTAGCATATCATCAATATTTGTTATACGAAATATTGGCAAGAATTCTTTTTTATTAATTCCATGAATCAGAAAATAATCAACGAGAATTACAAATTAGAGAGACCAAAATCAAGCAAATACAAACATTTAGATATCTTGGAATTGCCCTAATAAAGGTTAGAGAATGCAACGCCGGAAACCGGAGGCATACTGGGATAGCGAATGATGTCTTCCTAACGCTAAATAAGGTATTAAGAAACAGGAAATGTTTGTTTTTTAGAAATAAGTAAAACAGTACTGAAGTGTTGTGTAATATTGTTACTCCTATAAAGCAGTGAAGAAGATGACTTGAGGAAACAGAGATATTTTTCTACAGAAGAAATGCTGAGAATACCATAGACTGAATATGTGTGCAACCACCAAGCTTTAGAAAAATGAAAACAAAATGGACACTTATACTTAACATCAGAGAGATTAAATTTCTCGGGCATATAATGAGGAAAGTGGGCTTAGAAAATTGGATACTCATTCGACGTATTGAAAAAAAGAGGGACAGAAGAAAAGAAACTCATATTATGTTCTATCTATTGTGTCCCTTCAGGACGTTGGGGATCATGGCTCTCGACAATTTCCTTTGTAGCTCTTGAGAAATTATCTATTTTTGTTAATTCTCCTAAACCTTGTTCCGGCATCCATTTACTTAAGCTCGTTCTTCTTCTATGTCCTATATCTCTTCAAGACGTTGGTGATCACAGCCCTCCACAATTCTGTGTAGCTCTTAGTAATTTTTGTCTTTTAACCATCTCTCCTAAACGCTGTTCGGCCATACAGTTATTTATTACTCTTTCTTATTCTAGGTGCCTCGTCTCTTCAGGAAGCTGGCGATCATGACTCTCCACAGTTTCCGGTCATTTGTAGGTCTAAACCAATTTTATCTTTTTGTTATCACTCCTCAACTCTGTTTGGCCATTCAGTTACTCGTGTTTATTCTTCTTCTATGTGTCGTGACAGTTCAGAAAGTTGGCGATCATGGTTCTCCACAATTTCCTGTCCTTTGTAACTCTTGATAAATGTTGCCTTTTTGTGATCTATCCTAAACCCTGTTGCTCCAACCATTTACTCACTAAGAAGTTTTTGCGTTGTTTTCCTCTGTAATATTATGAACCCCTATCGATGACGTTGTTGTGAATCGTATGACGTTGTGATAAGAACTGGCATTATTTCATTTTCCACAATTGAGAAGAATTAAGAAAAGCATTTTTTAATGGTAGCAGTTAATGCATCGAATATCATTTCCGCTTTCCAACTAAGCGGCAATCACTACTTGACGAATAATTTCGCAAAAACAATTCTACTTGGAAGCCAATTGTTGCTGTCAGCAATAAAGAGAGGCAGTGTAATTGCTTACATGTTATGCTGTTCGTAATTCCGGCAATAATGGGTTGATATTTGAAAGAAAATTGGGGAAAAAACGAAACAAACACCATTAACTAACCCTGGCAAATTGATTTTGTTTCGGAAAAAAACAATAGCAAATAATGCAGGTTTAATCGGAGAAGTGACGAAAACTAAAACTGTTTCACTGGTTTTTATGAAATACTAGCAGTATAACCCGGCGTTGCTCGGGTGTAATGAAAGCTTTAAAAGTAATCCATGGTCCTGGAGCTCAGACTTAGCCTAAAGAATATTTGAAATAATAAAATAATTGCGACAATTTACCAATCGCACGTTATATATATATATATATATATATATATATATATATATACTAGCAGTATAACCCGGCGTTGCTCGGTAATGAAAGCTTTAAAACTAATCCATGCTTCTGGAGCTCAGACTTAGCCTAAAGAATATTTGTGTGATGTTTGGTGAGAATCGGATAAAAATTGTGGATTTGTATAAAGGACATACAGACAGATAAACAGACACACACAAACATCTTGCCTTTTATATATATATATATATATATATATATATATATATATTATCGATTTCCTGCACTATTGTAAGAACCGCAACCTTGAAACTTCTGAATATCGTTTCTTATGTCTTTGTCTGTGAGTGTATCAAATTTGATTAAAATCGGACCACTCCTTCTATAACTCGATTTTTTCGATTATCGATTTTCGATATTTATCGAGGGTACCTTGACACAAAACCTAGCTAAGAACACTCGCAGACGCTTATAGTACAACTGTGTAAAATTTCAAGAAAATTGGTTCAGCCGGTTCGGAGTCTATAGATAATGGACACACAGACACAGACACATACACAGACACAGACAAAGTTCCATTTATAAATAAGTTTAGATCACAAGTGGCGATTGTGAAACTCTGAAAGTGGAGAGGCCTCTTAAGGGCCGATATTTTCTGTGGAGGAGGGGGTCAAACTCAAGCAGCGTATTCATTTTTCTACAACACCACTATTGTATACACAAATTAGGAATGAGTTTGAGTATAATCGTGTCATTTCACTAAATTTAACGGAATATCTTTTCATTGATAGAAGTGAAGTTCTAATCTATTTTGCCCTCTTTCCATTCTCAAGCTGTTGGGACACAGTCAGTCAGTTAAGTGCCATACATGATACACGTTTGGTCGATCATATCTCTAAAGAGACATGACCGACTGGACAGAAGATTTCCCGCAGTAGGTTGCCATTACTTTCTGCGGTAGACTGGTTGCCAGCCAAGGCTATAGAACCCAACATGTTCTATTATTTAACTCATAATTGGAGGGAAGAAACGGATTAATACTTATCCCAAAAGTATTTGCGCGTAAGTGAATACAAGGAATTCAACTAGAATTCGAACTCAGCTCCCCGATTTCTAGTTCCGAGCCGATATCCACTGCATCACAACGCACACTTCAATTCCTATAGATAGGGTACCATAATACTACTAAGTAGTAATGATTCTCCCAAGACAATCTTGATAACCATTAAATCACGTTGAGTCACCCAGAATGAAACAGAAATAGATTTAATGAGTCGTACAGAGTCACTAGACTGACGACTCTACGACACTGTCAGCACTCTGCCTTCGGGTAGAGGGCGCTCTCTGCTTCCGAGCAGAGAGCTATAACCCAGTCGTGGTTCCGCCGAAGGATAGAAGCACGACTGGGCAAAAATAGACAGACATTTTTTGGCCGGGCCATATAGCCCGGAAATCCCAGATATAAACTGACCATGTGTCATATGTTGCCCTTACTGGGAGGGACGACTAAATAATGAGTCGTACAGAGCCGTACAAAGTCGTAGAGAATCAGTTGAGAGTCAGTGCGAGAGTTAGTCACACTTCCGGTGTGCATACCGGAAGTAATCTGTTATACACACGTCTTACGACTGATTGGACTCTTGTATCTTTTCTATTGTAAATATTACTAATCACTTCTGTACATACTAACCGTCTTTCCGCGGAATACAACTTATATTCTGATTCTGTTGTTGAGTTATTCATTTATACTTGGCGACATAACAATAGCCTTGGTTGGCAACCAGACTACTGCAGTAAGTAATGGCAACCTACTGCGGGAAAATATTCTGCCCAATCAGTCATGTCTCTTTTGAGACATGATCGCTCAAGTGTGTATCACGTATGACACTTAACTGACTGATTTTTTACCGTATGTTATCTTAATTATTTATAAGGCGTATAAAAGGAATTTTTTTGTTCAAGTAAATTATGTAAATTTTTTGTAGTTGTGATTTTTTTTCTGTATTCTGTAATAATTGTTTGTATTTAAAAAAAATTCGCAGTGGTCTGAGTCTTGACTGCGTTTTATACAACTTTCTTTTTCTATGAACTCGATTTCAATCACTTTCTCACCGACGTGACGAGGCTTCTGCCGTTGGCTCTAACGAAAATATTTAAGTAACGTTATCTAACCAGATCGATGAAATAAAAGTTTTTTTATTACATCCCCTGTTTGGACAAAGAGAATTCTTGGTACAGGGATTTTCGGCCATGACACCAAGTTTTCCAAGTCTCACATTTTAATCATTCTTTCCTCACCATTCGACTTATAATTGAATTAATAAGGTTTTGTTAACAGTTATCCTTTCGTTTTATCCTTCATTTTTCTTCACAAAACACCATTTTAATCCCCTGGGAACACAACACGTCCCTCTGTCTTTTCTACAAATATTTTCATGACAACTGCTCTGACGAGCTATTAGAAGACGGAAAGGGCTACACATAGATCCGAATGCGAATTGGCATGGCAAAGGACACGTTCCAGAAGCCGAGTAGAGTATTAAGAGACAGGAAACATTTGCTAGAAACAAAGAAAAGAGTACTGGATTGCTATATCATGTTAGTTTTTCAATATTGTAGCGAATGCTTGATAATATCATCAAAGAAGAAGCAACTGAAATGTGGTTCTACAGAAGGATGCTGTGGATATCATGAACCGAGCATGTGAGCAATGATGAGGTTTTGGAAAGGATGGAAACGAAAATGAAATTAATACTGAGTATTAGGAAGAGACAGATAAGGTTTATGCAATAAGGAAGGAGGGCTTGGAGAACCCTATACTAACAGGCCAGATAGAGAGGCAAAGAGACAGGGGAAAGCAGCGGATAACATATTTTTATTGCCTGAGAAGGTGGATGACAGAAAGGGTTGCATGGTGTAACAGGAGAAAGCAATATTACATCCGCCTATAATCAGGAGAATCCAGTAAGGAATTAACTTGTATTATTCCGAGAAGGATAACATAAAATCTGCCTATCGTCGTGATAATCCAGTAAAAGAATAATTTGTATTATTATGACAAGAATAGAATATATAATCGGCCTATAATCGGTCTATCATCGTGATAATCTATATTTGTCTTTTTTTGACAAGAATAACATATATAATCCGCATATAGTTGCGATAATCCAGTAAGGGTGTAAGTTGTATTATTCTGAAATGGATAACATATAAAATCCTCCTATCGTTGTGATAATCTTGTAAAAGATTAATTTGTATTTTTTTGACAAAAATAAACAATACAATCTGCCTGTAGTCGCAATAATTCAGTAAGGGGATAATTCTGTGAAGGATAAAATACAAAATACACGTATAGTCCAAATAATCCAGTCAGTCAAATGCCATACGTGATACACGCTTGGGCGATCATGTCTCGAATGACTGACTGGGCAGAAGATTATCCAGCAGTAGGTTGCCATTGCTTTCTGCGGTAGACTGGTTGTCGACCAAGGATATAAAATCCAATCTGTCCTGCTATTTAACCCATAACTGAAAGGAAGAGACGGATTAATACCTTTCCCAAGGGTATTTGCGCGTAAGTGAATACAATGGATTCAACTGGAATTCGAACTCGGCTCCCCGGTTTCTCGTTCCGAGTCGATATCCACGGTACCACAACGCACATCCCTAGCGCATACACCCAGGTACTGGTCAAACATAACCTATCCACCGCAGTGGATAGGTTCAAAACCGGTCATAACTTTGCTTGTCTTAGGTGTGCCCAGCCCGAAGGCTAAGACAAATAATCCAGTACGAGTCTAAAATATCAAATCCGCCTATAGTATAGATAATTTACTAATCATTGATTTGTATTATTTTGACAGAAATATAAAGATATTAAACTCACCCATGGTCTGGATAATTCATTCAGGGTCTCAACTTTAATATCAAGATTTATTATAATCTATTAAGTGGTCTATAGGCACATGATAATCACCAGATAGTCAAAGGAATAGTCGACGGCAATATATTCGTTCGCGAGTCTTTCTTTCTTAATTCGCCAAATTTACGTCGAATGTGTCATGCACCGCGTTGGAATTCTGTCAGGCAATGATCAGGGGAATTTGGCAGCTTGAAATTCTAATTGCAAATTCGTAATAATGCATGGAAATATAAATTTAATTACAGTTCTCTAATTTGAAAGCACACATGTCATTGATACCATTTTGATGTCTTTCTTGTACGGTTTTTCACAGCTTCTAATCGGTAAAAAGTACGAAAGAAAAATGGAGACGGTCTAATGTGTCACGATGACAATAAAATATATGAACAAAAATAAAAATAATGTTTGTCTATATTTTTGAGATGAGGTATTGTAATCATTTATATTATTTATATTGTTCGGAATGTTGTGCTCATTTTTATTGCAATATTCACAACGTTTCAGCCGTTGTACGCTCCGATTGGAATATTGAAACGAAGCCTTTAATTCGATCAATCGGGTAGATTGTTCTCGTTCTATGAGCCATGCTATTTCTGGATGTTTTAGTTGTCTCCATTTTTATTAACTAAGTTGCTTTTGGTTCCCCGCTGCTATCGCCTGGTATTGAACTCACAACTGTTTGGATGAAGTCCCTGGATCTAACCAACGCTTTATCCGTTATATATATATATATATATATATATATATATATATATATATATATATATATTAAAAAAGGATTAATTCAAAGATGTTGAATGGCCATTTCGATATGAAGATCCCCACGGGGAACGACACATCACCTCAACAACAGAAAAAAACCTTTCAGAAACTTTTTTTTCTGTTGCTGAGGTGATGTGTCGTTCCCCGTGGGGATCTTCATATCGAAATGGCCATTCAACATCTTTGAATTAATCCTTTTTTAATATATATTTGCTCTGTAATATTTTATTACATGGAGCTCTCTTCCTGTATCATTTTTTAATATTAAAATAAATTTTTAATATTAATTAGGATCGGGTTTTTTGGAATTTACCTTCCTGCTTTTTTCCCTTGGATTGAAGTATCTGAATTAAAATATATATATATATATATATATATATATATATATATATATATATAGAGAGAGAGAGAGAGAGAGAGAGAGAGAGAGAGAAAGAGAGAGAGAGAATAAAAAGTGTGAGAGGCCGTGAACGTTTAGTTTAAAGTGTATATTTATTGTTGTATAAAAATTATATGATATTTTAAGTGTCTATAATTTTATTTGTGACGCTACACGTGTTTCGAGTCTCAGATTGACTCTCTTCAGGCGAATAAACTTTTGGCTTTACATATCGAGTTCCTTTTGTTTCTGAGGACCAAGTTCTTGTTTATATATAAGTAGGTACAAAATCAAATAAAGATAAAGACTAAAGAAATAAATCAAATCAGTGAAGTCAAAAATAAAGTAAATCCAATAAATTCAATAAATCAAATGTTGGCGTGTTGAATAGTCTGTGTTTTCTCACATCAGCACGTGCATAAATGGATAAACAAATAAATAAATGACTGAATCAAGTGCTTATCCCAATTTGAAATGATTTTAGTTTGGGGTTCCCTCTTTAGTACTTAAAAATTATCTTCTATGCGCCTTTGTTTATTTACATGTCTTTTCATCTGTCAGTTGGTTGCTTTTATTGCTTCGACGGTGTTTTAAATTTGGCGTGTGTGTGTGCATGTGTGTGTGTGTGTGTGTGTGTGTGTGTCTGTGCGTGCGCGTGTGTGCGCGCTCGTTGATTTCGTCTTTATGTTTTAGAATTATTTTAGAATTATTTTTTATGGTTCATCTGGTTCTTTTTTATTGCTTATGAGTTATCATTTGAATTTGGTATGTATGTATGTGTGTGTGTGTGTATGTATGTATGTGTGTGTATGTATATGTGTGTCTGTGTTTTTGGGTGTGTGTGTTTTTCTGGTTCTTTATTATTGTCATTTGAATGTGTGTGTATATGTCTGGGTATGTATGTGTGTGTCTGTATGTTTTTCGGTGTGTGTGTTTTTTTTCCTTCATGACGTTTTGTTGAGCGAAGGCTTATTTTTTTAAAATTTTTCTTCCTGCATTATTAATGTTTTGTAGTCTGTATTTTGGTAAATAGGTGCAACTTTGAAATTGCCATTACTACATTCATGCATATTTTGGGAGACAGTTTCCTGTTGTATGATAATCTTATATTGCTTTTATGAAGGGATATTCTATTATTCAAGAATTGTGTCGCTCCCACGTATATCTTTGCGTATTTGTCGCATTTTAGAGCGTAAACTACATTTTTTGAGTTGCAGGTTAGATCTGATTTTATTTCTAATCTAGTTGTGTTTTCGAACTGAAAGTGTTTTCTTTCTATTATTATGTTGCATACTCCACATCTTTTTGTTGCATTTTCTGACCCCCTGTATTGTGTGTTGTTCGAATTTCGATGAGGTTAGGATGTGTTTTAAATTTTGGGGCTGGCGTTTGCTGTTAATTATTTTGGTTGTCTTTAAGATTTCTTTAATTTTTTTTATTATTGTTGGGTGTTTTGATCTTTGTGAATAATTCTGGGTTGATTTTGTTGTGTGTGGAAATGTATGCTACAATGTTTTCTTCTTTTTCATGTTTTTCTTGTTTTTTTTTCTTTTGGATTCCGGAGGGATTCTAATGGTATTTTTTCTGCTAGTTGGAAACCCTTATTTATTAGTGGGGTGGGGTATCCACTTATTTGTAATGTTTTTCGTAGTTCTTCTAGGCGTATTTTACGGAGGGTTTTGTCAGTTACTATCGTGCAAATTCGTCGTGCTAGGGAGTAGGGGATGGATTTTAAACAGCTTTTTGGATGGTAACTCTTGAAGTGGAGGTATTGTTGGGTGTCTGTGGGTTTGTGGTAAATGTCTGTGATGATGTGATTGTTTTCGTTTTTTATGAGTATGTCTAGAAACGGTAATTCTGTATAACTGCATTCTAGCGTGAACTTGATTTTGGGGTGCAGGTGTTGTGATATATTATGTAGTTTGTTTAAGTCCCCCCCATGTTGATTTCTAAAAGATAAAACATTCATCTAGGAATCTCTTCCATCATTTCGTGAATTCTGTTTTTATGTTTTCCCCATGTTTATATCCATATATATATATATATATATATATATATATATATATATATATATATATATATATATATAACGGTCTTCTGGTCATATCACGTTGAATACACAGGTTCTCGTCTGATCACCGGAGTTAAGCAACGTTGAGCCTAGTAAGTACTAAGTTAAGTCACCGCTTGGGAATACCAGGTGCTGTAAGCGTTTCTTGATGGATGTGCATTATGGTGTAGCGGATATCGGCTCGGAATGAGAAATCAGGGAGTTGAATGACTTGCATTCACTTACGCGCTAATACCCTAAGGAAAGGTATTAATACGTCCCTTCCCTCCAGTTACGGATTAAATAACAGGGCAGATTGGGTTCTATTGGTTTGGCTGGCAACCTGTTGTGGGATAATTGAAAGCCTATTGTCTGTTTCATTTGTGGCATTTATATGTACCGACTGAGTTTATCAATAGTTCCGAAAAGTGTGGATGATTCTGTACAAACCTTTACCATTTTAATCATATCATCTTCTGGCGGTTTACATTGATTTTATAACTGAAGCAGTTAGGCTGTCATTTCCTCATACGTCATCCCGGAGGTAGAATCGTCGACTGACGCCAATTTGGTCGGGTTTCAATCCTGGGTTAAAAGCAATCGGAGTCTAACCGTAGTGATGAGCTGTGATACAGCGAAACAGATCTGTTTGCGGATGAATATATATATATATATATATATATATATGGATACAATTGGGATAGAGGAGAATAATCATACTTGATCTAGCCAACTCTGCTTCCGATCAGAGAGGGACCCAGACGGGACTCCACCGAAAGATTATGGGAATAAACAAGAGCCCGGCCAAAGCTTAAGGTGGGTCTACGGGTTATTTTTGGTTGAGTTTAAGGGCTCGGAATTCCCACTTTAATTGACCTTGTGTCGCATCCGCCTTGGTGTGGTGTTTAGTAAATACCGAGTGATTATGCTGACTAGCAGTTATCGCTCTCAGTCTTATATCCTCATACGTCATATATATATATATATATATATATATATCCTCATACGTCATATATATATATGTATATATATATATATATATATATATAAAATAACACAAAGAAACTTTTGATATCACCTGAAAACAATGCTTGCGCCAGAGTCCCAGAGTTGCTTAGACACTCCTGATCTAGAAGCAGAGGACGAAATAAAAGAACACTACCGCGGAGAAAGCAGTGAAGCGTGATGCGTAAAGTAGTTAAGAGGTCATCTGATAATCATATTTCTTCCCTTCTACGACCAAGGAAAATACAGCAGATTGACGTTGACCTATTTCGACTACTATCAAGTGCTGACTTCTAAACTCTCGAATGCTGAGTCGAAACGGACAGTTCTCCAGACTACGATCAATATCCGCCTCATAAACGAACATTTTGCTACACCGAATATCAGAGGACTCATTTTAAAAAATAAATAGAAAAAAATATATTACATTTGCATATGTCTTTTTGACCACAGTTCGTTTTATGTTCTATGTTCCTGATAAACATTACTAAAATATCTATAAGTCCTTTTACTACAACGCAATCTTGATAACGACATAACTAATATATCAAAGTTGGAAAGCATGGAGTTGCAAAAAAATTCCGCAAGCAAGAAGTGCAAGTCCAGAAACCGTTACCAAAGAACTTACATCTAGCCAATCCAGTTACACATTGATAAGTATTGACATTTTGTTTCAGGAATAACAACGATGGTTCCATATATTAGTCCTACCATTTAATCCATAACTGGGGGATTAACATGATAAACAAAAATAAACTATGAATGATGTTATTATCTAGTTCTGGGTATGACGCAAAACTACAATACCGGCCATAATTATTAGGCCACCCCAGTGTTTTAAAAAATGATGTGTGTCACATTATTTTTTAATATTTATTGCCAAGTGAATAATTGTAAATGAAAATAGAATGGTTCTTTTATTATTATTAAATTGCATAATTTTTACAAGGCATATAGCGATAATTTACCCATCGCATCATACAGATTATATATATATATATATACACTACCGGCCATGATTATTAGGCCACCCCAGTGTTTTAAAAAATGATGTATGTCACATTATTTTTTAGTATTTATTGCCAAGTGAATAATTGTAAATATATGTAGTATATATGTAGTATATATCAGAGTACTGACCAGGTGACGCTGCTTAACTTCACTGATTGTACGGTAACCGGTGTTTCAACGTGATATAGTCGCAAGCCTCTATATTTCATAGAAATTTGTAGTAGAAAATTGTTAATAGGACTGGATTTCTTTCCGGTTTAGTTACATGCTTCTGTGACCTTTAACACGACGTCCATAAAAAATAAGATCCTGGTATGCTGAATATAGGTTTTGGTGGAAGTTTTTATTTCTACTTCACACTATTTCATTTAATGATCGAAGTTTCTTCTTCTATGTGGCGTGTTCCTTCAGAACGTACGCGATCATGGCCTTCCACATCTTCCTTTTCCTAGTGACTCTTAGCACACTTTCTCCTGTTACCTCACCTAAACCTCTCTCTGCCATCCAATTGCTCAAGCCCATCAAGTATGTTACGTGTTGCTTTCCCCTGTCTCTCTTTTCTTCTATCTGACCTACGAGTATCAAATTCTCCAAGCCCTCCTTCTTCATTACATATCCCGGGAACTTCAGCTGTCTTTTCTTGATGTTAAGTGTTAGTTTCTTTTTTGTTTTCATCCTAAAACCTCATCATTGCCCACGTGTTCGGTCTATGATATTCTTCTGTAGAACAACCGAAACTTAAAATTATGTTAAAAAGCCAGAACAGACAAATGAAATTGTAAGTGAAATCTACTTTATCTAAGGACATAGAGTAGAGGTAAGTTTTACCCCCCATTGCATCAAAAATTTACAGCGAAAGGCTTCTCAACAGAATACAAACGGACGTAGAAAATACGCTCTAAAAACATCAAAATGATTTTCGAAAAAATAGATCAAACGTTGGATAAATCCTAACTGTTCGGCAGATTACTGAAGGCACCAAATTAAAGAATTGACAACCCGCCTTACTTTTTGCTGATTTTTCTAAAGCATTCGATTCTTCGATTCTTCGATCCTTCTGCCATATGACATCCTACACCCTCGAAATAGTAACTATCATAATTATGCTATACAAAAACACTGGATATTTGGTTAGATCACCAGACGAAGACACTGGCATCTTCAACATTAAAACAGGAGTCCTCCAGGGTGACACTGTTGCACCTTCTCCCCTTGTTATCACCCTTGACAATGTATTGAGAACATCATCGTTTAGGTTTTACTTTATCACAAACACTCTCAATTCGATATCCTACAAAAGTTGTCATATTGTTTATACAGATGACCTATCTATCACCATGGCAAATGTCACAGGAGATCTGCATCATCTAGAAAATACTGCTGTCAATGCCTCTAAAACTGAATTCATATACAAACTGTCCCAGGCGAATCAATTTACATACTAACACTAACAGTCATAATTATTAGGGAAACCCAGTTTTTAAAAAAATGATGTATTTCATAGTATTTTTACTATTTATTGCCAAGTGGATAATTCTGAATGAAAATATAATGGTTCTTTTGTTATCATTACTTTGCAAAATTTTACAAGGCAAAGAAGCAAAGATGAACTCGTCTGAATCACCCTAAATTTTCTTCATTCTTTCGTTAATGAAACTGCAATATAGGTAATTATTAAATATTTATAAGTTCGTTTGATGCACATGTTATTGTGCAGAACCATTCTATTTTCATTTACAACTATTTACTTGGCAACAAATACTAAAGAATAGAATGAAATACATCATTTTTCAAAACACGAGGGTGGCCTAATAATTATGGGCGGTAGTATAGGAAGCTAAATAAATTCTACTGAAAAAGATGTGAAAATTAGCATGGATAAAGCCTTGGCCGCCTTGAATAAACTGGATTTAATCTAGAAATCTGATTGACCATAACACGGAGATTCTTTTAAGCTTCTGGAGAGGTACTGTTAATGTATGGTGCAACTGCTTGGACATTTACTAAATCCTTGAGTCTAAGCTTGATAGAACCTATAAAACATTTCTCGGAGACATCATCCAACTAACTTACAGCTCTATGTCCTCATCCTGATATTCCTACATTCTTGCATAAACGCAGAATGCCCTTTGCAGGACCCTGCTGGTAAGAAAAACAAGAACTCGTGAGAGATCCACTGTTCTGAATACCTAGCCATGGATTCGTGTTGTGGTTCAGTAGATATCGATTAAAAATTGGAGAGCCGAGTTCGAATTCCGATTGAATTCGTTGCATTCACTTACGCGCAAATACCCTTGGGAAAAGTGCTAATCCGTATTTTCTCCATCCAGCTATAGGCCAAATAAGAAGCCGGATTCGGTTCTATAGCCCTGATTGGCAACCAGTCTACCGCAGAATGTAATGGCAACCTACTGCGAGAAAATCTTCTGTTCAGTCAGTCATGTCTCGAAAAAGACATGATTGCTCAATCGTGTACCACGTACGACCCTTAACAGACTGACTGAATGAAGGTAAGAGGAGCAGATGAAAATAGGAAATAATAAATTGGGTTCTATGGCCTCGTTGGGCAACCAGTCTACTGTAGAAAGGAATGGCAACCTTCTGGGGGAAAATCTTCTGTCTAGTCAATCATATCTCTTTCGATACATGATCGCCCAATCGTGTATCACGTATGGCATTTAACTGACTGAGTCATGGAATAAAATTAGTTGGTCACCAAACAGCCATCTACTCTGACCAGCTAAGAATGTTTGCCTAATGCCCTTCCAACCTTGATACAAGACCGTGATAGTTGGCGTAATAGACTCATGAATATTCGCGCTAACTGGACCGAACAATAAAATAAGGAAAAAAGGCAGTATGATTTGTATTGTCTTGCAATAAGCTTCCATAGATGAACTGGTCCATTAAAAAAGTTTCTTGCATATGAGAAGCGAAGTTTTTATTCTTGCTTCACGCCATTTGCTTTAAAGGTCGGAATGTATTCAATCGAGAAACATGGCAAAATAAAAAACATTAAAGAAAATTACCACGAATTAATAGAAATAAGTTTAGTTGTTCACTTATTTCTTTATAAAGGAAAGAAACGTCTTAGAGCTAAGAGCAAAACAAAAGAGAAAGGAGTAAGAGAATAACAAAAAAATTTTTAAAGATTTAAAATATAACGCGAAAATGAAAGAAAGAGATAAAAAAGAATTATGAGAAAAAGCATGAAAATGCTAAAGAGTGAAAAAAGAAAAAGACAGAACGCATGATACGAAGAAAGAACAAACATGGCGTGTTATGTGAAAAATGAAAGATCATATAAAAGCAGACGATAACTAAAAGGCGAAGAACAGTGCTAAGAAAGGTTAACAAATGGAAGAAAAATAATGAACTAAAGAGAAAACAGTGATAGCAATAAAACAACTGGCTTCTAAAAACACTCGAAGAAATAAACTCATTGGAAAACTAAAAAGATAAAATATATCTCAATATCGCCAATGACATTCAATGTGTCGCTTTGTATAAAAGGTTACGCCGTTTTCATAATCCAGTTCATTTCAATGAATATTTCTCAAGCACTTATTTAAAACCGAATAATGAAATATTAAAACAAAAATCGGTTATAACATTTCAATTTATAATCGTAAAAAACAAACAAACCCAAAACAACTGAACAGTTTCTGTTAGGCATAAAAACGAGACAATAAAAATAATTGGATGATATTACGAGGAATGGTCTTGTTTATTTACCGGAGCGTGTCTTACGACATTTAAATGTTCAACGACCGTTTATTGTTCGTATAGCTATTTTATTTCTTCTAAGAAAAATAGTAATTGAATGGAGAAGAGAGCCAGAATTTAGTCATTTATATGGATTTGGTTTTATCATCCTTAAAATGTAGAATTATTCTATCAGAAAAAAAATCTGACATTCTAAAACAGACTGCCACCACTGAGTATTGACCCCAATTTCCACTTAATATATATATATATATATATATATATATATATATATATATAGAAAAATTAAAAAACAATAAAAAGTTAATTAGCCACGTGTGGAAATTAAAATCAAAATATGGAAAAGACCCAGACATAACGTGGAGCATTGTAAAAACAGCCAAGCCTTACAACGGTGGAAAAATATGTAGACTGTGCCATGAAAAAAATTAGAAATTATGATATTCCGAAATAAAAACGAACTGTTAAATGAAACAACGGAAATTATGACTAAATGCATCCACACTAAGAAATACCTCTTAGGTTCATACAACCATGGATGAAAACGCCATAATCTGTTTTAATTTAAAAATTGCGCGTTCATAAATTCCCTACCACGTGAACATTCAAATAAAACACCGTTACACTAGCGTTCTTAAAAAGAAAAACGGTAAACGGTAAAATCAGTTATTAAAAATCGCCTGAAGACACCACTCAAGGTAGAAACCTGGGTAGCGAAATAACTCGTTTAAAAATGGAAAATATTCAAAAGTTCTACAATATAATTGTATTGGACACTTTTTAATACAAATGTGTACTGGTCTAACCTTATTATGACCAAAAACTAAGTATTAAACAATCTCTCTCTCTCTCTCTCTCTCTCTCTCTCTCTATATATATATATATATATATATATATATATATATGGGCAGCAATCTTTTTAAAACATGTTCCGTTAAAAACGACCAACATGAAACACTTTATTAAATTTTTATTTAATTTTTCCAGTAATCCTACATTTTTTTTTTTTTGCTAGAGATAAGGCATGTAAAAATGTTCCATAATTTTTTAGTTTTCAAGCGCTTTCAGACACTTAATTTGCCATTTTCAAGGACTTTATCTTTCCGATGTTGATATTTTATCCTCATGTTTTAACTGTACGGTAATTTTTGTGTTTTTGAAGGGAACGTTCTTTAAAGCTATCAAATGACACGCGTGACTGAACATCAAATGTAAGTTTGTGTATTTTTTAATTTTCAAAACTCTATTTTCACTATTAAATAATGTCAGGTTAATTGTAGGAGAAAATTGTTTGTTATATAGCGTCTCTTTATAGTAAGATGCCTTTGATTTGTAATTTAATTGTATTTTTGTATTTTCAACCAAAATTTTCCTTAAGGTTTCTTGCAAATTATGGGTTAATAAATGTTTTTTTATTGCATTATTAATAGATAGGTGGCATGTAAGGTGTCTACTCTAAGAAGTAGTAGTATGGCCAATATAGGTAATTGATTTTCGACAAGAAACACAATCTTCTTCAGGAATGTGCGTTGTGGTGTAGTAGATATCGATTCGGAACGAGAAATCGGAGAGTCGAGTTTAGATCCCAGTTGAATTCGATGCATTCACATCCGCGAAAATATCCATAGAAGAGGTAAGAATCCGCTTTTCCCGCCAGCTAACAGTCTACTACAGAAAATCATGGCAACCTACGACAGGAAAATCGTCTGTCCGGTCAGTCATGTCTCTTTCGAGATAATGATCGCACAAGCGTGTATCACGTATGGCAAATAACTGACTGACAAGGCATCTATATATACATATATGTTTTCCTACACATGTCCCCGAAGAAGGACACCATTGTTTTGTTTATGTTTCATTAAGTAATCTCTTGCGAACACAGATTATTATTCTATTTCCTCTTCTTTTTCTATATCTAAACGAGGTACCTCCACTCATTTTTGATAACTAACTTTTAAATTGAAATTTTTAAAAAAATCTTTACACTTTTATTTTAGCTTTCATTGAAAGTTAAATGATTAAATTTACTCTTTCCAGTAAACAAAATACTCTGGTGTATATCAAACAGAAATTATATTGATTGCAATCTAAAACTTTGACATTTGTTTATAATTTTTTAATTTTTCGGTCATTTTTGAACAATCGATACATTTGAAATCAAAAATTAGTTCTCGGTTTTTAACTTCTTGCAAAAATAAAATATACATCTGTGACACATTATTTTTTAAAAAATTAGCAAATTTAATGTTAAATTATGTAATTTACACAAGTGTTACCTATTTATAGCTTGAAATTTACACTAAAACCATTTCTTTAATGCAGAGTTGAACTTTCTAAAGTGATGACAGGCCGACAGATGGCAGATAAGGTAAGTGTATGGCAATCACAAGTGACATTGTTGTATATTTCTTTTTCTTTAAGAGAAAAACCGTGAAACACATGACCTTTTATGGTACGGACAGAAATTACCATACAAAAAATACCCACAAAAAATAAAAATAATTTAAAAATACGATGGCTAGATGATTTGTATTAAACTTTTCAATTAGTAAATATAATTTTCAGTCAATAAATTACCAGCCTAACGACTTTGAAAAATTTTAAAAACTTATTGAAATTTTATAAATCATTATAATAAAGAAAATGAAAACAATTCTTCTAAAATTTCATTATTAATCGAAATTTTTTCTTCAGACTATAATGTCTGATAAAATAAAAACTTATCTAATTAAATAATGTCATAGATTTATTGCATTTTTTTTACTATTCGGAGAAAATTTTTGGTAAAAGAGGCTAAATGTTTCAAAGAATTGCAGATGGTTTACATTCTCCAAAGAATCCTGCGTTTAACTAATAACACCAATTTTACCTAAAGAATTTAATTTTTTGAAGTTTTGTGAATTTACGTGGAGTGGGGTAACAGATGTAATCATAAATATTTTAACCAAGATTTTTTAAAAATAATGATTTCAGAAAAAATTTCATTTATTTGTGAATGAGTCCTGATGGTTTCATAAAAATCCGACAAATATTTGATTTTTACAATAATTTCCAAATTAATGTGTTTGTCACCAAAAAAAACAAAAAAACAAAAACAAAAACAAAGCAGTTATGTAACATGACGTTTTCCATTGTAAACTCTCTTAACGTCTTGGCTGACCGCTAACGAAAATCAAAACAAGATTGTTACCAAAATTTGAACGTGTTAGATAGAACTAAAAGATTTTTTTTTAATAATTAAAAAAAATACTTCGATTTTTTCCTAATAATAACAAACATTTTGATGGAAAAGGATTGTTTAATTAAGTTTGGGACCTTTTTGTCTTCATACTGTGCTGTTTTTTAGCAATTTGGTGTAAGTACCTAATTTATTTTTTAATCATATCACCCCGAGCAAGACGGTAACGCCACTGATGTGCAGGGGGCTACATAGGAGTAAAAATATTGGAAAAGAGAAAGCCGGAAACCACATCCTAAACAGGGAACAAGGGATGAGCCTCTACACCTGTTCAATAGACGTGGATGGAGTGTGAACCGGGAGATAGTTTAGTCTATCTACTCCAATTAAAGTATAAACAGTTCAAGCAGCCTGGTGTACTAATGGTCATTTACTTATACTTCATCCACAATCACAAAATACGGCTAATAACAGTCCGATAATTGTACATTCATTTGCTGTGAATGCAATATTTACTCAATGTTTACATTTTCTCAGCTGAGCTTGCATAGATACAAATTGCTTTCATTGATATGGAATTATTCATTGCATAGGCAATTTCTGATGAAGTCATTCCAGTAATATATAAAGTAGAAACGGTTTTATTACTCTTATTATCAGTTTATTTGATAATGGGGATCTTTTCATGTACATTATTGCACCGATGCCAAGGTTAGCCTACCAATAAACGTCACTAAGAATTTAAGGTTTCTTTTTTAGAATTGTAGTATAAGGGTGATTTTACTGAATTAAAGGTCGTCTTATGTGCGGTAATATACGGTATACATCTTGTTATATCGTGGAATGAAGAGATAGACCGAGAAATGTAGCTAAACGACTTTATTAACAGAGTGGTACAACAAAGATGTATATACAGTCTTTCGTTATAGTAGGTGTAACTTTCTGAAGTCCGTGATAATGACAACACCCCCACGTGGTAAGCGCACATTGTCTTTTATACATCCGGGCAACCGGATATCACATGGTACGAGCCACGACACAATATATATATATATATATATATATATATATATATATATATATGATAAAATGTAGTTTTAAGGTATGCTATATTTATGGGTTAAATATCAGGGATAGCACATAAATATAAAAGTGGACTCAGAGGTTCCTGCTTATACGCAATCGTCAGATCATACGCATTCTGATCTACAAATGTTTTCCCCCGATAGCCCTTAAAACATAGATTCCCAACCTTTTTGCTGCGATTAACCCAAAATACAATTTCATTGTTATCCCAATGAACATAATATAGGAAAAGAAATAATTATATTTTCATACATCAAAAGCAATCAAAGTTAAGGAAAATTATTCAATACAATAGAACCAATCTATAATAATCAGAGGTATAGTAGCCGTAACCTAGCCGTGATTCTTAAAGTGAGTATTGAGTTTGTATTGCCTGTGTCAATTTATTTATTCTTGGCTTTGTGACTGAAAGGACTATTCGGGCGTCGTTTGTCACGTTGAGTCTGCTACGTTTCTTGGTCTTCATTCCAAGGACACAGTGTGAAATTATAAGCTGATTGTCTCTTACCATACCAAACATCCATTACCCCCATAAAATGGGCTCATTACCCCACTGGGGTAATTTACCCCGGGGTTAGGAACCATGGCCTTAGAATAATTCAAAACATAACCGTTACCGTCAACCAAAATAACCGTTGGAACAATGCAACAGACAACCTACAATGCACCACTGACTTGTATATATATAAATAGTCAAGCAAAAACGATTGCGATTTCGTATAAGTATGAAACACACTGTCGCCGCTGGGTGTTAACTTTAATTTACACACACACACACACACACACACACACACACACACACACACACAGAAAGAGAGATAGAGAGGCGACAGTGTGTTTCATGATTATACGAAATCGTTTTCGCTCGACTATTCATTAATTTTTTATATTTTTTTATATGTATGTGGGTGAATATGTAATATGTATATATGTCTGTGTGTGTGTGTATGTATATGTGTGCATCTGTGTGTACACATATATATATTGTGCGTGTGAATTTTTTGTATACAGGTGTGTACACATATATATGTGTGTATGCGCATGTATGTGTTTATACGTATATAAGTGTGTATGAAATTGAATGTATGTGTGTATATGTGTACGTATGTATATATGTATTCATAATCGTAGAATTGTGTATGTGTGTATATGTATGTATGTATGTGTGTACTTCTATATGTATGTATAATTGTAAATTAATTTTTTTTTTTTACCTAGCGATGTCTTTATTTAGTTTAATTCAAATGACCTAATTTTTTAAAAATAATTTTATTTTAAATCCTATATCTTTTTATTCCCTTTTATAAATAATTATGCCTTTTTAAGTAAAGGCCTTTTTCTAATACTTCAACGTTTTTGGGAAGTTAGGTTTTTGAATATGTCCAGCGTCTGTAATATATAAAAATTTTTTCTTTCTTTTCTTTTCTTTTCTTTTTCCCTCCCTTCCTTCCTTTATCTCTCTTATCTCCCACCTTTTTTCCATGTTGCTTAACCTTACGTCGGTTCAACACGGCCGTCTGTTAAGTTTTAGTTACAATTCTCTTTCCTTCTTTTTCTTTTCTGGTTTATTTGATTTTATTTTGTTTTATCTTTTTCTTTTATTTTTCTTTTTTATTTTCTTTTTTAATTTCTTTGCAAATCTATTTAAAAAGAAAAAAGTATATATATATATATATATATATAGTCGAGCAAAAACGATTTATATATATAAGTATATAAAGTATATATTTTTTTTTTTTTTTTTAATCATATCACCCCGAGCAAGGCGGTAACGCCACTGATGCGCAGGGGGCTACGTAAGGGTAAAAAGAATGGAAAAGAGAAAGCCGGAAACCACATCCTAAACAGGAAACAAGGGATGAGCCTCTTCACCTGTTCAATAGATGTGGGTGGAGTGTGAACCGGGCGATAAGCATGAAACGAGAAATAATATATATAAATAGTATATATAAGTATGAAACAAGATATATATGTACTATAGTCATCCGCAGACAGATCTGTTTCGCTGTATCACAGCTCATCAGTACGGTTAGACTCCGATTGCTTTTTTTACCCAGGATTTAAACTCGACCGAATTGGCGTCAGTCGGCGATTCTACCTCTGGACTACAAGCGTTCGGTAGAAGAAGGCAGACTTTTTAACGCATATATCATTATACACGCCCAATAGCAAGAGTACTTCTAATTCATGATTGAATGAGCGATGCGTATATGCCGGAGTAGCTACTGTTTTGCAAAGTCTCCCATTCTTCCAGTTCAGGGTTTGAGAGCATAGTATATCGAGGCAGCAGATAATTTTCTAAACATATACTGTTAAATATAAGAGACAATGAATGTCTATTATGTTTAATCATGAGCCGTTCTAATCATCGTATTTTGGCTTTAATTTCAGTTGAAAATAAAGACAAAAATTATCCAAATGTTGAGAATTGAGAAGTATGAAGAAGTGTTTAAATCGCACCATAGTCAATTTGTCAGGAAGGTGATTTTTACCACTAAGATACAAGGTTATATGTCGTAGAAAATTAGAAACAGAAACATTAATAATGACGTGAAATATGAAAGAGTAATCAAGATGACATTAGTTAGCAATCGACATTGCATTTAATTTTATTTTTAATACGTATCACTCCATGCAAAGCCACTAAGAGACAAAGATTCATAGAATTAGGAAGAGAAATATTAATAATGAGCGGGCGGGAAAGAAAAGAATAATCAAGAGGACAGTAGATAGCGATTGTTATTGCATTTAATGTTTTGCAGATTAAAGTTAGCTGGGAATCATCGAGCCGGAAGGGAATTCGAGAAAAGGAACTGTTAGCATAGAATTTATTGGTATAGAATTAGTAAATATAGAATCAGTATGTGTTATCGATTTCTTTTTTATTGTACAGGTTAAGAGGCTCATCCCTTGTTCCCTGTTTAGGATGTGGTTTCCGGCTTTCTCTTTTCCGATCTTTTTACTTTTCTTTTTCTTATTTTTTCTTTTTTTCTTTTTCAATTGGAGTAGATAGACTATACTAATGCCCGGTTCACACTCCACCCACGTCTATTGTACAGGTGTAGAGGCTCATCCCTTATTCCCTGTTTAGGATGTGTTTTCCGGCTTTCTCTTTTCCAATCTTTTCACTTTTCTTTTTCTTATTTTTTATTTTATTTTTTATTTTTTCAATTGGAGTAGATAGACTAAACTATCGCCCGGTTCACACTCCCCCCACGTCTATTGTACAGGTGTAGAGGCTCATCCCTTATTCCCTGTTTAGGATGTGGTTTCTGGCTTTCTCTTTTCCAAATCTTTTCACTCTTGTGTAGCCCCCTGCACATCAGTGGCGTTACCGCCTTGCTCGGGGTGATATGATTTTTAAAAAAATATATATATAACACCAATCCCAATACTTTTTGATCCAACCTTGTACACACCGACGGTTTTGTGTATCTACAGCTACGCGTAGATACAAGTTCAGTCATGCACATTGCGCTTGCTTATATACGAATGCAAATATGCAGAGGTTCTTAAAATGATGTGAACAGTCCGCACTGTTAGGAAATCAATGGTATTGTTTAGAATCTTCTCATCGTCCTCCACCCTTTTTGGGGTGTTCCCGGCTGTAATCCATTTTATACAAGGTGTTTCTGGTGATTACAACCTTTAATCAGTTGCCAATAACAACAGTGAATTGATTCCAGTTAAGAAATAAAATAATTACGTTGAGGATGAGGAAGAGAGAAAGAGAGAGAGAGAAAGAGAGAGAGAGAAAGAGAGAGAAAGAGTGAGAGAGAAAGAGAGAGAAAGAAAGAGAGAGAGAGAAAGAGAAAAAGAAAGAGAGAAAGAGAGGAAGAGAGAGAGAGAGAGAGAGAGAGAGAGAGAGAGACGGAATAAGCAGTGCAGGTTTAAAGAAAAATATTCAAAATCAAGCAAGCAGCATTTGGATCAATTAGACATTAAACAGGAAAAAAGGAAAAATCTTTCAAGAGTACTTGTCCTCTCGTTAAGTACGTTTTGTTATCCTCAGGCGTAACGGATTTTAGAAGAATTTCAGCAAACTCTATAGAACAGCCCTTCAGATATGAGTTTTTTCTTTTTTCTGTTTCTTAAATCATGTCCGGATAACAATCTCGCTAGATTAATTATGACTGAGTAGTATTGTCGCGGAACGAGAAATCGGGGAGCCGAGTTCGAATTCTAGTTGAATTCATTGCATTCACTTACGCGCAAATACCCTTGGAAAAGGTATTAATCCGACTCTTCCCTCCAGTTATGGGTTAAATAATAGGACAGATTGGGTTCTATAGCCTTGGCTAGCAACCAATCTACCGCAGAAAGCAATGTCAAATTACTACGGGATAATCTTCTGCCCAGTCAGTCAGTCATATCTCTTTCGAGACATGATCGCCCAAAGCGTGTATCACGTATGGCACTTAACTGACTGAGTAAGTTCAATCCTCACTGGGTGTCATGTACTTTCTGCCTAGTGCCACATCTAAGAAAACCGGATATCATCTTCGTCTGAAGTGGACGATAATCAAACCCTTTTGTTAGTTCTCAAAGGATTTCTCTAGAAATCTTTCATTTGGCAAGAGAGAGAGGGGGAGGGGAGAGAGGGGAGGGAGGGGGAGGGTGGAGGGAGGGGAGGGGAGGGAGGGGGAGGGGGAGAGAGAGAATGAGAGAAAGAGAGAGAAGGGGTATTGTTGATTTTCTAAGCGCCGCTTAGATGTGGCACCAGTGATAGATAGATAGATAGATAGATAGATAGATAGATAGATAGATAGATATGAAATGACTGTCAAAGATAGATAGATAGATAGATAGATAGATAGATAGATAGATAGATAGATAGATAGATATGAAATGACTGTCAGATAGATAGATAGATAGATAGATAGATAGATAGATAGATAGATAGATAGATAGATAGATATGATGGACTCGGATAGATAGATAGATAGATAGATATGATAGATAGATAGATAGATAGATAGATAGATATTAACAGATATGATAGATAGATAGATAGATAGATAGATAGATATGAATAAACTGAGATAGATAGATAGATAGATAGATAGATAGATATGAACAGACTGCGATAGATAGATAGATAGATAGATAGATAGATAGATAGATAGATATTAACAGAATATGAATATAGATAGATAGATAGATAGATAGATAGATAGATATAGGAAAATGTAGATAGATATGAATAAACTGAGATAGATAGATAGATAGATAGATAGATAGATAGATAGATAGATAGATAGATAGATAGATTGATTATGTGTGTGTCCGTCTGTAAAAGGTGCCTTACAGACGGACGCATCCATGCTTTATCTCACATGGTAGATTATCTACGTAAAGTCAGACAAGAGCAAAAGTTTTACTCATTATAAGCCGTAGTTGTTCAATAAAACCGTTAAATAGAGCATAAGAAGACAAAAGTTATACAACAAGAGTAGACAAGTTATGTTGGTAAATTGAATAAAGAAAAAGCGATCATTCGTCGACTCAAGCCATTGTTTATTCGATAAATGTATGATAAGGCCCCAGAGCTGTTGTAGTGTTAGACAAGTACAATTTGGAAACTGAATGCAGCCAAAAAACCGTCTTTGTTGTTTTAGAATCAACCTCTTTAAATTAGATTATCCGAAAACCCCAAAACATGAGGTGAGTAAAGTTCGCACACAAAAATAACAACAAATGATCTTTTTTGTTATATGTTTTTCGACTGTATTTTTAATAAAATATTATTAAATCCTGATTCGTTGGAAGTCGTCATTGACGCGAAATATTCAGGAAATTATTTCATTTTCAAATATTATTATTCTTCTACTTGCCGTGTCCCTTCAGGACGTCGAAAATCACGGTCCTTCACACTTTCCCTATTCCTTGTCGTTCTCAGTACCTCTTCTGCTATTCCATTCAAACTACACCGTCCATCTGCTCAAGTCAATCAAGTATGTCATGCGTTAATTTTCCTTGTCTCTCTCCCCCACTATCCGTCCTGTGAGTATCAGGTTCCCCAAGCCTTCCTTCCTCATTACTTCAAAAACTTCAGCTGTCTTTTCCTGATGTTAAGTATCAGTTTCATTTTGGCGTCCATTCTCTCCAAAACCCCGTCATCGTTAGCGTGTTCCATTATGGTATCCCCAGCATCCTTCTGTAGAACGACATTTCGATTGCTTTAAGACTTTCCTTAATCTTTGATGAGATTGTGCAGCATTCACTGCCATATTGAATTACAGACAACACATAACAATCCAATACTTTGTTTCCAGCAAATTTTTCGTGTCTCTTAATACTCTACTCAGCTTCTGGAATGCATCATTTCCTATGTCAATACACCTTCGGATCTCCATATCGCACTTACCGTTCTCTGTTAGGACACTTCCAAGTATTTAAATTTCTGCACCTGTTTAATTTTGGTAACACCAACTTGTAGTTGGCATTTTCGGCTTCTCTTTTCACGGATTTCTATGCATTCAGTTTTACAATTCCATTATAAAACTAGCGGTGATACTCGGCGTTGCCTGGCCCGCGTTTGTCCACGCTGTACCATCAACTTATACCGATGTGACAGTGAGCAATTGGCTCATTTGAATGACATATTGAAAGGGAAGATAATCTTGTAAGATGGAAAAAGATGTTGGTAAAATGGTTCCCTGTACCATTTTATGTAACTGACTCGTCGTTCTATCTTTTTTACAAGAGCCATATCAGGCCGAAAATGGAGTCCTGTTACCACATATAGGCAGTTACCACATATTTCCAATCTCGATAGCGTCCAATATTGTCTCCGTGTCCTTGTGGCCGATGAGATATTTTCTACCCTACAACCCCTTTCCGCACAGAGAAAACGTCGCAAGCCTCTTGCTGCTCTATCGCTATTCTCATAAAAACGTGCCCAGACGAAATACATTCCCTAATTCCACCAGTTCTAACCTTCATCATTAAGATCCGCCATGTCAGGCACATTGTAGTGAACCACCCTCATTCACTTTGCATTACTTTGTTAAGATTTAAGTTTCATCAACAAAAAGGGAAGCCTAAAATGCCAAATACAGATGAGAGACACTAAAATCAAGCAGGTACAAAAATTTAAATACCTGGGAAGTGTTTTAACAGAAGACGGAAAGTGCGACACTGAGGTCCAAGGGCGAATTGGCATGGCGAAGAAAGCATTCGAAAATTTGAGTAACGTATTAAGAAATAGGACAATTTCGCTAAAAACAACGAAGAGAGTACTGGATTGCTATGTGATGTCAGTTCTTCAATATGGCAATGAATGTTGGACAATATCATCAAAGATGAAGAAAAAACTTGAAGCAACTGAAATGTGATTCTACAGAAGGATGCCGCGGATATCATGGAACGAGTATGTGAGCCATGAGGAGGTTTTGGAAAGGATGGAAACGAAAAGGAAATTAATACTGAGCATCAGGAAGAGACAGCTAAAGTTCTTGGGACATGCAATGAGAAAGGAGGGCTTGGAGAACCTGATACTAACAGGTCAGATAGAGGGAAAAAGAGACAGGAGAAAGCAGTGGATAATATATTTGAAGGACCTGATCAGGTAGATGATGGAACGAGGGTTGCATGGTGCAACAGGAGAAAGCGTGCTAAGAGCCACCAGGGACAGGAAGATGTGGAAAGCTATGATCGCCTACATTCTGAAAGGACATGGCACATAAAAGAAGAAGAAGAATTCTTCCTACTGGTTTGTAGAGCCGACTCTCAAGAGGATACTTTTCCGATTACAACAATTTTGGCCTATTCAAGTCTAGGTTTAAATATTATCTTCAACGCATATCAGTATATGAGTTTTTACACTTCTAAACTCTCTTTAGTCAAAAAGGAAACGAAGTCTATGTCGATAGAGAAGTCTGGGTGTGGTGGTTTAACACATGTACACTACCGGACATAATTATTAGGCCATCCGAGAGTTAAAAAACAAATTATGTAATTCATACTATCTTTTAGTATTTATTGCCAAGTGAATAATTGTAAATGAAAATAGAATGGTTCTTTTGTTAATACTGCACAATAACATGAGCATTAAATGAATTTATACATATTTAATAATTATCTATATTACAGTTTCATCAATGAAAGAATGAAGAAAATTTAGGGTGATTTGAACGAGTTCATCTTTGCTTCCTTGCCTTGCCAAATTTTGCAAAGTAATAATAACAAAAGAATCATTCTATTTTCATTTAGAATTATCCACTTGGTGAAATACATGTATGAAATACATCATTTCTTTTTAAAAACTGGGTGGCCTAAAAATATGGCCGGTAATGTAAAAGTTCAAAGTGTTCAAAGAGGGAATTAGTGCTTTTTCTTTTCTTTTATCAGTCATTTCATCCCAAGCAAGGCAATAAAGTCACTAAGACGCAATGGAGGGAATCACTGACTGCAAGAGGATATGAGAAAAATATAATATTAAGGAGAGACAATAAAAGAACAAAAATACAGAAGACAGAAGATAACTATTGACACTGTACTTAAATTTTTGAATATCAAAATTGACTGGAAGCCAAGAGGCCGAAAGAGGGTTCCACAATTGAGAATTGCAATTGAAGAAACTACTAGCATAGAACTTGCGATTACATCTAGCCATTTCTATTATAGAATGATAAAACTTTGCCGACAATCTAGTACTGAAATTTAAAAATACTGTAAATACTACTTCATCTCAGAAGTATAGACAACTACCACAGTATTACATACAACTAAAAAGCACATTCTTACCATTCTTACTACAGTCAGCATAATACCACGAAGTCTCTATGATGTCCTAACTCAGTGATTCGCAGCCGTTATGCCTCAGCACATTAGTGTGCCGCGCGATCCTTTTAAGTGTGCCGCGAAATATTGTCGCAGTCTACATATATATGTGTGTGTGTGCGCGCGTTATTAAACTTTTGATCTGACATTAGCTAAAAAGGCTTTATCAGTTCTATTTCAATTTTCTACGTATGATTTATGTAAATTAGGCTTCTTAACCCTAAATAACCTCAAAAATATAAAAGTGGAAATGACTATGCTCAAGTGAAGAAGAAATGAGGATCTTCGTATTGCACATTTAACCAAACATTGAAGAAATGGCAAAAAACACCAGGCACAGGTATCACGCTAAATAAGCTTACATATCTAATATTTGTCCTTGTTTAGAATATTGCTGTCACATATGGTTTGGGGCTCCTGCTATATATTCAGAGATCCTAGAAAGACTATGCTCAACTGAAAAAGAAATGAGGATCTGCTTATCGCACATTTGACCAAACATTGAAGAAATAGCGAGAAAACTCCAGACACAGGTTTAACACTAAATAAACTTACCTATCTAACATTTGTCTTTGCTTAGAATATTGCTGTCACATATGGTCTGGGGCTCCTGCTTTATATTCAGAGATCCTAAAAAGACTATGCTCAACTGAAGAAAAAATGAGGATCTTCGTATCGCACATTTAACCAAACATTGAAGAAATGGCAAAAAAACACCAGGCACAGGTTTCTTCGTATCGCATATTTGACCATGATCGCCCAAAGTGTGTATCACATATGACACTTTACTGACACTTAGTCATAATTTCTGTTCTTTCATTCAGTAATTCATTTTTTTTATAACAGTATATATATATATATATATATATATATATATGTACATTTGCTATATATATATATATATATATATATATATATATATATATATATATATAGCAAATGTACTGCTGGTGTTAATAAGACAGTAGTAAATGTAATAAAACAAAACAATGAAATATATATATATATATATATATATATATTAGTCATCCACATACAAGCCTGTTTCGCTATATATATATATATATATTAATAGATATGCATATTATCCTTCTTTGGTAGCACAAATGGCCTGGGGCTCTTGCTATATATTTAGAGATCCCAGGTGCAGGTTTTCTGCACAAACAGTTGAATAGAAGCATCGAAATAAAGTAAGTTTATATTTGTATGCGTATTTTAAAAAAATCTATAGTTTTAATTTCACAACATTTAAATGTTTACCCTTTAAAAAGTTTGCTAAATATGCTGTGATATTTTTAGTCGTACCGTTGTTTAAAAGAAACTTTGAGAAACACTGATTTAATTGTTTCCTGTTTTTCTTCTTTCTCAATGAAAGGTTAACAAAACTCCTTATAACGCCAAAAATGAACTGAAAGTAAGGATTATGGCAGAATTTCACCAACTCAAAAAAGCATACAGTTCAAAAGAATTACTGAACATTCCGAAGTCGTCTGGAGTTTGTGGTTATAGCCAATGGCGATTTTTTACTTTTTAGTATATCAATACATTTTTGTTTAATTTTTGGTAAATATATGTTAAAATGAGATCACGGTATTATTTTCATTTTTGCGGCATTTTGGCGACAATTTATCAATCGCACTTTCTACATGTGTCTTGAAGCAGTAATAGTAAAGTATTAGTATTTGGATAAATTAATAAGTATAAAACATTTTTTCAAATAATTTTTGTTACTATTCTTTGATTACCGTATTTTAAATACTTTGTTTTAAGATTCATCAAGAAGAAATGAGGGTCTGTTTATCACACATTTGACCAAACATTGAAGAAATTGGAAAAAAACAAAAACAAACAAACAAACAAACAAACAAAACAAAACAAAAACAACACCAGGCACAATTTTCACACTAAATAAGCTGCACAAATAGTTGAATAGAAACATTGAAATAAAGTCAGTATGTGAGTAGTTTTTTTAATCTATGTTTTTATTTGATATCATTTAAAAAATTTGCTAAGTGTGCCTTTTTCATTTGCTTCTAGGTGTGCCGATGCTTAAAACAGATGAGAAACACTATCCTAACTAGTCAACCTTATGTACAATTTGTCTGTGAATGTTATAGAATAAGGATAACAATTAAGGATAGTTTATGGGAACGTTTTCAATGAAAGTATTTACAGAAAAAATAGAGAGAGACTACGTTACAGCAATGGAAAAAGGATTGAAGCTGATATGCCAGTTGAAAACCAATAACATTGCAAATTCTTTGGATTTTATCAAGATTTTCTTAAACATACATCAGGAGCAACAAACCATATTTAGCAGCAATATTCAAAGCAATGACGAATGTTATTTGTTCGTCGCAATTGAAGTCAGATGTTTTTATATATGGTTTCAACATTTCACGCTTAATTTAATATGATGTCTAATTTAATAGAGATAGAATTAGAGAAAAGAATCTTTTTTACTGCGTAGAAGAAAAAGATAGCTTACGAACGTCTGCTTCGTAGCAATCTTTCGAATAATGTTTTATTGTTTTTTTGTTTTTTTAACTGCTGAGGTCACAATCTGACATTCATCTTCGACGTTATGGAAACAACTGCTTCCAGCATTAAGTCTCGTGACTTTTATGATTGTTCTCGTCTGTTCGCAAATATGAATCAAGAAAGTAAAACAGATTCCTATTATTTGCCTGTTTTCACTTTGTTTTTTAGTTGTTTTTTTTTTGTCAATACTAATGCGTGTATAGGTGGATTTGGTAAGACAAAAAAGCATAATACAATTTTAAAAGATTTGGAGAACGTATACAACACGCTTCAGGTGTATTGTAGCCGTGATACGGTCTGTAGTGGTAACGCTAATATATTGACAATTGTTTTTTTCTTGTGTAAGATAAACAATACAAACAAAACAAAGATGGTGGATACGTTTCTTAACATTAAGAGATTATGTAACGTTTTATATTTCTTATAAAACAAATAAAGTATATATATATATATATATATATATATATATATGAAGCCAAAAAAAATAATCAGCGTACTGAAAGACAGGACAACCTTATTGGAAACAAAAAAGAGAGTGCTGAATTGCTATGTGATGTCTGCCCTTCTCTATGGCAATGAATGTTAGACGATCTCCTCAAGGATGGAGGAGAGGTTTAAGGCAGCAGAAATGTGGTTTTACAGAAGGATGCTGAGGATACCATGGACTGAGCACGTGACTAGCGACGAGTTTTTGGAGAAGATGGAAACGAGGAGAAAACTAATACTTAAGGAAGAAACAGATGAGGTTTCTTAGAAATGTAATGAGGAAGGAGGGCCTGGAGAATTTAATACTCACAGGACGGATAGATGGAAAGAGAGACAGGGGAAAGCAGCACAAGATCCACTTGATAGGCCGGAGCAAATGGATGGCAGAGTGGGGTTTGCGAGAGATACCAAGAGGAAGAATTTTGAGACAAAGCCAAGTGGAAGTCGATGATCGCCTACGTCCTTAAAGGACATGAAGAACAAGAAGAAGAAGCATATTGTCGGATTACGATTCATATATTCGGCTTTATATATATATATATATATATATATATATATATAGTTTGTAGATTTATACTTCGCTAAAACAAATATTTTTATCCATTACATATTCCATGCCAGAGTGTTAAAATCACTACCCATTCGCCGATTATGCTGTCTGTCACACATCTATATATATATATATATATATATATATATATATATATATATATATATATATAAAATTATATAATTATAATATATATATATAACGTTGGTAATAAACGTTATTTTTTAAAAGAAAAAAGAATTATTAGCATCATTATTAACTACTTAATCAGACATTGTTCTTTCAATGTCGAAAGAAAATGTACAATTTTACAGTAGATTGTAGTTTGTACATGTTCTAAAGTATAATTTTTAATAAATATTCATTGCTTTATTTTTATATTGAGCACTGTTTTAAATTAAGGTTTTAAACTTTGCAAATATTTTGTTCGTTCCTTATTCATTTCGATATATATATATATTGTGTATGTGGGAAGCAATATCTCTTTTTTGCAGGTTTCATTGAAAATGACAGACAAGGTATTATTATTAAAACATTTATAGAATATTTCATGTGTTCTTTTGATTTCTTTCTTTTCAGAACTCAAATCATGTAAATATTGTCCCAAAGTTTTGTTTTTTCGAGTGCTTTCCGCTATACGTTTAGCCATTATCAAGAATTCATTTTGTTTTTACGTTAAGCACATTGTTACCGTGTTCATAATTGATATTACTAAGTGTGGGGTTTCATTTTTTTTATTAGTAATACCTCCTTTATTTTTAATCTTCTTTTGTTTGTGGATGATGCTATTATGTATATACTAGCAGTATAACCCAGCGTTGCTCGGGTGTAATGAAAGCTTTAAAACTAATCCATGGTCATGGAGCTCAGACTCTTTGGACGTTGGCACAAAAGACTAAAAAGCAATAGTTGTTTCCAGTTAAAGCGAAATCGTAGACTGAAAGAAAAATGAATGGATGTAAGTCAAATTTTGATTTCCTGGTATCGATATCAAATAAGCTTTTTTCGTCGTAAACTGAATTTTGAAGGCTAAATAAGTCCTCTGAGTAAATGGTATTATGGCTGAGACTAAAAACTACAATTATACCTACTTAGAGCCAAACCCGAAACAAAAACTAAAATAAAAGGGCTGAAAAAATACAGACATACAGGCAGATAAACAGAAACACACACAAACATCTTGCCTTTTATATATATATATATATTATCGATCTTCTGCATTATTGTAAGAATGGCAACCTTCTGAATTTCGTTTCTTATGTCTTTGTCTATGAGTGTATCAAATTTGATTAAAATCGGGCCACTCCTTATATAACCTGATTTTTTCGATTATAGATTTTCGATATTTATCGGAGGGTAACTCGACACAAAACCTAACTAAGAACACTAGCAGACGCTTATAGTACAACTATGTAAATTTTCAAGAAAATCGGTTCAGCCCTTTCGGAGTCCATAGGTAACGAACACACACACACACACACACACACACACACACACACACACACACAGAGACAAAGTTCCATTTATAAATAAGTTTAGATTGTCAACAAGTATCTCTACGGACAGGCCCTAGTAGATTTCCGCTTCAATGCAACCTGCATATATATATATATATATATATATATATATATATATATGTGTGTGTGTGTGTGTGTGTGTGTGTATATATATTTTACTAGCATGATAAGAGTTTCATCTAAAAACAATTTTTTTCATCTGCAACAACCACATTTTAAGAAGTGATTCGTATTTAAGAAAAATCGATTATTAAATTTAATAAGTCTATTATTTAATAAGACTTCTTTGTATGAACAGTTGCTTCCAACTTCTTCCGAATATATATATATAATATTATTTGTGTAAAAAATGAAATGTAACTTTCTTAGTTCAAGAAAACACTAGAATATGTCTGGAAAACCGGAAGTCAAAATGGGTACAACTGGAAGAAAAGAAGAAGAAGAAAGACAGAGAGAGAGAGAGAGAGAGAGAGAGAGAGGGAGAGAGAGAGAGAGAGATGAATAAGGAGTGAGTGCGGAGTGAAAAAAAAACGACAAAAAGACAAATAATACGATATTCTCCACATACGCACAGACATGCCCATGCTTGCATCCGCACTCATACGAGCGCATACACTCATGCACACACATAACTTTGAAAAAGAAAATAAAACTTGCACTAATGCATAATGCATATAAAAAAGAAAAATCGAGAAATATAAACAGTGAATTTTGGATGACCCCTTATAGAATACAAATCCTCTCTCATCTAACAATTAACTCAAATGGAAAAGGTAAAATTGCACACCCGCAAAATGGATCAAAACGACTAAAAACATTTTGGAAAAACACAGACCAAAGCAAATTTCACAAGTCAGTGTGAAAAGTAAGATTCTGGATTCTGATTGGATAGGAAATAGCAAATTGGTCAATTTTTCTTAACGCCTAGAAAATAGGTATGTGGTTTAGATCCAGTCATGTGATCACTACTTAAACAACATCACTTGACCGGTCAAATCAGTCCAACATGGGAGCGAATCTGAAGGACCACGTCTCAAATCTGACTAAAGAAAATTTAATTTGCCGACCCGGACGTAAGGGCGCGTAATATACATCTCCTTCCAATTTTCCTTTCTTCGTCTTCATCCACACACCGTCAAAGAAAACAACAACAACATAATTCTTCAACTGACTTCGATAAGTACAATCTCCTTTATTGCTTGATTTTCCTTTTCACTTTTTCTCCGACCATTAAATGGAAACACAGACTTTTATTAGTAATTTTTACATACACGCATTCTGCTACTATCAACTATGAACTCTTAATTTCTGTGGAACATTTAAATACTTACATTTTTCCTTGAACAATTAGCTATATGCATTTTCTCTTCGAACATTTTCTTCTCACAAATATGTTATAGTGTTCAGTTAACAAAATTGCATTCATTTTTTCAACAACCTGGTAACAATAATATAACGGTTGACAATAAATATAACGGTTGACAAATTGCTAGCGTTCATTAGAACGTGAAAATTATCCAAAATGGAATTGTTTTAAATGTTGTAATAGAAATTTCTAGACATCTACAACAACATTCCTGTCTACATTCACAATATAAAAAATAATAATCGATAATACAACTATCCTACACCAAGAAAACAAGAAAAGCAAGCCACAGATTCTCGAGGCAATATTCATTAAAACACTTAAGCCGTCAATTAAAAAAGGTGAGGATTGGCAGCTATGTTTAGAAGTGGCCTTGTACCAAGCATGGTAGACACCTCTATATCCTGACGGATGGACGGTGTGATTCCCGGTGGGTACTTTTACAAAACGTTGGCGTCGGGATGCTTAAGGTAACATCAAACAGGTAACTGTCAAACCTTTTACTTGTATTAATTATATATAACTATGATGAGCTGCTGGATTGTATAATTTAAAATTTGTGTATTTAGGCATCAAATTTTCTTTTAAACATGAGAGATTAAATAAACTGCAAACAATATGTTTGCTTATTTTTTAATAAAATCCGTTCATACTCACGGATAATCTTTCGCGTATTACAATCAAAAGATATCAGAAACGAGCTGTAACGTTGACAGATGTTATTTTCATTCATTTCTCAAGATACCTAAGTACTTTCAGCTTCTTTCCGAGATCAACTTCACGGGTGTGAGTTATGGTAACAAGAAATATAACGGTTGACAATAAATATAACGGTTGACAAATTGCTAGCGTTCATTAGAACGTGAAAATTATCCAAAATGGAATTGTTTTAAATGTTGCAATAGAAATTTCTAGACATCTACAACAACATTCCTGTCTACATTCACAATATAAAAAATAATAATCGATAATACAACTATCCTACACCAAGAAAACAAGGAAAGCAAGCCACAGATTCTCGAGGCAATATTCATTAAAACACTTAAGCCGTCAATTAATAGAATCAGCTATAAATATTGTAGTAATGTTCGAAAATGTTTGTAAAAAGAAGTTTTTTCCTGCTTTAACATGTGCATGATCATGACATTACAACATCTCTCTCTCTCTCTCTCTCTCTGTATATATATATATATATATATGTGTGTGTGTGTGTGTGTGTGTGGTGTGTGTGTGTGTGTGTATAGCCTTCAAACAACTGAAATGTGGTTCTGCAGGAGGATGTTGCGAATATCATGGATCAAGCATGTGAGCAATGACGAGGTCTTAGAAGAGAAAATTAATACTGAGCATCAGGAAGAGACAGCTGAAGTTCTTGGGACATGTAATGAGGAAGGAAGGCTTGGAGAAACGAGGTTTTAATCAAGTCTATATAACACAATTTTCGATTTATCGCAATAACCATATCTGCTTTGAAATGTATCGTAATGTCAATAAATATAAACATGTTACGGAAATTAACGAAGATTAACGAAACTTGGTTATGATTATTGCGATGAATAGAAAATTGTGTTATATAGGCTTGATTGAAACCTCGTTTAGACTGAAGGTCATTCGTGGTCGAGAGGTCTAAGACGTGCCAGATCACATGGTAGCTTCCCCTATGTGGATAGGGTTCGCAGGTTCTAATCCCGCCGAATGACACACATTTTCGTAATAAAAATGTATCGTAAATAATCAGGCCGGTAGATATAAATATATAATACTGTTTAATTAAAAACAGAATATCTACTTAAATATGAGTATCGATCAAAAATAATGTTCAAACAAATCATTTCAAATTGTCGTTTGTTCATAACCAAGTTTCGTTAATCTTCGTTATATATATATATATATATATAACGAAGATTAAGATTATATATATATATATATATAACGAAGATTAACGAAACTTGGTTATGAACAAACGACAATATATATATATATATATATATATATATATATATATATACAATACAAGAAATCTAGAAGTGAGCCACCACCTACCGCGGTTTCACGCAACGGTTCTTCAGGGTAAGAGGCTAACAACTAAGATTAAACCAGCAAATATATAGTACTCAAGTGAAGAAGAAACCAAATCAAGAAGGGTAAAAAAACGTCGGTTTTATAATCATAAAAGTTCTTTTAGGTACAAAAAATATAGCCACAGTACAGTGTTAGCTTCGCATGTATGGAAACTTAAAAATATTAAAAAAGATCCTATTCTTAAATGGGAGATATTAAAAAAAGTTCGAACTACAAAGTAGGTAGTAAGTTCTGCAAATTATGCGTGAAAGAAAAATTAGCCATAGCGTTGTTCGAACCCGCGCAGAACTTGCTAAATTCTAAAAAGAAAATTCTGAATAAATGTAAACACGAAAAAAATTGCTTGCTCAAATAGTTTTTTTTTGTTGTTGTTGTAATAAAGGTTGTTTTACCTTTCTTGATTTGGTTTCTTCTTTACTTGAGTACTATATATTTACTGGTTTAATCTTAGTTGTTAGCCTCTTTCCCTGAAGAACCGTTGCGTGAAACCGCGGTAGGTGGTGGCTCACTTCTAGATTTCTTGTATTGTATTCTCCCTCTACTTTTGTACTTTCGTACTTTCGTATCGGGCACTTTGCTGTTAAGGTTTCGTCTTGGGATTTTTTTTCTTTCCAACGGGCACTAGACACATTGTTCTTGTGCGCTGTTTGTTTCTTTTTTTTTTCTCCCCCATTATTTAACCCACGAGGGGGTCCCCGCCGGGTTAGAAGACGGTTTATATTACTGTTAGTTAGCATTATTTTCGGATGTTTAGTCGGTCTTTATTAGTGTTGCCTGACTGTGATTAAGTTCATTATATATATATATATATATATATGTGCATGTTTCATTGAATAATATAGACAAGTTTTGTCTATTAATTTTGTGTAGGATCCGTTCGTACCGTCTGATATACTTGATGGTGATATCGTTGAAAGACAACAAAAAATCACAGTAATTGTTGATTTTTTTATCGGGTCTAAGCTTTCGGCTCACATAAGCCATTATCAAAGAATAAATATTAACACACAGTAAACATAGAACATTTAAGTTATTAACAATAAAGAGAATTAAATTGAAAATATAAGTCCATCCCTACCGAGTCGGATGGCCGAAGACAGTGACAAAATAATGGCGTTGTGGTCCCTGATCTGATTACAGGCATTTGAGTACGTTATTGGAAATATCAAAATTGACTCTATTCAAACCAGGTTTAAATTGTTTAATGTAGATTGCTTCCAGGATTTTTAGTTTCTTTTTGTTATTTTCTTGTATAAGTATGTACGTTGTTGATCCAAACAACACTATATATATATACAACGTGACGGAGTCTCCATGGGTTCAGTGCTTGGTCCGACTTTTAGTAATTTCTACATGTCTAACCTTAAAAATACTACCTTTGCAAAATTTAAAAAACCATCAATATATCTACGATATGTTGATGATATCCTACTATTAATTAAAAATACCGACGAAATCTTACAAACTAAAATGAAAAAATGCTGCCAAAATACACACACTTTATATATATATATATATATATATATATATATATATATATATATATATATATACATATGGAAAGTTCCGCAGATTAACGAAATGGATTAACAACCGACATATGAAATTTATTTGTTTGAACATTATTTTTCATGGACACGAATATCTACTAAAGATAATGTTCAAACAAATTAAATAAATAAATAATATATATATATATATACTATGAAAGAATCCTTATAGTCGTAAACCGAGTTTTACGCTCACACAATCTTCAGAGGATTTGAACGCAAATTAAAGATGTGGAGGACCACTTTTATATAAACCACGAGCGGAAGAAACGCACCTGAAAGTATCGAACGAGAAAAATAGAACAAAATATCTCATTAAAAAGAAATCTGGATAACCACACACTTAGAGGAAAAAAAGAAAATAAGCAAAGTAAAAAAACACACTGTTGCTTGGCATTCACTACTAAGATTGTACTAATGGTCCGAGATCAATAAGTAAAAGAAAAAAAATCAAATAAATCAATAAGCTAGTCACATGTCTAGTGACAACATATTTTATATGATGTTGTTAAACATTTTTAGCTCGGCCATTGTAATCTAGGTACTGACTTCGTCGGACTCTGCCTTCGGAACCCAGACGAAGCTATGCCTTTCAGCATAGCTTCGTCTGGGGGGGAAAAAAAAGACAAATACCCGACCCTGACTTATGCAGTGTCTACGGAAAATTCTTGCCCGAGCTTACTGGCTTGGATTGCCCACATTAAATAATCCGCTTTGTGCCACATCCAGCCTCAGTCGGGAGGTTCCTGATAAATATCGAGATAAGGCAATGACTTTGTCTGACTCTGCCTTCGGGCACAAAGAAACCCAAACGACTTTATGCTGAAGAACAAAGTTTTGTCTGGGATAAAGGGACAAGAGCCCAAGTCCACGTATTCAAGGTCTATGGGGAATTTTCTTTTTAAAAAAATATATCGCTTTGGTGAGCAGTGTTATTTCATTGTTATTTTAATTATGCTGACTTTGAAATTTCGTGAAAGCATTATTGTCATGTCTTCTCTCTTTAGGGTCATTTGTTTCTGCTGCAATTTTTCAATTAAGTATGCATATAGATAAGTACACTTAAAAGGGGTCAACACAATAAATAGAATTTAATTGCCAACACATCTTACACCACTTAAGAAACAATAAAAAACAAAGATAAAGAAATATTACAACATTCAACAAACAGAAAAAAGATCACGCACACAAAAATTATCAAATTACGCCACACGTCATATAAATACGAAAGAATCTGAGAAATAGCAGCAGAAAAAAACAAATGACCTGAAGAGTGAAAACACCACAATAACTTCCCCAGGAAACTTCGAAGTCGGAATCACTGAAACTTCTCCACATTAATTAACACTTCATTTTTATCTTGATATTGAGCACTTTATAACGAAAAAGTGCTCGCATAAAATGCCTTTCTATCAGCTAACTACTGAAGAAAACTGCATATTTTGGAACCATTAAATTTTAAAACACGCACACGCGCACGCGCGTACACCCCCACCCACTCTACACACACAAATCTTTGAATTTTCCATAATATTAAAAATTACCGATGAAGATAATTCAATTCGCTGAAATGATCATACGATCCTGTAAATTTGTTTGGAATAATTTATTTTACTTGCTTTTGTATATTTACTTTATTTATTTTCATTTACTTCTGTTAAAAAGATAATGTTACGATTAAACCGGAAGTAAACTTGCTTCTTAATCACCGCAATGAGTTCGTTAGAAAGTATCGTCATAAGAGTAAATTTAAACTTCCTTAATAAGGTAGTAACGTATTCCCTTCCTTCCCATTTAATTGTTGCATTAATTTTCAGTCTAAATTTATTGATACCGTTCAGAATTTACTTTTATACACGTTATAGCCGTTAAGTTTATTTTTACAAGATATTCCTAATCGACATTTTTCTAACTATTTCTACTTGCCCCTTCCACTCGTGTCTTTTCTAGAGCTCCTATTCTCACTCTCTCTCTCCTTCTTTTCCCCTTCCTCCTCTAAACTAATCTTTATCTCCGGTCACACTAGAATATATATATATATATATATATATATATATATATATATATATATATATAAATTCTATCAATATTAATGTCATTTATGTTAAGAATGATCCTGGTAAAAGGCTCGATATAAATAGTATTATCTATTTACAGACCCAAATGAATTTTGTACTGTAGAGTGAAAAATTTCCCATTTGATATATATATATATATATATATATATATATATATATATATATATATATATATATATATATCAAAAACGAAAATGGCAGGCATGTTGGTAAAATCCCAAAACAGTTCCTATTAATATTAATCTCATTAGTATTAAAAATGATCCTGGAAGGGAGCTCGATGTAAACAGTATTATTTATTTAGAGAGCCAAATGAATTTTGTACTGTATTTGCATAATAAATGAATTTTGCTGCTGAAAAAACGAGGATTTTCCTCGTTGAAATGGCCATACAACAGAGTTTTAACTGAATATATATACATATTCAGTTCTATTTGAATATATATATACATATATATTCAAATAAAACTCTGAAAATGATATGTGTCGTATGGCCATTTCAACGAGGAAAATCCTCGTTTTTTTCAGCAGCAAAATTCATTTATTATGCAAATACAGTACAAAATTCATTTGGCTCTCTAAATAAATAATACTGTTTACATCGAGCTCCCTTCCAGGATCATTTTTAATACTAATGAGATTAATATTAATAGGAACTGTTTTGGGATTTTACCAACATGCCATTTTCGTTTTTGATATATATATATATATATATATATATATATATATATACTAACAAAATAGCAAGATCGCCAAGACATGATCTGCCTTTGCCCTGACGAGCCGTTGTGCGAAACCGCGGTAGGTCTTGGCGATCTTGCTATTTTGTTAGTGTGTTTGCTCTGCGTTACTGCCTTCTAGTTAAATACTTTTCGGTTGTGTGTATCGAGCACTTTTCTTTTCTGGTTGTTTGTTCCGTTAGAGGGTTTTTTTTCTTTTTACTGGGAGGAACCGTATGTATTGTCGGTCCCACGCAGTTTTCTTTTTTCCCCCTCTTTGCCCAAAGCTTTATAGCCGAGGACAATAACGGATTTAGATTCTGCTGGTCATTCATGGTCTTAAAAAGTCCCTTCTATAAAATTTTGAGATTAGAATACACGCAGAGTCGGTTTAATAATTATTATTGTTATTATTATTATTATTATTATTATTAATATATATATATATATATATATATATATATATATATATTAAATGGAAAATTTTAAAGAAAAGCAACTCGTGTATCAGTGACAAGTGCAGACTATGCTTAGAAGAAACGACTATTATATTAAGTTTGAACAGCGATATTAAAGTGCCAATTTAAATGTCAGAAATAATCAATAGTTTTGATCAGACAAATAGACATTATTAAACTATGTCTATTGTATTTACCTAAACAATTTGAAATAAGGAAACATTGTCTACAGAAATAATTTTAAATAAGGAAACATTATCCATTGTTTCTACTTAAACAATTTGAAAAAACGAAATATTGTCTAGTGTATCTACCCAAACATTTTGAAATAAAGATTCATTGCCAATTGTATCTACCCAAATGATTTGAAATGCATAAACATTTTCCATGGTATCGACCCAAATAACTGTTCATGTGGAAACATTATCCATTGTTTCTACTGAAGCAATTTGAAAGAACGAAACATTGTCAATTCTATCTACCCAAACACTTTGAAATAAGGAAACATTACGTATTGTTTCTGCTCAAACCATTTGAAATAAGGAGATATTAGATTGGAGGTCAAATCATATCAAACCATTGCTAGGCAGATGATCTGGCCATTATAAATTACTGAGTCTACTGGGCAAACATGCACTAGAGCTCTGCTTAAACGTCGATATCTAAAAAACAAACTCCATGATGAATGATAAAAACAATGCCAATCTTCCACTCACCATCTACAATCATAAAATCACTCAAGTTATGGAATGTTTATATCTCGGTCAAAAGATGCAATCAAACAACAACAACAATTAAATGTTTGCAGGACAACATCGCATCGCTCTGGACTGGGCAATTTTCAATAGTAACAAAAAAGTGCTAACATCAAAACGAGTTTCTCGTCATTTGAAGGCCAAGATCCTTCACTCTAACATCCTCACAGTAGGGTTATATGATCTTGATTGTGTTAACTAAACGACAAAGTCACTTCAAAATAAGTACATCCACTCATTTCGTTACCGAAGTTTTAAAATTGAATTTCTAAAAATAAAAATGTTTTTAGCTTTAATTTCTCCTTGGTGGGCACCGCTAACGAAGCAGCCATGTTTACACTGTGACAGCAGCAAGAAAACGGGCGTGATCAAGCTCAAACTCCGATCACGTGATCACAATAGTATCAACTATAAGCACGCATAAGCAGAAGGCAACGTGGCAAAAACCAAAAGGTATGTTATGGCTAAGGTGCAGATAATTTTTTTTTACTTACCCTCTTATTTAAAACTGAAAGAAAGTATTTACATTATTTGAACTATTGTCCTCATCTTTACTGTCATATTCACCACGTTTCAGCCATTGTACGCTCCGACCTACTTCAGGATTTGCCTATATTTCTGAGATGAAGTATTTTAATTATTTACCTTATTTACATTGTTTGGACTATTGTCTTCATCTTTATTGCCATGATTAAGACGTTTTGGCCGTTGTACGCTCTGGCCTTTTTGGATGCTAACAATTTCGAATTGAACTTCTGGTAGACATGTAGTTATTTCCATTTAACTAAAACCTCTAAGTTTACCACTGCTGTAGCCTGGTATTGATCTCACAACTCTGGATCAAGTCACCGGAAGTAACCAACGCCTATATACAATCGGCTATGTGTCCTTGTTAAAGGGAGATAACTACCAGAAGTGCCATCGCACTTCGAATGAGAATGATATACCCCAGTGATCAGAATAAAGAGTTCGGTTTGAAATTTCTAATATCTGAAGAAAGCCGGAACGTACAACGGCCGAAACGTCGTAAACGTGACAATAAAGATGAGGACAATAGTCCGAAAAATATAAATAACTTAAATACTACATCATCTCAGAAGTATAGACAAATACTGAAAGAAAGTAGTGTGTTACAATTCTAACCCGTCATTATTGAACCATGTGTAAAAGTCATATAAAATCACTTTCTTTCATATACTAATTCAAGGAAATTCATCAGTTCCCGTTGTCAAGTGTTTTCTGCTTATAATAATTAAATTAACTACATTTTCATATCTTACAGCTGACTTGTGTCATAAACAAACAAAGGTGATCCTCGTCAAAGCTTCCCACTGACCAGCCAATGATAACCCCTCGTGATCTTTCAGTTATCGGTTCTTGTCAGCGTTCACAGAAAGCTGAGAAAGGGCCCGCTGCACACACACAATTTGACAAGGTGAACGACAAACGCCGCGTCGCTAAAGAAGAACGCAAAGCCTGTTTCCTATATTATGAAATAGTGTTTCTTTTAATTCAGGGATTGTCCTGATGAACTGATAGACGACACCTGGGACAACTCTTCTATGTCAGCTCTTAACCCCTTACTAATATAAATAGACATTACAGGGACCACGCAAAGCAGAGGTCCATCTCCCGTCAACGGCGGACCAGAACTCTCCACTATTTGTTTTTACTTTTTGCCACTTGAACGCCAAAAAGCCTTTATCTATGCACATATACTTCAGCGTTAACCTTCAGCAAATGCGTTTTTCAGTTTTATCCCGACTAATGGCTGACCAGAACTCTTCCCGATCCCATGCATGACAATATAGACCACCACCCTATTTCCCTTTTTGCTTTTCTTGCCACTTGATTGCCAAAAGTACCTCATCTACTAATTAACTTTCCCGTCCCCTACGGTCAAAATAAATGCCGCTTAAAAGACCGAACTTCAAGGAGAACTGTCTGCTTGTCTATCGAACCGAAATACTTAAAATCGAGAAAAAAAAAAAAAAAACACCACTCACCCTTCTACGCGGGTGTCCCCGGGATTGTCATCTTTTATAGTGTATTTGAAGTTTTTGAGCAAATTTGATTTGCGAGCCGGATGTGATGATAGAAGATCATACGCAGAGAGCGACCTCTTTTATTTTTGGTTTTGCGTTTTTAGTGCTCATTTCTGGCCAACAGGTAGAGTGAATCATAAAAGTGATTTTTAAGCACAGCATAGATGTGGCACAAGACCGAAAGTATGGGGCACCCAGTGAGGATTGAACTCCCTACTTGTTGTGGTGAAATCTTCATCGCTATGTTTTTGTGGCCTGTTTGGACCAGTAAGAAAGACACGGAAAACAAGAAGGTACGTTCAAACAGTACATTAAAATAACAGAACATATATACAAATAAGTGTGTTAGTAATCAGCAAATAAAAATATAAGTCCGAACGCTATAGTTACGTTGCATCCCGACTGTCTCTTGACTGTCTCACAGCTGCGTCCCCGGAAGTCATTCAGGTTAGTATTTAGAGCCCATTCCTATAGATAAGGCACCATAACACTACTAAGTAGTAATGATTCTAGCAAGACAATCTTGATAACCATTATGTCATGTTGAGTCACCCAGAATGAAACAGAAATAGATTTAATTTGTAGCCGAATATAACAGCCTGCTACATTTTTGCATGGTAACACAATGAAAGACAAATGCGACATTGAGAAATATGAATACAAAACTTTTTTTTTTTTTTTTTTTTTTAATCATCTCACCCCAAGCAAGGCATTCCACTGCCACTATTGCGCATGGGGCTACATAGGGGAAGGTAAAGAGAAGGAGTGGATAGACATAGGGAATGTCAGGGGAAAGGTAACAGATGAGTAAGGATAGCGAGGATGAGGGTCGGGCAGATGGGAAGAGTGCTTGATAGAATGGGAGCAGGTTAGTGTGTTAGGAGGTGTGTATTGACCTTACATTTAATCTCCTGGAGATTGTAGCCGTCGGGGAAGCAATCGTTTGGAAGAGAATTCCACAGTCGGGAAGTGCGAGGAAAGAAACTGTTGGAGTAGAAGTTACGGCTGCAATTTATCGGTTTCACTGTAAAAGGGTGGGATCTAGTTGCTAATCTAGTATCTCGTGCAAATTCGTATTTAGGGGGCACCAGTGATCTAAGTTCATCGGAGCAGAAGCCGTGAAAGTATTTATAGAAGAGACACAGGGAAGCCACGTCTCGCCGGTGGGAGAGAGACTGCAGGCGGTCTGCCAAGTCGGTATCTATCACATTACAGACCCTCCTCTGAACCTTATCGAGAAGCCCGAGGAGAACAGCAGGGGCACCCGACCAGATATGGCAGCAGTATTCAATGCGCGGGCGGATGGTAGATTTGTAAATGTGCAGGATAGATTTAGACGGAAAAAACTTCCGGGCCCTACACAGAGAACCGACTTTCATAGCAGCGGATTTAGCAATGGATTCGATATAGTCATTCCATTTGAGGTCCGCTGAAAGTGTGGGACCAAGGAGGCGTAGTGTTTTACTCTCTGGGAGGCAAGCCTGGTCCATGCTAATGGGAGGTAGGTGAGATTGTCGATGATGGTTAATTGAGAGTAGCTTCGTTTTAGAGGCATTAAAATTTACTAGCCATTTCTTACCCCAGTCCAATATGGATTGGAGGTCTTTTTCAATCTCGGCTGCGAGTTTAGCTTTGACGCCTACACCAGATTTTTGTTGGAGGCGAGAGTAAACTGTGGAAATATTATATATTCTATATTATAAAAAAGATGTTTTATACAGAGCTGCACCTGCTCGTCTGGATAGGTAAGTCAGTAAGTAATACTTAATTAACCTTTGTTTTTTGGGTTTTTTTTTTGTTTGTTCTATTTTTTTAATTTTTTTTTTTCAGTTTCCGTCCCTAAAAAAATCCTTTTCTATCTACTCATCTCAACGCGGGTGTCTGGCAATATAAATGGAGACTAATGAACCATGCGACGGATCTGTCTGTCTTCTGCCAAGATTGACTCAGAATCTTTCCCCATCCGACGAATAGACCAGCACCCGGATATTCCCCATTTCCGTTTTCGTTTTTCTTGCCACTTGATCTCCAAAAGCACCTCATCCACTTATTTACTTTCCCGTTCCTTTCGGCCAAGGTGAATGCCACTTAGAAGAACGAAATTCAAATAGGACTATTTGCAGGTCCATCCATCAAGCAGAAACAGCTGAGATCAAGATAAAAAAAAACCCCTCTTCTCTTTCTAGAGGTGGGGTCTATAGTATCAGTCAGTTAAAGTGCCATACGTGATACACGCTTGGGCGATCATGTCTCGAAAGTGACATGACTGACTGGGAAGAAGATTATCCCACAGTAGGTTGCCATTGCTTTCTGCGGTAGACTGGTTGCCGACCAAGGCTAGAGAACCCAATCTGTCCTGCTATTTAACCCATAACTGGAAGGAAGAGACGGATTAATACCTTTCCCAAGGGTATTTGCGCGTAAGTGAATACAATGGTTTCAACTGGAATTCGAACTCGGCTCCCCGGTTTCTCGTTCCGAGCCGATATCCACTGTACCACAAACAGTGCTTATAAAATATTTTTGTTTACCTTTAGCTGAGCTCTTTATTGTTTTCGCTTATAAATTACCCCAGTTTTATTACTAAAATTATTTTTCTGCTATTCAAACTGCGTATTTCCATTCTATACGGCAACTAGATATTTCAATAACATTAAAAGCTTATCCGCATATAAACTATCATTTTTTTGTTTTCATCATATTCCCTGCAGAAACTGTGGGTCCAATATATCCTTGGAACTTATACCCGATCAGATACGGCATAAAGACGTATGAAGAAGCAACCGCCAACGTGCGCATTTGTGAATGAATATATTTTATTAAATAATAGCTGAAGTACCCATCTTCGCTGGGAAAAGTTTAGGCTTACACATAGAACAGCCATAATAAAATTCGGATTCGAATGTCACCGTGCTCGATTTGTCAAGGCAGTGACCTATTTATAATGTCGGCCTGATGAGACGATCACTTTCATCCGTTTCCTAGTTGACTTTGTTTACCTCTAAGGGGAATTTAATGCCGAAATCTAAATATTTTGTACGTGATTTTATGGCTTGAATGACTGATCTGTTACTTGCTTGTTTTTTACGGCTTATCAACCGAAACATATTTTAGATTACTTCTTTTTTTCGTGAGCGAATATTGCATTAAGGGTGTTCTTTGTTTTTTAATGTTTTTTCTAGATTTAAGTGCCACTATTTAATCCTTAGCTTGGAGATGAAACAGAATAACATATTTAACGAATAATTGCATTAAGAGTTTTTTTTAATAATGATTTTCCTAGATTTAAGTGCTGTAATTTAACTCTTAGCTTGGGGATGAAACATCGAATAATCTACTTGACGAATACTGTGAGCGAATATTGCATTAATAGTTTTATTAATAACAATGATTTTTCTAGATTCAAGTGCTGCTATTTAATCCTTAGCTGGGGATAAAACAAAGAATAACCTACTTAAAGTAAAAAACTACTTGACGAATATTGCGAGTGAATATTGCATTAACAGTTTTATTTAATAACAGTAATTTTTTCTAGATTCAAGTTCTACTATTTAACCTTTAGCTGGGGGAAGAAACAGAGAATAATCTATATAAGGAATATTGCGAGTGAATATTGCATTTACAGTTTTTTTTAATAACAATGATTTTTCTCGATCAAGATGCTTCTATGTAACCCTTTAACAGCGAGTCACCTACCGAACGGATAGACAGCAGAACTATGGCAACGAGGAATGGTGATGGGTAAATAATTATTTAGAGCAAACAAAAAAAGGCAGTTGTGGAGAGTCATGATTGCGTTTTAAATAAGAAATATATTTACGCGTATAAAAAAATAGGGAGGTTTCAGGAATGATAATCGTAAACACTGCGATATCATAACATACGGAAAATCGTTTTGAATTTTTATCGTGTGCTCTTACCAGTTTTTTTTTATTATTATTATCGATTCGATGCAGAACTCTGCTTTCTAACAACTCAACCTGTTGCTAGTCTCATCTACCAATAGGTCAAAATGAGTTACTCGTTTCAGCCGGGATCGCCGCTTGCTCATACTTTGTCAGTGCAGGTTAGCAGTCAGTGCATTCACTTTCATTCTGTATTGATTTTCGTACTTTCTTGCTTGGTATCACTTTGGCTTTGATGCCCTCTCTTCCAGATGCAGACTCAGTCATTGTCGCCGTGGTCATGATCTTTGTTTAAAGCATTTGCAAATGCAGCCTAATAGCTGCAGCGTGGGATCGAAAAGATGAGAGGTTCAATCTTGACCTCCAATGTAAAGAGACGTAAGAAATTCAAAATAATTTCTCGACAAAATCTAAAGAAGGATCTGCAATGTAATCAGTCCTGACTTGGCAACTCGGCTTCAGTCACTTTCTCACTGACATGACGTGGCTTCTACAAATATTTTCATGGCAGCTGCTTGCTCTGACAAGCTTTTTTCTCTGGTTCCTCGACCGCGTGAATTTACGTGTGCTACTAGATTGGCATCTGGGTACCACTCTTTTACTGTTGAAATAAATAAAAAGAAGTAACGGCTTCTTCTACTATAACAGTTTCTTTTCTCGCACTTCCCGCTAGTGAAATTCTCTTCCGTTTACTTGCTGAAATGATAGCTACAATCTCTGAAAATTTAAATGCAACGTTTGTGTCATCTTTTATCTCCTTGAATTCCATCCATTTTTTATCCTTTCTTCAACACCCCTAGTAGCCTGTGTTTTTTCTCTCTCTCACTGTAAACCCCTGCTCACTAGTAGCCGTCCCAGCTTGCTTCCTGGGCGGGAGAATGATTCAAAAAGTAATTAAAACAATAATAGTAATCGTCAACAATTGGAGTTGTGGTTGGAAGCAAAGGTTTGCTATCTTCCCTTATTTATTTCCAAGTAACATCTTTGATGATGCGTGTTTTGTTTGGTCAAAACAGAACAGTCTATTATTTATGTCATGGTGGCATCACCCATTCAACGGATTGAACTCTTCAATCTACTACATATAATTTCTCTCACAAGAGATGGTAGCAGATCAGCAGAGAAGAGCAGCGATAGGCATAGACAGAGTGAGATAGCCATTACTGCTACCGTACGACAATTGCGAGTCCCATTTCTAGTATTATTTCCTAACCCGTATTTATCGTTCTACTAACAGAGTTCCAAATATTTGTATTTTACTGTGTTTAATATATATATATATATATATATATATATATATATATATATATATATATCGTTATTTCCTATTTTGGTTGTTGTTATATTATTTCTTGCTGGACTCTTAACCGGGTCCACGACAATTTATTTTGCATCGGTAAGACACAAGAATCATGCAAACTAATGAAGGAAGGGACTAGCACAATTCCTATGATGATAGTGTCATCTAGATACGAGGACCTTGAAAAAACATGTTGCACATGAGCACATGCAGTTTGACTGAAAAAAGTTTCAATATACTTATTGAAGGGATTCCTTGTAGCCTATGTCTTAAAAATTATTCTCACAAGACTCGCTCAAACCCTTACGAAAGGCTTTATCTATGTAAAATGTGTGCAATCTAAGGTTGTTTATTGCATTTTATATTTTTGTTGTGGAGTTCTGGCGAAACTTCGCCGCAAAGTTCTAGTGATCGGTTCGGTCGGAAATGAGACACGGAATATACGAGGTAGGTTCAAAACAGTGTATTAGTATAACAAGAAACAAGATATTCAAAAGAAGTATTAATAATAAGTAATATAGAAATAAGTAAGTTCGAAGCTATTATTACGCTGCTTATTGCCTGACTAGTAGCTGTCGTCAACTGCTCTTCGGAAGTGACGCCGGTAATTACATATAACAAGAGGAAGGAGAGCACCATTACGATTTTAGAATAAAAGGTTCAGTGGAAAATCTCATGATATCATTTCTGATCTTAGGTCTCTGGTTGGGACCCAGAAAAAAATTGGTATAGAACAGAAATCAAATGAAACAATAATCATAATAACAATAATACACAAAGCTTATCGCAAAGAAATCGTATCAAAGACCACAAAAACAGATTGTACTGTCTTATTGAAATAGCAGTCCCTGTAGACTGCAATGTATGCTTGAAGGTTTTCAAAAAACTATTTTAAAAAAGGATTGAAATGGAAATTTAAAAAATATGGCACATAAGAACCTTAGTTGTGGTTGGAACCTTCAGGTTGATTGGAAAAAATTGGTAAAGGGTTCCTGGTAGCCTAGACCTTTAAAAAATAATTAAAAAAATGCTTCCAAGTTCATCTCACAACTTACGAAGAGCTTTATGTAAAATGTGTGTGACCTTAAAGAGATTCTGTTCTTTGCGAAAAAACACAGTGAAAATATGATGATATTTCTGACCTTAGCTGGTTGAGACCCACAGGGAAATAAATATAGAACAGAAATAAGTAAATAATAATAATAAATCGTACGAGTGATAGTAGGTGCACTTGGAATGATAAAAAAAATGGAACAAAACAACACATTGAAAGAATCCCTGGAAACCCCAGTTTAAGGGATATACAAAAAATTATCTTGTTAAATACAGCCCACACACTAAGGAAAACTTTGTCTATGCAATGCTAGGAATGTTAGGGGAGATAGAAAAAACGTGAAATGGAGCCATAACAACACACCACGGTCTTTCTACAGACTTGGTAGGTAGTGCGACCATAGCAGAAATAGAATTACGATAAAAAATGACATAATAATACATAGGACCTGTAACAATTTTATGGAACTTTGCAAAAGAATAATCAAAGATAATCACCCAGACATCGTGACTAAAACCCACAAAAACAGAATGTATTTTTTTATTGACATGGGAGTCCTGCAGACTGTAATGTATTTTTGAGAATCTTCAAAACTCTAGCAAAATCGAAATCACAGAAATGTGACACCTGAAAACATTAATAAATCTAGTTGTAGTTGAAGCCCTCGGATAGACTCATCGAAAAGGTTTCTCATAGCCCGTATCTTAATGAAAAACAATAATAGTGCTCTCAGAAGTACAGTTCACACATTACAAAAGGCTTTATCTATGCAAAATATGTATCATGTTAAATTTTTTTTAAATTGTTTACTTTTTTACAAAAATGTTCAGTCATAATACCATTTCTAGAAGAGCATGGCACGTGGAACGAGAACAATCTACTCTAGTGGACGAAATAAAGGGTGTGGTTCGAAATTCCTGAAGAAGGCCAGAGCGTACAACAAACAAAAAATTATGAATCCGACAACAAAGATGCGAACAACAGTGCAAACAATATAAATAGTGTATATAAACAGATGCTAATCAAAAAGAAAATTTTAATAATAATAACGACCCGAGTCTCACAGCTGATGTAACCACTGACCTACACTACAGGCAAAAATTTTGAATCTATCTTGAATGTCATTAAAAAACACCATAACATGTTATTTTTTTTTTCAGTAACTACAGTATACTTGCTTTTACTTTGAAAAAAGCACTTAGCTATAAAAAAAATTTTTTACAACAGCATCATATGTTGTTTTTCTCAATAAAACCACTTCCTGCCTTAATAATTGCTTTACAAATTCTTGGTATTCTTTCCAACAGTTTTTGAGAAAAAAGTAGATAGCAGACCTCCTTCCCTAGTATTCTTCAAGCATTAAAAAAGCTCACTCTCACTCTTTGGGTATTCACCTTGAACTTTCTTATTCAATTTATTCATGCTAATTCGATGGAAGAGAAGTCAAAAGTTTGAGGTGGCTAAGTCATCATTTTCAAAATTGTGTTTGTTTTTTTTTGACCCGAAGTAATTTTGATATAATTTAGAAGAATGTTTTGGATCATGTCTTTCTTCAAAGGTTAACTTGTTTTCCAGTTATGCGTAAACCAGACGGTATAGCATGTCTTTGCAAAATCGAATGATGTTCTTTTTTTTACGATTCCATTGACCTGAACAAAACCTCCCGCCCTTTTGATAATCTCAAAAGGTCTACTGAAGTATTAATAAAGACAAAAATGTAATGTTTCTCATACGAAATATTCATGATTTAGCAAAATGTATCCCTCTGAATAGGCAGAAGATTTTTCCGTGGTAGGCTACTGTTTCTTTCTGCAGTGGTAGACTAGTTGCCAAGCAAAGCTATAGGAACTAGTCTACTCTGGTTTTTAACCCATAGCTATGAGAGCAAGAGTTAAAGCCAGTCAAATGTCATAAGTGTTACATGCCTCGGCGATCATCTCTTTCGATTAATGACTGACTAGGCAGAAGATATTATCGCAATAGGTTGTTTCTGTCTGCGGTAGACTGGTTGCCAACCAAGGCTACAGAATCTAATCTGTCCTGCTATTCTACCTATAGCTGAAATGAGAAGAGATAAAGTCAGTTAAGTCCATACGTGATACACGCTTGTCTCATTGGATCAATGACTAACTAGGCAGGAGAATTTTCCCGCAATAGGCTGTCGTTTTTTCCTGCATTAGACTGGTTGGCAATCAAGGCTATGCAACCAGTCTATTCTGCTATTCAACGTACAGATAACGCCGTAAAATCACAGATAGACTTGAAGCTGTTTCGATATTATGAACAGGATTGGTTGAGAAAAGTTTAAAGAACACTAATGTCAGTCAGTTAAGTGCCATACATGATACACGCTTGGGCGATCATGTCTCGAAAGAGACATGACTGACTGGGCAGAAGATTATCCCGCAGTAGGTTGCCATTGCTTTCTGTGGTAGACTGGTTGCTGACCAAGGCTATAGAACCCAATCTGTCCTATTATTTAACCCATAACTGGGGGGAAGAGACGGATTAATACCTTTTCCAAGGGTATTTGCGCGTAAGTGAATACACTAATGTACATTGATTATTATCCGGAAGACTTATCTTATTTTTCATGAGTGAACCAGTAGTACCAGTTTAACTTTTAACACAGTAAGTAAAAAGAAAAAAAGTATTATGTTTATAAATTTACCCAGAATACATTGCATCTAGCCTACTTTTTTATTTATATTTTAATTATTTAAATTAAATTCAGTTAAATAAAATATATATATATAGGCTTTGGTGATCATGTCTCTTTTGATTCCTGATTGACTAGACAGAAGATGTTCTTTCTGTAGTAGACTGGTTGCCAGCCAAGGCTATAAGAACCAGTCTCTCCTGCTATTCAACCATGATAACAACAGTTATACATGTTCCGGCGATTATTCTTTCGATTAGTGACTGACTAGGCAAAAGATTTTCATGCAGTATGTTGTATTTTATTTCTGCAGTAGACTGGTTGCCAATCAAGGCTATAGGAACCAATCTGTTCAGCTATTTAACCATTAGTCTCGCATAAGTCTCATTTCAAGACGATATTCACTTCGACAATTGTTATGCTTGTAAAACAATTCCATTCATTAACTCTCTAGTCTAAGTTGCTCTTGCGCCTTAAGTGCGTTTGAAAGTCTTCGGCGCCAATAAACTTATTTCAAGATATTTATGGCGGGAGAAAAAAAAACTATCAGTCTAGGGTTGTAACGTGGGTGGTAACTTCCGAATTACCCTTAATTCAAGGATGTCTGCACCGAAACATTGTTTTCGTGAGATAATCTTTCAAGTTTAATGACGTCGATACATTCGTCTTTTCTCGTTACTTTAAGTAGACATAGAATTATTTTTGTCTTCAAACAGATCTATTTTTGTCCCCCTAACTTGACTGCCGGAAAATTCTTGAACGCAAGCCAACATCATTAGATCAGTGTTACGCGCTAACAAGACTGGTATTTCTGTTTTCGTTTTTGTAAAGATAAACCACTGAATTCCATGATTATTACTGCATGCTTGTCAGATTAAATCTGTGAAGCCATTTATATGCATTTCCATTTGACAAATTTCTTAAAGACTCGGATGTACGTTGTGGTACAGTGGATATCGGCTCGGAACGAGAAACCGCGTTCGAATTCCAGCCGAATTCATTGCATTCACTTACGCGCAAATACCCTTGGGAAAGGTAATAATCCTTCCAGTTTTGGGTTAAATAACAGGACAAATTGGGTTCTATAGCCTTGGCTGGCAACCAGTCTACCACAGAAAGCAATGGCAACCTACTGCGAGATAATCTTCTGCCCAGTCCGTCATGTCTCTTTCGAGACATGATCGCCCAAGCGTGTTTCACGGATGGCACTTAACTGACTGATTTAAAGGCTCTCTCGGGATTTCTGTATCCTATTTTAGAAAGATATACTTCGAATTCCAGTTGAATTCGGTACATTCCCTTACGCGCAAATACCCTTGGGAATAGCTATGGATTAAATATTAGGACAAATTGGGTTCTGTAACCTTGGTTGTCAACCATTTTACCGCAGGAAACTACTGCGGGGAAATCTTCTGCCAACTCAGTCATGTCTCTTTCGAGACATAATCGCCGACGCGTGTTTCCCGTACTGAACTTAACTGAGTTATACAGAGAATGTACAAAATAATGAAAACACCTGGTACCCTAATAGCATAATTTGGAAAATTTTATTAAACTGTCAAAAGCTTGTCTATTTGTTGATGTTGTGGCGCAGTGGATATCGGCTTGGAACGAGAAATCGGGGAGCCGAGTTCGAATTCCAGCTGAATTCACTGCTTTCACTTACGCGCAAATACCTTTGGGAAAGGTATTAATCCGTCTCTTCCCTCCAGTTATGGGTTAAATAATAGGACAGATTGGGTTCTATAGCCTTGGTCGGCAACCAGTCTACCACAGAAAGCAATGGCAATCTACTGCGGGATAATCTTCTGCCCAGTCAGTCATGTCTCTTTCGAGATATGATCTCCCAAGCGTGTATCACGTATGGCACTTAACTGACTGACTGAATATAATAGTTGGAATAATGATTAAGGCTTACATTGGTCATAAAGTGGGGGATCAGTCTATTACTTCATAACAATAGGAAACAGATCCCCCACTAATTACTACATAATAATATAATAGATTTCTTTTCCCTTCACCTATGAGTCAAATAACAGGACAGATTGGGTTCTATAGCCTTGGTCGGCAACCAATCTAATGCAGAAAACAATGGCAACCTACAGCTGGATAATCTTCTGCCCAGTCATTCATGTCTCTTTCGAGACATGATCACCCAAGCGTGTATCACGTATGGCACTTAACTGACTGATCTAATAAAAGTAGCACTTCACTTTTTGCGAAGATTTTTTGGGGTTTTTTTTGTTTCTTTTATTCATTTTTCAGATATTAACACATCACTCGAAAAAATTCCGGGCCTAACTAATAAAACAACAAGTTTTAAGCAAAATTCGACTTTATTCACCAACATAGTCTCCTTCTGTGGTGATACACAGATTACAACGCTTCTCTAACAATTCGATGCCTTTTTGCAGAACGATTTGTCTTTGTCCTCAAAATACGCCCCAGCTTACGATATCACTTCTTCATTGAAGTCAAATCTCTTTCCCTGGAGCATTCTTTTGAGGTATGCGAACAGCCAGTAATCACTAGGAGCCAGATCTGGAGAATAGGGTGGATGCGAAAGCAATTCGAAATGCAATTCATGTAGTTTTGTTATCGTTGCGATCGACTTGTGATACGGTGCGTTGTCTTGTTGGAATATCATTTTTCTTCTTGATTTGTGGCCGTTTTTTTTAAACAATTTCTTTCTTCAAACGCACCAATAATGCTATATAATATTCGCTATTGACATTTCTTCTTTTCTCAAGGTAATCGATAATCAAAATATCTTGCGCATCCCAAAATAAGGAGGCAAAAAACTTGCCTGTTGATATTTGCCTCTTTGTTCGTTTTGGACGGCTTTCATCTGCTGCTGTCCACTCAACTGACTGCAAATTTGACTCCGGAGCGAAGTAGTAGGTCCGTGTTTGATCCTTTGTCACATATTTACGCAAAAACACCTTGTTGCGTTGAAACAGTTACAAACAACGCTATGAATCGTCAACCCGCTCATTGACAAATGTTCATGCAAAATGGTGAATACACTGCCTTCTGATATGTTCAACTCCTCTGCTATCTCACGCAACTTCAATTTACGATCGGCCAAAACGAATTTGTGGATATTTTTGGTGTTTTCCGAGAAAACGGCCGATTTTGGGTAACCTAAGCGTTCAGCATCATTTGTGTCTGTACGACCGCGTTTAAATTCAACATACCACCTCTTAAGCGTTGTTTTCGACAAAACAGAGTCCAAATAATGCTTATCAAGCCATTGCTTTGCTTGAACAGTATTTTCTTATCAGACAGCAATGCTTTATCCCCACACAAAATTCAGGTTTTTCTATTGTTTTGAAAATTTGCAACAGTAGCTTCACTTAAATAACTAATTTGTAAACTAATAATCCGATGGGGCCCAGATTTTGTCACGTGTCATTTAAAGATTAGTATTCCATAAAAATCATATGGATCTTTTTAATTATTGACGCCATTTTTATGCCAGGCCCGGGACAGTTTGAGTGATGTTATATTTAAATAGGTTTATTAAAACAAACAATCAGGGCTGTTTAAGAATTTTAAGTGATAAATTTCATCCTATGGCACAAGAATTGTTAATGTATCCATTCATATTGCTAAAATTGTAGCTGAATGACACGAGGAAGATCCTAGTGAAGTAGAAAACCTTATCTGGCCACCACAGTTCTCAGATCTCAACATCATTAAGCATTTGTGGTTCATTTTAGAAAAACAAATGAGGAGTCGATATTCTTTACCATCATCATTGAAATAATTGAAAACTGTTTTAGTTGAATGCATTAACATTTCTATGGAAACAATTCAAACTTTATACGAGTCGATCTCTCGCAGAATTCAAGCTGTAATTATTGCCAAAAGCGGTTCTATCCCATATGGAAATAAATTTGCTTGAAAATTCTAGGTGTTTCCCTTACTTTGTATTGTCGACACAGAAAACATATGGACAGATTAAAAAATATACAAAGTTTTTACTTTCAACCATTCTGAAGAATTGGATGAAGATTTGCCTCAGATTCATTTTAGAAAAGGCTATATGAATTTCTTTGATTCCGAGCCATTCTGAAAATGAGATGAGGACCTGTCTTTAATTCTATACAAAAAAGCTAGGAAGATATATCAATAATATTCAACAAAAATTAAGAATTATAAAGAAAAGATACATAATAAATATTAATGGTTGTTTTTAAAAGTCACTCATTTTCTTTCTTCTTTAATCACGAAAAACACCTGCTTAGTGAGAAAGCAACTTTCTCACTAATCACACACACACACACACACACACACACACACACACACACACACACACACACAAACAAATATTTCTTTCTTTCTTTTCAAAAGTGAACGTTGGCAAAATTTTAAATAATTATCACGACACTTTAATTTGACGTTACAGAAGGACAGGTGAAACTCGATTAAAAACAAATTTTAATCAAAAAATAAATAATTAAAATGAAAGCGGGTGTAACCATAAGTTCCACAAGAGTAGTAAAAAAGAAAAAAAGGGGACTCACAAGCCCTCCAATAAACGCAAGGACCGAATGAAGTGCTCCTTTTGTCTGCACAAACAAGGCCGGTATATTTTGAAGTACACAGCCTCTAGAACACGTAGATGATATGATGATCTTGCATTGTGCAGAATAGAGAACCATGTGTCTTCATACCGGTTGGCAGAGTCATGATTCTCGAGCGGATGTTGACCAATGGCAGAGCCATGGACAGCTTGAGTCGTTCTAATAGAACGGCTTGGACTATTCGAACTCACATTGGCGGAGACGTGCTGCGCTACACGTGCTTCCAACCTCAGATTGGTGCGTCCTATGTATACCGGATCGCATCGGCATTTGAATTTATACAATACTGAACTTTTACGAAAATAGGACAACCGATCTAAAGGAAGGAAACACAGATTTAGTCTGAAAAACAGTGCGCAACTTAACAGAAATTTTGTCAGTTATTAACTGACATTTTCTAATAATACGACCTAAGAAATGATCTTTTTAATCTTAAGCAATTGACCTTGTACAACCGGATTGATTGATTAAGTTGGCCAAAGAAGCTCATCCATTGTTTAGGATGTGGTTGCCGGCTTTCTCTTTTCCAATCTTTTCACTTTTCTTTTTCTTATTTTTTTTTTCAATTGGAGTAGATAGACTAAACTATCGCCCGGTTCACACTCCACTCACGTCTATTGTACAGGTGTAGAGGCTCAGCCCTGGTTCCCTGTTTAGAATGTGGTTTCCGGCTTTCTCTTTTCCAATCTTTTCACTTTTCTTTTTCTTATTTTTTATTTATTTATTTTATTGTTCAATTGGAGTAGATAGACTAAACTATCGCCCAGTTCACACTCCACCCACGTCTATTGTACAGGTGTAGAGGCTCATTCCTTGTTCCCTGTTTAGGATGTGGTTTCCGGCTTTCTCTTTTCCAATCTTTTCACTTTTCTTTTTCTTATTTTTTATTTATTTATTTTTTTTCAATTGGAGTAGATAGACTAAACTATCGCCCGGTTCACACTCCACCCACGTCTATTGTACAGGTGTAGAGGCTCATCCCTTGTTCCCTGTTTAGGATGTGGTTTCCGGCTTTCTCTTTTCCAATCTTTTCACTTTTCTTTTTCTTATTTTTTATTTACTTATTTTATTGTTCAATTGGAGTAGATAGACTAAACTATCGCCCGGTTCACACTCCACCCACGTCTATTGTACAGGTGTAGAGGCTCATCCTTTGTTCCCTGTTTTTTCCTGATCTTTTCCAAATCTTTTCAATGTTGCGTAGCCCCCTGCACATCAGTGGCGTTACCGCCTTGCTCGGGGTGATATGATTAAAAAAAAACAAAAAAATCATTCGCCGTAAATATATAAAAAGAGATTTGTACCCACAGAAAGAACAAAATGATTTAAACAGAGCAGACATCATAATATTATGACGTCTACTCTGTTTAAATCAATATATATATATATATATATATATATATATATATATATATATAAGGACGTGAAAGAACAGATAGATTAAAAACCTACTGTTCGTTGGATTTATTTTTATAAAAATTGCTTACCACAAAGTAAAGCTTAATATTGTAATTTTGTTTTTGCAATGCTTTATAAGATTGTTGTTGGTTGATTTGTTTTTATGGCATATCAACCTCGTTGGGTCATTTATTGCCAGCTAAATTTTATTTATTTATTGCTGGTAATACCTTTTTCTTTCAACAATTTATTGCTTTTATATAAGTTTTGTGTCTAGTAATACTTTTTTTTCTTTTCGAGTATCAAGATTCATTCGGACATGTTTTTAAGGGCAGGGTCCCCAAGTCCTACCCTTGTTATTTAACCCATAACTGGAGGGAAAGAACGGATTAATACCTTTCCCAAGGGTACCAGTGCTTAAGTGAATGCAGGGTATTCAACTGGAATTCGAACTCGGTTCACCGATTTCTCTTTCCGAGCCGATATCCACTGCACCACAACGTACATCCGTCATTAAACGCTTACAGCACCTGGTATTCCCATGCGGTCGCCCATCTAAGTACAACGTTGCTTAACTTCGGCGATCGAGCGAGAGCCGGTGTATTCAACGTGATAAGCCGTAAGCCGTTTATAAAAGAATTTTATCACTACACAAAATTATGTTTCAGAACATAATTTTTTTTTTCGTCAGGTGATATTTTAAAATAAATGGTAAAATTCATTTATTTTGAAAAATATAAGATAAATACATGGTTATTAAGAAAGAAGGAGGGGTTCTTGGAAGAAGTTATACAATATGATTATGGTTGTGTCTTTATTACTCAATCAAAAGTGAGAATTAGGTTCAACTATAAAGTTGAACATTTAGGTCGTATGAAGTTGAATTGTTGAATTATGTCATGATAAAATAACACATTTATCTGCGGGGGAAGATACATATTAGAAATACATAATGTTCAAATGTGTAGACAGTGGCTTTTGCCAGCAGGTCGGGTTTTAGGTTTTTAGAATTAAATCTGTATACTACACTAGCAGTATAGCCCGGCGTTGCTCGGGTGTAATGAAAGCTTTAAAACTAATCAATGGTAATCAATGGTCCAACTCTTTGGACGTTGGCACAAAAGACTAAAAGCAATATTTGTATCCATTTAAAGCGAAACCGTAGACTGAAAGAAAAATGAATGGATGTAAGTCAAATTTTGATTTCCTGGTATCAATATCAAATAAGTCTTTTTCGTCGTAAACCGAATTTTGAAGGCTAAATAAGTCCTCTGAGTAAATGGTATCATGGCTGAGACTAAGAACTACAATTATACCTACTAAGAGAAACCCGAACCAAAAACTAAAATAAAAGGGCTGAAAAAAAATACAGACATGCAGGCAGATAAACAGACACACACACAAACATCTTGCCTTTTATATATATATTATCGATTTTCTGCACTATTGTAAGAACGGCAACCTTGAAACTTTGAATATCGTTTCTTATGTCTTTGTCTATAAGTGTATCAAATTTGATTAAAATCTGACCACTTCTTCTATAACTCGATTTTTTCGATTATCGATTTTCGATATTTATCGGGGGTATCTCGACACAAAACCTAGCTAAGAACACTCGCAGACACTTATAGTACAACTGTGTAAATTTTCAAGAAAATCGGTTCAGCCGTTTCGGAGTCTACAGGTAACGGACACACAGACACACAGACACAGACACACAGACACACACGCACACACACACAGACAAAATTCCATTTATAAATAAGTTTAGATACTTTGTTAAAGGGACGAAATTGTGGTAATTACGGTATACTAAGGTATATTGGAGTTGAAAGACTGTTAAATTTTGTTGTAGTAAGCTTAGCATGTCTGTTAGGAATAAGGATGCTTTTAGTTTTTGTTAAATACACTGATGATAAGAGTGCTCAATTGTAAGACAAGTGCAGATTAACATACACTACCAGCCATAATTATTAGACCACCCCAGTGTTTAAAAAAAATGATGTATTTCATACTATTTTTAGTATTTATTGCCAAGTGAATCATTATAAATGAAAATAGAATGGTTCTTTTGTTAATACTGCACAATAACATGTGCATCAAATGAATTTATAAATATTTAATAGTTACCTATATTGCAGTTTCATAAATGAAAGAATGAAGAACATTTAGGGTGATTCGGACGAGTTCATCTATGCTCCCTTGCCTTGTAAAATTTTGCAAAGTAATAATAACAAAAGAACCATTCTATTTCATTTAGAATTATCCACTTGGCAATAAATACTAAAAAAGGTATGAAATACATTATTTCTTTTTAAAAACTAGGGTGGACTAATAATTATGGCCAGTAGTGTATATATAAAAAAAATCTACACCAAGAGATGACAATCTCTTTCGCGCTTGAACGAAATCTGATGATCGGCCTGAAGTTAGCTTTCAAGCATAACACAAACCTGTCGCCACCCGATGTTGACCCCAGAGTCCATATATATATATATATATATATATATATATATATATATATATATATATTATGTATATATCTTCCTGATATATCGTGATATTTTCAACGATTATGTCAGAAAAAATGTCTACAGACCTTTCATTCACACATATATTAACTAAGGTTACCGACCAACAAACACGCACATTCATATACTTTACATTCAAAAAGATTTCTCACACATATATTCTGACAAATTGTCCATCGTTTTAATACACTTGATACAAGTATTAATACGCACTCATACATGTAAACTAGGTGCTTCAGTTCATTTTCGGTACCTAAGTTTTAAAGTGAATTTAAAAAAAAAGAGCTTGCTTAAAGATTTCATTTTTAGCTTTGTCTGAATTTAATTGATTAGAATCACAACTTTTTAAGAGTTTTCAAAAGCTATCAGTTTTTCGTCCATTTTTTGACATGTAAACAAAATTCTTCGTTGTAAAAATCCTGCAAAAATAAAATATCAGTCATATAATAATAACATAAACATCTGTTACACGTTATTTATAGAAAATTAGCAAATTTAAAGTTAAATTTAACTGATTTGAAACGAGCACTACTTGTTTATAGCGTGACATTGAGACTAAAAGTATTTCTCATATTTTTATGAAGCCTTAAGTGACTGATGACAGCCAGATGTGTTGAAAAGCTAAGTATGGTTAACCGGAATTGATATAAACTTATTTAACTTAGGTGAACGTTTCGTAAGGATAACAAACCTTGAATCACGTGACCTTTTAACGATATGTCATTTATAATATTCCTTACGGAAAAAAGATTTGCACACACACACACACACACACACACACACACACACACACACACACACACATTTTTTAAAAACCGTCGTGCGTTAAGATTTGTATTAACCTTTTTTAATCCTGTGTTTTTAACTTCAGACGTTGTTCAAAAAATTTTCTTGGCAAATTCTTTTGTTTTAATCGCCGACGATTTTTTTCTAGAGACGTGTCCGCCGAAAGGCGTTTTAAATCCCACACTCATAATCATTTTTTCCACTTTTTAATTACGATACCTTTGTATCTTTCTTAATAAAAAGATGGTCCTTTTAAAAAATAATTGTAAATTGGTGTGGTAGTAAAAAGAATTTGTTTAATATATATATATATATACCATATATATATATATATATATACCAGTATATACCATATATATATATATATATACCAGTAAAAGTGGTACTTGTTGGACCACATACTTGCTACCTAGCTTTCGACCAAACCAGTCTTCTCAGACAAAGAACACTCCTTTGCCTCAGGAGAATGATAGGTCAGTTTACACGAGAGAAACAAAAGTAGACATAAATTTGGTTTACACGAAATTGAAAAAGGTAGACATAGGTCCAGTTTACTTGAAAGTAATGAAGGGAGACATAGGACCGTTTTACACGAAAGTAATAAAGGGAAACATAGGTCCGGTTTACACGAAAGTAATAAAGGGAGACATAGGTCCGGTTTACACGAAAGTAATAAAGGGAGACATAGGTCCGTTTTACACGAAAGTAATAAAGGGAGACATAGGTCCGGTTTACACGAAATTAATAAAGGGAGACATAGGTCCGGTTTACACGAAAGTAATAAAGGGAGACATAGGACCGTTTTACACGAAAGTAATAAAGGGAGACATAGGTCCGTTTTACACGAAAGTAATAAAGGGAGACATAGGTCCGGTTTACACGAAAGTAATAAAGGGAGACATAGGTCCGGTTTACACGAAAGTAATAAAGGGAAACATAGGACCGGTTAGTAATAAAGGGAGACATAGGTCCGTTTTACACGAAAGTAATAAAGGGAGACATAGGTCCGGTTTACACGAAAGTAATAAAGGGAGACATAGGACCGTTTTACACGAAAGTAATAAAGGGAGACATAGGTCCGGTTTACACGAAAGTAATAAAGGGAGACATAGGTCCGGTTTACACGAAAGTAATAAAGGGAGACATAGGTCCGGTTTACACGAAAGTAATAAAGGGAGACATAGGTCCGTTTTACACAAAAGTTATAGAAGAAGACAAAGAAATAGACATAGGTTCATTATATTTCTATGTACCATGTACTTTCAGGGTGTAGGCGATCAGTGCTCTCGAAAATGTTTTGTAGCTTTGTAGATTTTAATAAATTTTCTCTTTTTAGTTTCTCCTAGAATTTGTTCTGTCCTGTGAGCATCAGAATTTTCAAACCATCTTTCCTCATTATGTGCCTTAGTTTCGGCTGACTCTTTCCCATGTTATGCATAAATTTCCTTTTTATTTTCATATTCTTTAATACATTGTCGTTGCTCACATGTTCGGTCAATGATATCCTCATCATCCTACTGTAGAACCACATTTTTGAAGTCTCCGCTTCATTCGCGAGAAAACTGCAGAATTTACGCCATACACGAGAGTAAAAATATGCAGTATGGTCTACACAATAGTGTGCAAGTATCCACTAAAGATATTCTCCTTTTTGAAAAGGTTTTGGTGCAATGGATATCGACTAGGAACGAGAAACCGGAGAGCCGAGTTCGAATTCCTGTTGAATTCGTTGCATTCCTTTAGGCGCAAATACCATTGGGAAAGGTATTAATCAGTCTCTTCTCCCTCCAGCTATGGGTTAAATACCAGGACAGATAGGATTTTACAATCTTGTTTGGTAACCAGCCTACCGCAGAAAGTAATGGCAACCTATTGTGGGAAAATCTTCTGCCAGGTGAGTCATGTCTCGAAAGAGACATGACTGCTCAAGCGTGTATCACGTATAGCACTTAATTGACGGACTTACATTTCTGCAAGAGAGACAATTCGCTTATTCTAAGCTCTGCTTCCAGGGAAATCCCCAATGAGAATTTAGCCTACGTTCATTTCGTTAAATAACTATTCTCTATTCGCAGAGCAAGATTTAAGTTGTCCCACACCAATCTCTGTAATATTAATAATATTGGACAAAGCAACAATTTTTTTTCTTCGAAATTCGTTGCGATTCAACATTGAGCGCTCGCCCGTAAACGCCGAAGATTAACTGAAAATTCCTGGTAAGGCTGAATAATAGGCTGCCAGCCTGTTAGCTCGGACGGCTTGGGGACAGATGAATAATTCATGGGACATTCCTGGACAGATGTGCGCAAAGCAATACATTTCAACGGAAGCGGCCCATTTTGCAAGGACAAACACCGCCGCTGTTTCGGGTCGAAGATATCCACAATGAACAAGATAGACAGCTGAGGCGAAACATTTAAATGTGGAATTCTGCCAAAGGTTGCTCTTTGTTGGAAGCGTGCAGGCGAACAGCGACCCGATGCACGGTCCACTATGATAGAAAACTCGATATTTCTTTTAACATATTTAATTACAATGATGTGCGTTGTGATGCAGTGAATATCCGTTCCTAACGCAAAATCGGAGACCTGAGTTCGAATTCAAGTCGAATTTATTCCATGTTTTCACTTACGGGAAAATATCTTTGGGAAATGGAAACCTGGGAAAAAATCTCTTACCTCGTTAGTAATGGAGCGGAAGAGACATGATCGCCTAAGCGTGTATGACGTAGGGCACATAACTGACTTAATTAAAACTAATTTAAATAAAATTTTACATACGTGTGTATGGAGCTATTTTTCTTTATTCGCATGATTTACATTGTTCAGACAGTTCTCCTCATCTTTGTTGTCATATTCACGACGTTTCAGCCGTTGTACGCTCCGAACATCTTCAGGTGATCTGAATTTCGAACCAAATCCTTTATTTTGATTACTTAGGTAGATTGTTCTCGTTCATGTCACTTCCGGATTTTTAGTTGTCTTCTTTTAATTCAACTCTTTAAGTTATTTGTTCACCACTGCTGTAGCCAGGTACTCAACTCAGTACTCTTTAGGTCAAGTCACGGGATCTAACCAACAAGTTAGGAGTTCAATTCCTGGTTACAGCAGTGGTGAACAAAAAACATATAAAATTGAGTTATAAAGAGATATCCGGAAGTGGCATGACTCATGTAACAAGAACAATCAACCTTAAATGGTTCGTAATAAAGGTTTTGATTCGACCGTTGTACACTCCGGCTTTCTTCAAATCAAATACGTTTGAATTTTGAACTTAACCCTAGTCAACTGGGGTAGATTGTTCTAGTTCCATGCGTCATGCATGGAACTAGAACAATCGTAGTTTTAGTTGATTCCCTTTAGTAATTCAGCACTTCGCAAAGAAAAGCCAAATAACCCTGATGAGTGAAGACATTAAAAAATGCCCTCACAAAACTTAGAAGTCAGCATCACTGAAATTAACAGTGGTCAGCTAAGTGACAAGTTTCTCCGCATTAATTACATCTAATCTAAACTTATTTATAAATGGAACTTTGTCTGTGTGTGTATGTGTGTGTGTGTGTGTGTGTGTGTGTGTGTGTGTGTGTGTGTGTGTGTGTGTCCGTTACCTATAGACTCCCAAACGGCTGAACCGATTTTCTTGAAAAGTTACACAGTTGTACTATAAGCGTCTGCGAGTGTTCTTAGCTAGGTTTTGTGTCGAGGTACCCCAGATAAATATCGAAAATCTATAATCGAAAAAATCAGGTTATAGAAGGAGTGGTCCGATTTTAATCAAATTTGATACACTCATAGAGAAAGACATAAGAAACGATATTCAGAAGTTTCAAGGTTGCAGTTCTTAAAATAGTGCAGAAAATCGTTAATATATATATATATATATAAAACAATATGTTTGTGTGTGTGTCTGCTTATCTGCCTGTATATCTGTATTTTTTTCAGCCCACTTATTTTAGTTCTTGCTTCGGGTTTGGCTCTAAGTATGTATAATAGTAGTTCTTAGTCTCAGCCATGATACCATTTACTCAGAGGACTTATTTGGCCTTCAAAATTCAGTTTACGACGAGAAAACTTATTTGATATCGATACCAGGAAATCAAAGTTTGACTTACATCCATTCATTTTTCTTTGAGTCTACGGTTTCGCTTTAACTGGAAACATCTATTGCTTTTTAGTCTTTTGTGCCATTGTCCAAAGAGTCTGAGTTCCAAGACCATGGATTAGTTTTAAAGCTTTCATTACATCCGAGCAACGCCGGGCTATACTGCTATATATATATATCCTTAAATTTCTAAATAATCATGAATTCATTTTATATTTTATAAATAAATAATTTTCAGCATTTATTTTAAAATATCACCTGAAGAAAAACAGTATTGTTCTGAAAAATAATTTTTTTGTGTCGTGATATAATGCTTTTATAAACCATTGCTATAACAAAATTAGTATATATATATATATATATATATATATATATATATATATATATATGCGTGTGTGTGTGTGTGTGTGTGTGTGCAACTTTCATTAAAAATGACAGACAAGTTGGTATGGTTAAGTTTTTTCATAGAATTTTTTATGTGTTCTTTTTTTTTCATTTCAGGACATAAATTATATGAAAAATTATAGATTTTGATGTTATCTTTCTGGATCACCATGTTCTATGAGGTTTTGAGTTGACACCGAGTAGGAAACGTACACGAGTCACCTCAGATCAACGTTCAAAGACCTTTCTACATTTATAATTTATCTATTAACTATTGTTGCGTTATTTTTAACTAAATTTATATATATATATATATATATGTGTGTGTGTGTGTGTGTGTGTGTGTGTGTGTGTGTGTGTGGACCAGCTGTGAAATGCTGGAAATAGAGAGAGAGAGAGAGAGAGAGAGAGATAAAAACTGAGGTTTATATATATATATATATACACAAAGAATCTCAAGCTAGCCAAAACCTACCGCGGTTTCACACTACGACTTCTTCATAGGTAGATTAAGATGGAGAGCTTTCTTTTTTTTACATAGTTTGAACGCTAAGGAAGATTACAAAGATTATGGATTTAAAACGTATAAACACCCGCCTTATTGTAAGGAGTTGGAAAGTTATGAAAAGGACCTTTTTTTAAAAAAAAAAAAAAAAAAAGGTCCTGACGAGCCGTAGTGTGAAACCGCGGTAGGTTTTGGCTAGCTTGAGATTCTTTGTGTGTCTTTGCTCTACTTTTGCATTTCGTTTGTACTTTGTATCGAGCACTTTTTCTTTCTTTTTTTTTTGTGGTTGGTTCCGTTTGGGTTTTTTTTTTCTTTACTGCGGTATCGTATGTCTTGTCCTTATTCCGCGGATTTCTTTTTTTTCTCCCCTCTTATCCAACGCCTTAGTGCACCGGATTGTAACGGAATTAGGTTCTGTTTGTTAATGGTTTTTCTTAAGGTTTATCTTAGTATAAATTTAAAACTTAAATACTTGCAGAGTCTATTTAGTTATTATTTTGAATATATATATATATATATATATATTGATAGATATATTGATTAGAACCAGATGTGTTAGGTACGAACTGTTAGAATATAGATAGATAGATAGATAGATAGATAGATAGATAGATAGATAGATATTAACAGTCACGTTGACATACAAGGAGTAATGTTTTTAGCTTCATGTACGCCTCAGGGAAATCGACGTAAAATATACCAATCTGCTACTTTCCACCATGTTTATACAATACGTAAAACCAACATCATCGGCCGGCAACAGACCAGCTGTATTTGCATATCTCTCTGCCTCAGGGAAGATTTTCTCAATTTTTTTTTTTTTTTATAATCGTGTTGCCCCAAGCAAGGCATTTTACTGCCACCGTTGTGCAGGGGGTTACATAGGAGGAATGTTATGAGAAAGAATGAGAGGTTGCAGTGGGTGTCAGGAAGAGAGTAGGAGAGGGAAGAGATTACTGATGAGAGTGGGGTGGATGAGGAGGAATGTTATGAGGAGTGAGTTTGCAGGGGGTGTCAGGAAGAGAGTAGGAGAGGGAAGAGAGTACTGATGAGAGTGGGGTGGAAGAAGAAAAGCATGAGAGAGAGGATGTAAGTTAGTGAGACAGGAGATGACTATTGACTTTATATTTAAATTCTTGGAGATTATAGCTGTCGGGAAAGCAAGTATGCAGAAGGGGATTTCACAGACGGGAAGTGCGAGAAAAGAAGCTGCTGGAGTAGAATTTGCGTTTACAATTTGTTGGTTTCACAGTAAAAGGGTGGGACCTAGTTGCTAATCTTGTGGCTCGAGGAAATTCATATATATGGGGTACCAGTGAGCTAAGTTCATCGGAGCAGTAGCCGTGAAAGTATTTGTAGAAGAGACACAGGGAAGCACACTGCGTCGGTGAGAAAGCGACTGTAACCTAACTGCCAAGTCGGGATCGATTACATTACAGATTCTCCGTTGGGTTTGGTGGAGGACATCTAAGTGGATAGCAGGAGCACCCGACCAGATATGGCAGCAATATTCAATGCACGGGTGGATGGTAGATTTGTATATGTCCAGGATTGTTTCGGGCGGAGAAAACTTCCTGGCCCTACACTAAGAACCAACTTTCCTAGCAGCGGATTTAGCTATGGATTCTATATAGGTATTCCACTTGAGGTCTGATGGGAGAGTTAATTCGAGGAGACGCAGCGTTTTACTTTCAGCCTGATCCATGTTAATGGGCGGGAGAAACGATTGTCTGTGGTAGTTATTAGATAGCAGCTTCGTTTTGGAAGCATTAAATTTAATGAGCCATTTCTTACCCCAGTCTACCACGGATTGGAGGTCATTAAATTTTTGATCGAGACGAGAGTAAACCGCAGTGTTGTCAGCATATATGCCAACTTGAGATCTTATTACATCAGGGAGATCGTTAATATAGATAAGGAAAAGCGTGGGACCTAGAAGAGAGCCTTGAGGGACATCCGCATTCATGTGATAGTATTGGGAGGCTTGTCCGTTCAATACTACCCTCATTGTACGGTTTGAAAGGAAGGACTGGATTAGGTCAAACAATTGTCCAGTTATACCATAGCCCTGCAGCTTGCATAGAAGGCCAGCATACCAGACTCTGTCAAACGCTTTGGAGGCGTCAAGGGCAACATTTCGGGCTTCGCCGTTTTCGTCGAGGGCTTGGTGTATATACTCAGTGATGATCGTGAACATATCAGCAGTAGACCTGGTGAAGCGGAAGCCAAACTGTTTGTCCGAGAATAGTCTGTAGGCTGTGAGGTGTTGTACCACCTCGGCGTTGATGATGGCTTGGAACACTTTGCCAAAGATCGGTCGGAGGCAGATAGGGCGATAATTAGCGGAGTCAGAGGGTTCTCCAATGTTTTTATATATAGGAACCACGGAGGAGAATTTCCAGCAGGCAGGAAAGCAAGAAGCAGAAAAGCAGTAGTTATAGAGTTTAGAGAGAAACAGGGAAGAGTTCAGGAGCACATTTCTTTAGGACAATGATGGATATTCAGTCGCTACCGTTCGCCTGATAGAGGTCAAACTTAGAAATTATTTTGGAAAGCACCGAGGGAGTAATTAGTATGTCAGTCGGTTGGGCCTGGGTTCGGAGAGGGAAGTCGGGTACAGATACTCCAGACGAGTACAGTGTCGAGTTAGTGGAGAATCCGCGAGCGAAGAACTCAGCCTTGTCTGTTGAAGAGGTGAGGACCTCAAATTCATTAATTACATGGGGGATTGAGAGTTTACTGCAGTTCAGCACGCTTTTACAGAGCCTCCAGTAGTCTTTGGAGCCGAACTATGCGTTGCTTCATTCTGGCTGCAAACATCAGCTTAGCTTCTTTAAGAACCTTCTTGCATTCATTTCGAGCCGAGGCAAAAAGGCGCCTGTTATGGTCTGACGCGTGACTCCGGTAAAGCCGAAAGAAGTGATTTCGGTAGGCGATGGAAGCTGAGCAGGCAGGGGAGAACCAGGGGGATGAGTGGGATTAAATCTCAACTTTTTAGCAGGGATGAAAGCATCAATGCCAGCCTTAACCCAAGAAGAGACCTCAGCCACACAGTCTTCAACAGGAAGGCTAAATACTTTATTCCAAGGGACGTCACTCAGGAAAATCGCGGAATGAGTCCCAATCGGCTCTTTGGTAGCAGTAAGATATTCTGCTGGTCTGAGGTTCTTGGGTGGGGTGGAGTCGGATGGAAATATTGACGAAAACTAACGCATGGTCAGAGTTTCCGAGAGGGCAGAGTTGCTTGACATTGAAAGAGTCAGGGGTGGAGGTAAAGCACAGATCTAGTAGTGAATCGTGTCCATTAGGGTTATTACAGAAATGCGTGGGGAACTTTACCACCTGCGTAAGGGACTGAGTGATAGAAACATTCATAGTGTGTACACCAGCAAGATCTGTGACGGAGTTATCTAGCCACTCAGCATGATAGGCGTTAAAGTCGCCAAACACAAATATATGGGCAAACGGGTGGGAGGAAATGGCTTTGTCGATATTGTTGAAGATGCTGAAAGGAGCGGAGCAGTCGGGAGATGATAGGGAGCGGCAGAGAAAGAAGAGATAGCTAACTGAGCTTAGAAGGGAGAGACAGAAACACATATAAGACTGATGTGAGGATTCAAGAGAAATCATCCTAGCTGGAGGAAGGCGTTCACGTCAGTGAACGCCAAGCCCATGCCTGTGGATATTGGAGTCCTTTCTGAAGAGGGGAAGGTAACCAGGGATAGAGAAGTCAGAAGAGGGAAGTCAGAAGAGGGGTTGAGATTAGTCTCACAGAGAGCTAGGATGTCAGGGGACTTTTGATGGAGAAAAGATTCAACGCTACTGAAATTGGTTCGGATACCGCGGATGTTAGTAAAGGAAATGTTAAGAGGTTTAGGTGATTTTAATTTGCCTGGTTTAGTTTTTTTAGCCGAAATACTGATGTTCATGTTTAATGCTGTTGTTGTAGAGAGACCTCGAGTAGAGGAGGCAAACGGTCATTAGCTGCGACATGCACTGGAAGAGAACTGGCGCGGGCTGCAGTAAAGTGTGGCCTCGGGGTTGCCCGCCAAAAGCCCCTGCAGGGACACCTATCCATGCGCGACTTGGCACTTTAAGAACCCCGATATTATGCAACTGTTGATCAGAGCGGCCGCTCTTGACGCTACGCAAGAGGTAGGGCTCCTAACTACCAGTGGGAAGCAGCAACCAGAAAACTGCCAACCCGGTACCCTCATAATGAAGAGACGTTGCCACCGACCACGCACAACGCAGGAAAATCGCAGAAGTAACATTACTGAGGTCTGAGAAGAAAAAGAGAGCCGGAGACCACTTCCTGAACAGGGAACAAGGGATGAGACTCTACGCCTGTTCAATGAAAGTGGGCGGAGTGTGAACCGGGCGATAGAAGGGTCTATCTACTCCAATTAAAAAAATAAAAGGTAAAAGTTTCAACAACTCCCATCTAGATGCAACCAAAATTTCTGACAAGTTAGTTTTTTGTAAATAGCAGAAAGTTCAATTGAGCAAAAAAACAAAACAAAAATAGTCATAGAGAAATACAACAAATGATTTACATTGAAGAAATTCAACTCTGAATAGAATCTTCCCACGGGACATGAGAAAAAGTGACGAATTTTTTAGGCGTAGAGAGGAGTAGCAAAATAATATTGAACACACAGTCCACAATTGGAACGGCTAGTTAGATAAAAGAGCTTTGCGAATAGACAATTTTAACTTTTTAGCAGATGATAAATAATAATCGGACAGGACTGGTGAATCAGATATCTTACTACACTATTCAGTCAGTTAAGTGCCATACGTGGTAAACGCTTGGGCGATCATGTCTCGAAAGAGACATAACTGACTAGGCAGAAGATTATCCCGCAGTAGGTTGCCATTGCTTTCTGTGGGAGATTGGTTGCCAGCCAAAGCTATAGAACCCAATCTGTCCTGTTATTTAACCCATAACTGGATGGAAGAGACGGATTAATACCTTTCCCAAGGGTATTTGCGTGTAAGTGAATGCAATGAATTCAACTGGAAGTTGAACTCGACTCCCCGATTTCTCGTTCCGAGCCGATATCCACTGGACCACAACGCACATCCGTAACTCTAACTAAAAAGGTGACCAACTACAAGAGGGGGTTTCAATCCGAGTGATAAAGGAGATAAAAAATAATGGAATTAAGGCCACAGAAGATGCATGATAATAAAGACAAATCATATCCCCGCCATTTCTGCAGGGAATTATCCAGTAATCAAGTATAAGTAATTGGTATATATATATTTAAAAAAGAGTATTATTCATATAAGCATTTAATTAAAGAGTAACATTTCTTTTCCGAATGAACTAAAAATGTATAACACTAATTTGTAGCATCTTATAAAAGTTGCCAGTCTAAACCGTTCTTCACTTCTGCGCTTCGCCAAACTAATATCGATTTTCATGGAAGGTCTGTGGTTTCGGCTTTAACTTCGAACATTCGATCTTCTTTCCACAGTGTGAGCAATCCCTTTTCCCCCTCTCGTAGGCCGTGTGTTTATAAATGGTGCAACAGAAATGTCCACCACGTACACCGCTCAGAAATACCCCTTTACAAAATGATAAGACATTAGCAAGATAAAGGCACACTCTCAATTAATGCCTTACCGTTATGTTGAAGGTATTTCTGGGAGGTGTACGTGGGCGGAATCGCTACTGCTACCTGTACAGCCAGCTGTCATTCGCCATTTTGTGTGTGGAAGGTACACACTAAGTTCTGCTGAGTTCACTCTTTTGTTTATGTTAGCACACCCAGCAACATCCTTTGAGATTTTGAAGACATTCCTCTGAGCCACCTATGCCGTTTGACGTTCTGAGGTGACGCCGAGTACGAAACTTACAGTAGTCACTTCAGATTAACACTACTTATCGTATTTCGTACCATGTCGGAACTTTGCTTCTTTTACTCAAACTTTGACATTGTAAGTTCATATAAAAAAAGAGATCTAATTTTCGTCCGGCTCCGCGCATCCATTTCCGGAATACCATTCAAAAATACCAGGGCCATAAAACATCCTTACTGACCAATCAGGAAAAGCCCTCGCGACAGTCATTTCTGAGCCACTGGCTTAGCCACTGTTACTTTCGCCCACGGAGTCAGATCCGACTCGGCTAGCGAAATCAGATCCGACTCGGCTGGCGATGTCAGATCCGACTCGGCTGGCGAAATCAGATCCGACTCTGCTGGCGATGTCAGATCCGACTCGGCTGACGAAATCAGATCCGACTCGGCTGGCAATGTCAGATCCGACTCGGCTGGCGAAATCAGATCCACACTCGGCTGGCGATGTCAGATCCGACTCGGCTGGCGAAGTCCGATCCGACTCGGCTGGCAATGTCAGATCCGACTCGGCTGGCGAAATTAGATCCGTCTCGGCTGGCGAAATCAGATCCGACTTGCCTGGGTTCCACTTGAACTCTCACTTGTCAGACTCTCTGTCTTCGGGTAGAAAAGAACATAAAGGTGACTCAGCCTAGATAGAGTCTTCGGGTAGAAAAGAACATAAAGGTGACTCAGCCTAGGTAGAGTCGCGTCTGGAGAAAATTAGACAAGAGTCCGTCCCTGCCTTTTTTTTACCCGGACTTACGAGCTCGGAGTTCCCACAAAAATAAGCGACCTTCTATTGTATCAGTGGGGAGATCTCTGGTAAATACCTAGATCCGACTCGGCGGGCGTTAGTGCTTGACCGCCACTTTCATGAAGAGTGACATTAATACTTCAATTAATAGCAGTGGGTTCTGGTAGAGCCGAAACCAGCGGTTGAAGCAAATACCAGACTACTACAATGCTGATGTTCACTACGTTTACTCGACTACCAACTTAAAAGAACTCTCAATCTCCCACGTATGATATACGATACTCCGGAATAAGAAAACGATCGAACCTTGTGAATCACATATCTAAACTACGTGTTATATAAATTTGGATGCGTTTAACACACATTATTTTTTGCTTACATATATTTTACATTCATAATACACATCTAATGTTTTTATTACGTGTTGGCACACTCACTTAAACAGATACAAGTTTTTTCTTCTACATTCAATATTCACACGTGACACGTATCTGACCAATGAAACTATACCTCAATTAACATTCTGTCACTTGGATTTTTAAACCATTCATCCTTAATAAATCTCTGAAGAAGCTTGTTATAAGTGGAAGATGTTAGATTAAAGACAATTCTTTCCTACTTGTTCTTTACTTATTCGGTTCATCTTATATATTCAACTCATATATTTGTTACTAGCAGTATAGCCCGGCGTTGCTCGGGTGTAATGAAAGCTTTAAAACTAATCCATGGTCCTGGAGCTCAGTCAAATTTTGATTTCCTGGTATCGATATCAAATCAGTTTTTCTCGTCGTAAACTGAATTTTGAAGGCTAAATAAGTCCTCTTAGTAAATGGTGTCATGGCTCAGACTAAGAACTACAATTATACCTACTTAGAGACAAACCCGAAGCAAAAGCTAAAATAAAAGGGCTGAAAAAATACAGACATACAAGCAGATAAAGAGACACACACACAAACATTTTGTCTTTTATATATATATATATATTGTAAGAACTTCAACCTTGAAACTTCTGAATATCGTTTCTTATGTCTTTGTCTATGAGTGTATCAAATTTGATTAAACTCGGACCACTCCTTCTATAACCCGATTATTCTATTATCGATTTTCGATATTTATCGGGGGCACCTCGACACAAAACGTAGCTAAGAACACTCGCAGATGCTTATAGTACAACTGTGTAAATTTTCAAGAAAATCGGTTCAGCCGTTTGGGAGTCTATAGGTAACGGACACACACAGACACAGACACACAGACAGACAAAGTTCCATTTATAAATAAGTTTAGATATATCCGTATTGTTATTATGTCTCTATGGTTATTTTTGTTAACACTAAAGTCACCTTAATTTTTTTTCAGTTTCTTATCAATCTTTTGAGTCACATAATAAAGCTCGTTATCCGAATTCGGATGAATAAAGTACGCAGCAGAATCAGACCTTAGATAGAACGAAAAAAGTGCGGGTTCGCCAAAGACACCGAAACAAGTCGCGTGATATTTATGCTCAGAATAATATCAGAAAGAGCAATACAAATGCAGAAGGACGTGTGTTTTATAGATTACGCAAAGGTGTTCGATAAAATATACCACAAATATCTGTTAGTGCTGCTCAGCAACTTTGATACATTCGAGAAAGACATTAGAATAATCAAGAATCTCTACTGGCAGCCAACCGCCTGCATACGAACAGGAAATAGGTTTAGCAGATAAACAAAAATAGAAATGGGTGTAAGACAAGGGTGTGTCTTTTCACTGGAGTTATTCAATCTATATAGCGAGGCAATTCTGAGATAACTAGAAGTCTTACCATGATTCATCACTGGCGGTCACAAACTTAACAATACAGGGTATACATAAAGTTCGTGTGCACTTTAAAAAAATTATAACTTTATTTGTATTTGTGATAGAAATTATTTTTATCGCAAATACAAATAAAGTTATAAATTTTTTAAAGTGCACACGAACTTTATGGACACCCTGTATAAAATATGCAAATGGCAAAGTGTTGATAGCAGACACAAAAATAAAACTACAAGACCTCCTTACAAAAGATAACAAAAAAAAAAAAAAGACTAAACATAAACTATAAGAAAACTGAATGCATGGTCATCAGCAAAAAGAGGATTCCAAAATGCCAGCTACAGTTCGGGGATATTAAAATCAAGCAGATACAGAAATTTAAATATCTGGGAAGTATTCTAACAGAAGACAGGAAGTGCGACACTGAGACCTGAAGGTGAAATGACATGGTATGTATTCCAGAAGCTGAGTAGAGTATTAAGAGACTGGAATTATTATAGACATTAATTAAAACAAACATAGACAATTCTTTATTTCAAAAGTTAAATACAAAATGGAGTGAATATGACAATAAAGATGAGGACAACAGTCCGAAGAAGGTAAATAGTATAAATAGTTACAATACCTCATCTCAGAAATATAGACAGATGTTGAAGGTGTGAATATGACAATAAAGATGAAGATAACAGTCCAAACAATGTAAATAATTACAATACCTCATCTCAGAAATATACACAGATGCTGAAGGAGTGAATATGACAATAAAGATGAAGACAACAGTACGAACAATGTTGGTTGGTTGGTTTTGTTTTATGGCATATCAACTTCGGCGGGTCATTTATTGCCAACTAAATTTAATCTATTTATTGCTGGTAATACTTTTTTCTTTCAACAATTTATTGTTGTTTTACATAAGATTTTCTGTCTAGTAATACTTTTACTTTTCGAGTATCAAGATTCATTGGGATTTGTTTTTAAGGGCAGGGTCCCCAAGTCCTACTCTTGTTATTTAACCCATAACTGGAGGGAAGGAACGGATTAATACCTTTCCCAAGGGTTCCAGTGCTTAAGTGAATGCAGGGTATTCAACTGGAATTCGAACTCGGCTCACCGATTTCTCTTTCCGAGCCGATATCCACTGCACCACAACGCACATCCGCTTACAGCACCTGGTATTCCCAAGCGGTCATCCATCTAAGTACTGACTAGGCTCAACGTTGCTTAACTTCGGTGATCGAGCGAGAGAACCGGTGTATTCAACGTAATATGGCTGTAGGCTCCGAACAACGTAAATAGTGTAAATATTTACAATACCTTATCTCAGAAGTATAGACAAATATTTGTGTATATTATATATCAACGACAAACCAAAGCTTCAGGGCCGAGTAAAAATAATGTGTTCTGAGAACAAGTGATCTATTTTGCCAGACTTAAATGACAAAGGGCTGAACTCTGGTTCGATATGAATTATTTTAACATCGCTTGATTTCCGTATAAATCGGCTTCCGTCTGACGAACACAATCATTCAGTTCCATATCAAACGCAAAGATGGCTGAAATATAAATTAAATATGGGTCGGGAGGCGAGAGAATAATAAGATAAAGAAAAAATAGAAAACCTTTACCAATCTAACATGTTTCACTTTTATGAAAGCTTCACCAGAGAAGATATAAAGAAACAAAATAGTATTTTTACTGTCTCACTTTATTTTTCTCTCTCTCTTTTTTTCTCTCTCTCTCTTTCTCACTCACCCTCTTTCTCACGCTCCTCCTCTCCAAATATCTATGAGTTGGGAATTAAATGGAATCTGATATAATGATAAGATAAAGAACAAACGGGAAACGTTTACCAAACTAACATGTTTCAGTTTTATGAAATCTTCATCAGAAAATGAGATATAAAGAAAAAGAAGAAATTCTAGTATTGTTACAGTCTCCCTTTATATATCTCTTTCTTACTCTCTTAACTCTCTCTCTCTCTCTCTCTCTCTCTCTCTCTCTCTTCATCTCTCTGTCTTTCACTCCATCTATATATGAAGTGGGTTCAAAAATCCAAATATTGATCGGAAACTGACAGAATGATCAGATAAAATACAAATAAAAAACATTTACTAATCTAACATTTTTCACTTTTATTAAAGCTTCATCAGAGAATGTGATATGAAGAGAAAGAAATATATGATGAGATAAAGAACAAATGAGAAATGTTTATTAATCTAACATGTTTCCCTTTTATTAAAGCTTCATCAGAGAATGAGATATGGAGAAAAAGAAGAAAGAAATATATGATAAGATAAAGAACAAATAGGAAATATCAATCTTACATGTTTCCTTTTTATTAAAACTTCATAAAGAATTTCTAGTAATCTTACTTTTCTGTTGTTTGATTTTATTGCTCAGTCAGGTTTCATGTGCATATGTCTTGTTGAACAAACGTTAGTATAATTTATGTCATTCCAAATTCAAGGAGAGGCCACACGTTCTTCCAAAATTTCAAGAAATTAACGGATTACACGCTTCACTGAAAAACGTAAATATTGCTTCTGGTATGGTATATAAGTTTATAATAATTCTTGTTTGTCTATGTGAGATTCAGATGATAATGTGTATTCATAAGTGTGTGTGTGTGTGTGTGTGTGTGTGTGTGTGTGTGTGTGTGTGTGTATTAAAAAAATGGTATTTTTTCGAATGTTGATTTCGGAACGGTTTTACATTCATACCTTTTTTTAGATGACCATAATAGATTCTATAAGAATAGATTTAATAATGGTCGATAATGTAATATACTGCTTTTGCTGTGTGTTTGTAGTGAGTGAAACATTATTAATAATCCCTCGAAGTGCTTTTGGCGTAAAGAATTATTTTGTTTTAAATAGGATTGCATTTACAAAATCAAAGTTATGGCTCGGTTTGTTCCTGTAGATTACTAGCGAGTTTAAAGCGTTGTCCATAGGTAAATCTCTTTTAAGTTCGTAGATATAGGCTTTTAGAGTTCAAGATGTTTCACCGATATAAGTGCTTTTACATTGTAAATATTTATTTGATACACACTAATATCGGAACAGGTGTTGGATATATTTTCCTTCCTAATTCTATCTCCGATTTTCTAGTACATGGCGGTAAAGATCCTAGTATTAAAATAACTAATTTATTTACAAATTTTGTAGACAGTGTGTGAGAGGAAAGGATTACGTTTATATATATATATATATATATATATATATATATGAAAGTGTGTAGCTTAATATTACTAAAAACGAAGCAACCGGTTTCATTCCCGCTCTTCAGGCCTCATCGTGAAGTAGGCATAGAATACGGGCAATGTTTGATGAATTAAATAAAGTGGAAAACTGTAATATTGACTTGATCACGTGTTTCACTATTGCTAGATAACGGCTTTAGAACAAATGTCACACAAATTTATTCTTTAATCCTGACCGAGTCATGGCCAACCTAGCGGAAAAATATTAATGATTTAATACCGAAGCACACACACACACACACACGCACACACATATATATATAAATACAGTGAAACCTGGTGTATGCGACCCCCGTCGTCAGCGACCACCTACTATTAACGATCGTTTTTCTATGCACGGACGATTGGCTAATGTTAATTGACCCCCCACCCCCCGTGAGCGACCTCTTCCAAAACGCGACCACCGACCAGCATGAAAGAATAAAAATCTCTGGTTAAGCAACCACTGTAACAAAAATTTATTCATTGTTAGTAATCTATTTAATTTTCCTTTAATCTATGCCAGAAACACTTTCTCGTTGTTTTGTTATTGTAGTTAAGTGTCAAATTTTTATTATGCGTTGAAATGGCGGTGGTCAAACGGCGGCTGTCCTGTATTAACACGTACTTATTACATATGACAAGTTCAAGAGATTTGTCGGTTTTTGTACCAACTTGGATAAATTCGGGCGTAGGGGAAAAATCACATCTATGGGAAATATAAATTTTCAATGTTTATCTCTTTCATTATCTTTATTTTTTTAAATCGTCTTACTCTCTCTCTCTCTCTCTCTCTCTCTCTCTCTCTCTCTCTCTCTCTCTCTTTCTATCCTGATCGTTGTCATTTTTTTTCTTGTATGTTTGTTTATTTTTCCATATATTATCGCAGATTCTCTTTTACTATCACTCACTTCTAAAAAAAAATTGAAAGCTTTGGTTCATGAAGAGCAAGAAATGATGGACCAAATAAATAAGTGACAACATCACTTAGAATCGAAGTAGTCACATTATAAAAAAAAAACAAAAACACCACACAGACTGCAATAACTGATTTTTAAGCCTACACTAGTGTGAATAAATAATTTTTATTTATTTTGTTAACCGTTGTAAATGCGTTTTTAATGTTAAAAAAATAATTATGCTGAATAAATTTTTTCAAAGTTAGACCATCATATGTTCTCATTTATTTATTACCAGATTACATGGTAATATACTACAATATGTACATACTGGAGAATGAAACATACGATCGTGGGAAGGATAGGTCACGAGTCTTTAGTGAGCGACCACCTGCCGTATGTGACCACCATATATATATATATATATATATATATATATATATATATCCGAGTTGAAACAAACATATGATTGTAGAGGACATATATAGAAAAATTATGTACATGTTCTAAAACGTAATTTATAATATATATATATATATATATATATATATTCATTTGGAAACGACTTATTTCACGACCTAGCTTTCATTTAAACTGGAAAACCTCAAAAATTGTACAAAACTGGCTAGCCCCGTGTTGTTATTAAATTGAAGTATGGAAAAGACCCCGATATAACTTAGAGCACAGTAAAAATAGGCAAATCTTACAATGTTGGAAAAATATGCAGATTAAGCCAGGAGAAAAAAAAATTGGCTATTATGTTGCTCCCAGACAAAAGTAAATTACTAAATTAAATAACAGAAATTAGGTCCAAGTGTAACCGTGCCAATAAATACCTACTAGGCTCCTATGAACATGAATGAAGTGTTCTAAGATCCTTAGTTAACTTCTCCTAATTTTGAAAATTGTGCGTTCATAAAAGATCCCTGTTACGTAGGCGTTTGAAGAACGGTAAAATCAGTGATTGTAAATCACCTGAAGACATCGAAATTTAGAAACGTAGGTCGCGAAATAACTCGGTTCCAAATGAAAAATATTCAAAAGTTCTACAAAATAAATGTATTAAACACTTTTTAATACAACTGTTTACTGGTCTAATTTAATTATAAACAAAAACTAACGAATAATTATATATATAGTTTGCTCTACTATTGTATTTTAGTACTTTCGTATTGAGCACTTTTTCTTGTGTTTGGTTCCGTTTGGGTTTTTTTTTTCTTTACTGCGGAATATTGAATCTTCGTTCTTGTTCCGCTGTTTTCTTTTTTTCTTCCCATTTATCCGACGACTTAGTACGCCGGATTGTAACGGATTTAGGTTCTGTTTGTTAATGGTTTTTTCGAAGGTTTATATTGGCATAAATTTACGGAGTGCATTCAGACAGAGTCTAAGTAGTTATCATTATATATATATATATATATATATATATATATATATATATATATATAGCATAATGATAATCCCCGTATACTGTCTTAATATGTATAGGAAAAACTACTAAAAAGTTGTAAGTTAAAAATGTTTTTTTTGTTCTTTTTACTGTATTTCTTTCTATATATATATATCTGAAATATCATATATATATATATATGTATTTGATATTTCAGACCGGCCTCGGCCTTTCATCAGAAACAAATGATTTTAAAATTTAAACTAGAAGCGTCCGTCGCGAGAAGCGTCCGTCACATGATGCAGAAAGCAACAGCGTCTGAATATTCCCCCATAGCTGAACACTTCAATCAAGCAGGACACACATTAGAAAACTGCAAATGTTTACTGATAGATTTCGATTTTAGTTTTACATACTCACGGAGAAAGAAAGAAAAATACATACAGGCTAGGGTTAAATAGGGACTTAGGTATTTTGAATCTTTATAAATATTTCAATAGTTAAACATTTTTTAGATACACTTAAATTTTTTTCTTTAAAACAACATTTAAATTAAAAGTATTATTACAGTTAGATTTACGTTTAAAAATATTCAAACTCTGTTGCTTTCTGCATCACGTGACGGACGCTTCTCGAGACGGACGCTTCTCGCGACGGACGCTTCTGGTTTTAAAATCATTTGTTTCTGATGAAAAGCCGAGGCCGGTCTGAAGTATCATATATATATATATATATATATATATATATATATATATATGTAGCCACACTGCCGAACTGCGATACACCATAACATGCATGTAGTTGACTATATATAAAATGAAAGGCCACTAATCTTGTGGTTGCTAACCAAAATAACTCCACCAAATCAAAACTATCGTTGACTTATATACTGTACTAATTTCAGTGGTAAGTACAAGACTGTGTTTCTTGTCACAAATTAATTACCTATGTCGGACATACTACCCCCTCATGAAGAAGACGCTTTACGTCTCACTTGTTGATTCAAAGTGACAGAAAAAACATTCATTAATCCATAATTTACAAGATGTAACAAGGAAAATTCTAATCGATAACACGAAAATTTTTTTTTAATTTTTTAAACCACATGTGGTGCATTGGATATCGGCTCGGAACGAGAAATCGGGGAGCCGAGTTCGAATTCCAGCTGAATTCATTGCATTCACTTACGCGCAAATACCCTTGGGAAAGGTATTAATCCGCCTATTCCTTCAAGTTATGGGTTAAATAACAGGACAGATTGGGTTCTATAGCCTTGGTCGGCAACCAGTCTACCGCAGAAAGCAATGGCAACCTACTGCGGGATAATCTTCTGCCCAGTCAGTCATGTCTCTTTCGAGACATGATAGCCCAAGCGTATATCACGTATGGCACTTAACTGACTGACGTGCGAATACCCTTGGGAAAGGTATTATTCCATCTCATCCCTTCAACTAGAGGTCAAATAAGAAGAAAGATTTGGTTCGGTAGCCTTGGTTGGCAACCAGTCTACCACAGAAAGTATTTGCAGCCTACTGCGGGAAAATCTGCTCCCCAGTCAGTCATGTCTTTTTCGAGACATGATTGCATTAATTATAAATAAACATGTGGAGAACAGGTGTCGTTTACGAATTTACATATTCTTTGAAGAACTATCAAATCTGTAAACAATTACATTGGCTATGCCACCACAAAATTCACAAGAACATTGACCTTACACCTTTTCCATAACAGTTCCATCCGATCTCATTTAAACACACATCGAGATCTTCCAGGAACTATACGTGATATCCTCGTTGATAATGCATACATAAGAGCATCATCCACATGCAAAAGAAGATTAAAAATAATTGAGGCATTATTAATAAAGAAGAGAAATCCTACACTTAATAACATCAATTCTGAACACAGTAACAATATGAACTTAACATACACATGACTCTATATGCATAAATTTTCCACATATTTGTTTATAAGTAAAATAAAATGAATTCTTGATAATGGCCCAAAAGCCGAAAGTGCTTGAGGGTAAAAAAAGCTTTGGACAATTCTTATATAATTTGAGTTCCGAAAAGAAAAAATTATACGAACACATGAAAAATTATATAAAAAAACTTAATGACAATTACCTTGTCTGTCATTTTCAATATATATATATATATATATATATATATATATATATAGCTACTGGCGTATGATACATCATACGCTAAAAGTGTGCCGCCTTCTACTGAGCGCCCATAGCTCAGAGGTAGAATCGCCGACTTACGCCAGTATGGTCGGGTTTCAATCCTGGGTTAAAAGCAGTCGAATGTCTAACCTTACAGATGAGCTGTGATACAGCGAAACAGATATGTTTGCTGATGGCTATATATATAGAATTTACATAACGGATTTTCAATTATTAGTTTGGATTATGCACATTTCGCCGCTCTTGTGTTCTTGGTGCGGCTTTTCAGATTTGGGATCTGAAGAGCCGTGCCAGGAACACAAGAGCGGCGAAATGTGCATAATCCAAACTAATAATTAAAAATCCGTTATGTAAAATATTACTCTGTTAAATAAATGAATTTAACATTGAGTTCTCTCGAGTTCGTCTCCTTTGGAATTTACCCGGATTACATACCAAGTGTACTACATTATATATATATATATATATATATATATATATATAATTAGTTGTGGGACATAATTAAATTAGACCAGTACACAGTTGCATCAAAAAGTGTTTCATACATTTATATTGTAGAACTTTTGAATATTTTTCATTTGGAAATGAGTTATTCCCAATAACTCCTACATAACTTTGAAAAAAAAATGGCTGTTTGAAAATTACAACTGCGCTTTTGTAAAAAAATCCCTGTTCGTGCGTAGATAAAATAACAAAATCCGAAAAATAACATCCTTGAAAATGGCTAGTGAAGTGGCTGAAAGTACTTGGAAAGTCAAAAATTAAGGGGCATTTTTGCATGCCTTATCTTCAGCAAAGAGAAAACGTGCAAGAAGACTAGAAAAAATAAATTTTAAAAAATTAATAAAATCATCCTTGTGGTGGTTTTTAATGAAATACACACACAAAAACTCACACATACAAACGTATAAAATACACACACTGTGCCTTGATCCACAAAATTGTGAGAAAAATGAATTCTTCTATTTGTTAAATCTGTTCTTTGTTTTTTTTGTTCAATGATTTTACTTTTGTCAGAGACTTGATTTGTGTCAGTTAATTTTCTAGCTTCAGGTCAGTAGCCATAAATCGGCGAACGTTTCTTAAGAAAGCCGATCAAAAATCAAAAAACAACAAAAAATTCAATAGATTAAAAAACGAAGAATTCCAAAATAGCAGTTCCAAGAATGCGTGACGCCTAAAAGACTCCATATGAAGACAATTATATGACGTTTTGCCGACGATTCAATAGATTCTCTCTCCACAGGAAAAAAAGATGTTCAATAATTTATCATCTTGTATTGCTTTATTTCCACTAGTAGTATTAGTAGTAATATTATCTTGAATTTTATTATTATTATTAGATGAAGCCTTGTCAATTCTTATTCATTTTTCACTAGTATTTCTTTCATCTTCATTTCAATTGCTTTATTTCTACTAGTAGTATTAGTAGTAATATTATCTTGAATTTTATTATTATTATTAGATGAAGCCTTGTCAATTCTTATTCATCTTTCACTAGTATTTCTTTCATCTTCATTTCAATTGCTTTATTTCCATTAGTAGTATTAGTAGTAATATTATCTTGAATTTTATTATTATTATTAGATGAAGCCTTGTCAATTCTTATTCATTTTTCACTAGTATTTCTTTCATCTTCATTTCAATTGCTTTATTTCTACTAGTAGTATTAGTAGTAATATTATCTGGAATTTTATTATTATTATTATTAGATGAAGCCTAGTCCATTTTTCACTAGTATTTCTTTCATCTTCATTTCAATTGCTTTATTTTCACTTGTAGTATTAGTAGTAAAATTATCTTGAATTTTATTATTATTATTAGATGAAGCCTTGTCAATTCTTATTCATTTTTCACTAGTATTTCTTTCATCTTCATTTCAATTGCTTTATTTCTACTAGTAGTATTAGTAGTAATATTATCTGGAATTTTATTATTATTATTATTAGATGAAGCCTAGTCCATTTTTCACTAGTATTTCTTTCATCTTCATTTCAATTGCTTTATTTTCACTAGTAGTATTAGTAGTAATATTATCTGGAATTTTATTATTATTATTATTAGATGAAGCCTAGTCCATTTTTCACTAGTATTTCTTTCATCTTCATTTCAATTGCTTTATTTTCACTTGTAGTATTAGTAGTAAAATTATCTTGAATTTTAATTTTATTATTATTATTAGATGAAGCCTTGTCAATTCTTATTCATTTTTCACTAGTATTTCTTTCATCTTCATTTCAATTGCTTTATTTCTACTAGTAGTATTAGTAGTAATATTATCTGGAATTTTATTATTATTATTAGATGAAGCCTTGTCAATTCTTATTCATTTTTCACTAGTATTTCTTTCATCTTCATTTCAATTGCTTTATTTTCACTAGTAGTATTAGTAGTAATATTATCTGGAATTTTATTATTATTATTATTAGATGAAGCCTTGTCAATTCTTATTCATTTTTCACTAGGATTTCTTTCATCTTCATTTCAATTGCTTTATTTCCAGTAGTAGTATTAGTAGTAAAATTATCTTGAATTTTATTATTATTATTATTAGATGAAGCCTTGTCAATTCTTATTCATTTTTCAATAGTATTTCTTTCATCTTCATTTCAATTGCTTTATTTTCACTTGTAGTATTAGTAGTAATATTATCTTGAATTTTATTATTATTATTTTTAGATAAAGACCCGTTAATTTTTGTTCATTATTCACCAGGTTTTCTTTCATCTTCATTATTAAGTTATTGCTATTCACGTTGTTGTTTAACATAATACATTGCTAGACAAAAATCGATTACCTCCATCTGCATACAAACGAAAACATATGTATATGAGAGAGGAAAACATATGTATATGAGAGAGGAAAACATATGTATATGAGAGAGGAAGAGAGAGAAAGTGAGAGTGGGGAAGAGAGCGTTAAAGAGCATCTTTTTCGAACAGATCTCAGTAAAATCCTTCCCAGGCAACATGATGAGAGCAGAACTAATGACAAGCACGTAACTGACCTTAGCAAAAAAAAGTAGGTATGAATTATTAGCAATTAATTTTCTCGAGACAAATTAATTTGGCAAGATGTCACCTTTGAAAATGGGAACAAGTTATGAGAAATATGAAGGCATAGCAAGAGAATATGATCGACAATAAGTACAGGAAGGAAAATGAATGTGTCTTTGAGAAACGTCGCGAAAATATTAAAAAGAAATTATTACTGTATTGCTATATTTCATGACAGATCCAAGAATTGGTTTACTTGTAGATAAACAGACAGATATATATATATATATATATATATATATATATATATATATAGATAGATAGATAGATAGATATGGACAGGCTGAAAAAGAAAGAAAGAAAAAGAAAGAAAGCGACTGAGATAGATAGATAGATAGATAGATAGATAGATAGATAGATAGAAACAGACTGAAATAGATAGATATGGACAGGCTAAGAAAGAAAGAAAGAAAGCGACAAAGATAGATAGATAGATAGATAGATAGATAGATAGATAGATAGATAGAAAGAAAGAAAGAAAGAAACAGACAAACAAACAAAGAAAGAAGCAAACAAACAAACAAACCAACAAAAAAACAAAGTAGGCAGTGATAGATAGATAGATAGATAGATAGATAGATAGATAGATAGATAGATAGATAGATAGATAGATATGGATAGGCTAAGAAAGAAAGAAAAAAGAAAGAAAGAAAGAAAGAAAGCCACTGAGATAGATAGATAGATAGATAGATAGATAGATAGATAGATACAAACAAACAAACAAACAAACAAACAAACAAACAAACAAACAAACGAACCAACAAAAAAACAAAGAAGACAGTGATAGATAGATAGATAGATAGATAGATAGATAGATAGATAGATAGATAGATATGGACAGGCTGAGACAGAAAGAAAGAAAGAAAGAAAGATAGCGACTGAGATATATAAATAGATAGATGTAATAATCTGATACATGTAACCAATCTACCACCTAGTCGAGTATATTAACCTCTGATATCAAACAACGCGTGTGCATGAAATTTCTAAAGTGTAGAAAGCCGTTGTTTATTGTCAATCCCTCTCCTTCGGCAAGAACAGCATTTCCTCAAAAAGAAGAACTGATCTACTCCATAGGAAGTCATCTGTCCGAAGAAATTGTGAAATTAGAAACGCTCTGTATTACCCAAATATAACATCCTGCGTTTGCATAAATACCATCCACTATTCTGTTGAAATGTACAAGCAAATATAACCATATCTGTCCGGCTTTTTGACATGAAACTTTGCCCAGTCCACTGTGACCGATTAAAATTTGCAATTTCGTTGTATGAAGACCAAGGGAACAAAATGAAACTTTACACACGAAAAATCTGAGGCCCAAAGATTTACGAGTACATATACAGGGAGATCTTTTATTATAAGAGATGTAAGCAATGAAAGGCCATCTAAAACTTATCTCTTTAGTGCTTAACCTCATTGAGAAACAGAAAGAATTTCGTGGGAAACAAATAACAAATTACTGAACTGTTATGTAATAAAAGTCTTCCTATATGGCGGTGAATGCTGGACAATCTCCTCACAGATGAAGAAGAGACTTGAAGCAACAGAAACAAAGAAAAGAATACTGAACTGTTATGTAATATCAGTCCTCCTATATGGCAGTGAATGCTGGACAATACCCTCACAGATGAAGAAGAGACTTGAAGCAACAGAAACAAAGAAAAGAATACTGAACTGTTATGTAATATCAGTCCTCCTATATGGCAGTGAATGGTGGACAGTCTCCTCACAGAAGAAGAAGAGACTTGAAGCAACAGAAACAAAGAAAAGTGAATTGAACTGTTATGTAATATCAGTCCTCCTATCTGGCAGTGAATGCTGGACAATCTCCTCACAGATGAAGAAGAGACTTGAAGCAAGAGAAACAAAGAAAAGAATACTGAACTGTTATGTAATATCAGTCCTCCTATATGGCAGTGAATGGTGAACAATCTCCTCACAGATGAAGAAGAGACTTGAAGCAACAGAAACAAAGAAAAGAGTACTGAACTGTTATGTAATATCAGTCCTCCTATATGGCAGTGAATGGTGAACAATCTCCTCACAGATGAAGAAGAGACTTGAAGCAAGAGAAACAAAGAAAAGAGTACTGAACTGTTATGTAATATCAGTCCTCCTATATGGCAGTGAATGCTGGACAATCTCCTCACAGATGAAGAAGAGACTTGAAGCAAGAGAAACAAAGAAAAGAGTACTGAACTGTTATGTAATATCAGTCCTCCTATATGGCAGTGAATGCTGGACAATCTCCTCACAGATGAAGAAGAGACTTGAAACAAGAGAAACAAAGAAAAGAGTACTGAACTGTTATGTAATATCAGTCCTCCTATATGGCAGTGAATGCTGGACAATCTCCTCACGAATGAAGAACTGACTTGAAGCAACAGATATGTGTTTTTTCCTATGAATATTATGGGCCGATCATTTGAGAAATTGAAAACAAAAAGTTACTTGACATTAGAAAGAGTCAGTTGAAACTGTTTGGGCACATCATGACTCGTTGATCGAGCCGTGTTATTCTGCTGATAATATTAAATCTTGTACGAAACGAAAAATATTACCTCGTTATCGATTCAGAAGAGTTTTTTTGTTTTTTTTTATATCGACACTTGATGTTAAGCGAGAGCCTGTGCTAATATGTGCTGAAGAATACCATTGAGCTTAGACTTAAACAGGTAGGTATTGTGATGATTGGGGAAGCATCATCTTGGGAGATGTTTCCACAGTACATTGGGAAGAAGCTACTCGATTGTAACCGATATCTCACTAAAGGAATCTGAAAGCAATAATGGTAGTTCGCTGCAATGTACGTGGCATGGCTGGTCTTTCCATAGAAATCGAGATAGAGCAGTGAGAGGCTTGTCACATTTCGTCTGTCGGAATGAGCTTGTAAGGCAGAAAATATTTCATCACCCACAAGGATGTGGAGAGGCTTTTGGCTTCTATGAAGACTGGAAGGTGAGTACTATACATCTGCCCATATCTAGAAGCTGTACTCCATCTCCGACCCCTTCCATCTCTTGCAAATGTAGAGGTACTTGATAGAATCATTTCAAGGTACTGGCCATTTTCCCAGCATTTTTCGGGATGGATTCTGTATATAGGTTCCACTTAAGGATTGAGGAGAACCAGTAGGTTATCAAGGTACGGGCCCTTCCTGGTCTGGGGTGGGGGTTCACTGGTTCAACACAACAGTCGACAAAAAAAAGGAGGTAATATTGCATTGAGAAGGTAGTGCTACCCTGAGTCAAGAGGATGTCTGCTTGAAGACACTATGTCTCTATTAATCCGTCTCTTCCCTCCAGTTATGGGTTAAATAATAGGACAGATTAGGTGCTATTATCTTGGCTGGCAACCAAACCACAGAAAGCAATCGCAACAAACTGCGGGATAATCTTCTGCCCAGTCAGTCATGTCTCTTTCGAGACATGATCACCCAAAGCGTGTATCACGTATGGCACTTGACTGACCTTATGAAAATTGAAATGTAGTAAAGTGGGGGGGTAGGTATAAGAGATGCGAGGGCATATCATAGATTCGGGGGGGGGGTTCTTTTTTGTACATAATTAGGTGACAATAAAATTTGTATTTTATATGAAGAATATCTTATGAGAATTGAGATTTTAGTAGAGCCGGAGACCGATTTATAGATCTGGGATGGTATCATGGACATCGGGGCAAGAGACGCTTGAACCGGCCCTGGTTGATGAGAGTGACAGCAATCCTCATGGTAATATAAAGCAGACATATATTTGCAACGGTTATTTTATATATATATATATATATATATATATATATATATATTTTAATAGCAACTATATTGTTCTAAGAGTAGCAATTTCTGTTCTCAGAATTTTCATTTTGTCCAGCGAATTGTGATTCTCGCTGGACGAAAGATTTTACTACCATAATTAGTATCTCCGAAAGGACGATAAAATTCCAAACACAAGTGCATAACACCAATAAATTCAATTTTAAATCAAGTGCATCATTGTAGACCAGCGAAAATAAATGTCCAAACACAGTGTATCTTATATCGATTTTTCCATTCAAAAAGTTTCTTTTCCTCGCATTTTACGCCTGCGGGATTTCTTACCCTTTACTTGATTCCCTGACAGCTATCAAACTCCAAAACTTTAAATGCAACGTCAATTGCCATCTTCTATCTCTTTGATTCCCATACATTTATTATTTCTTCATCACCCCATTTCTTCTCTCTATGTCTCTCTGTAACCAATTGAGGACTAGTAGCATTCTCGACTTGCTTGGTGTGAAATAATCTAAACTTATTTATAAATGGAACTTTGTCTGTGTGTGTGTGTGTGTGTGTGTGTGTGTGTGTGTGTGTGTCCGTCCGTTACCTATAGACTCCAAAACGGCTGAACCGATTTTCTTGAAACTTTACACAGTTGTACTATAAGCGTCTGCGAGTGTTCTTAGCTAGGTTTTGTGTCGAGGTACCACCAATAATTCTCGAAAATCGATAATCGAAAAAATCGAGTTGTAGAAAGAGTGGTCCGATTTTAATCAAATTTGATACACTCATAGACAAAGACATAAGAAACGATATTGAGAAGTTTCAAGGTTGCAGTTCTTACAATAGTGCAGAAAATCGATAATATATATATATATATATATATATATTATCGATTTTCTGCACTATTATATTATATTATATATATATATATATATATATATATATATATATATATATATATATAAAAGGCAAGATGTTTGTGTATGTCTGTATTTTTTCAGCCCTTTTATTTTAGTTTTTGCTTCGGGTTTGGCTCTAAGTAGGTATAATTGTAGTTCTTAGTCTCAGCCATGATACCATTTATTCAGAGGACTTATTTAGCCTTCAAAATTCAGTTTATGACGGAAAAAACTTATTTGATATCGATACCAGGAAATCAAAATTTGACTTACATCCATTCATTTTTCTTTCAGTCTACGGTTTCGCTTTAACTCGAAACAACTATTGCTTTTTAGTCTTTCGTGCCAACGTCCAAACAGTCTGATCTCCAGGACCTTGGATCAATTTTAAAGCATTCATTACGCCCGAGCAACGCTGGGCTATAAATAAATACTCTGACGGGAAACCTCTGGTAACCCATCCACGTAAATCTACTAGATTGGCTTCTAGGTCCCACCCTTTTACCGTTTAAATAGTTAAATGTAACCGCCTGTTCTATTCTAATAGTTTTTTTCTCGTACTTCCTGCTTGTAAAATACCCTTCCATTTGCTTGTTCCCCCAAATTTAAATGCAACGTCAATTGTCATCTTCTATCTTCTTGAATCCTATCCATCTTTTATTCGTTTTTCAATACCCACTGTACCCAGTCTTTTCTTTCACTGTAAACGCCCGCACACTGGTGGCGGTCTTGATTTGCTTGCGGTGAAACGTCTAAATAGAAATAAATATATTGATCTATTGAGACGATCTATCTTATAATTACATCACTTAACAGTGTTCCTGATTTATTAAGCATAGCTTTGATGTGGCACAAGGCCAAATGTAGCGAGCACTTAGTAAAAATCGAACTCACTACACAGTTGTTACTGATGTAGAGAGACAAGCTTGCTAATCATTAAACCACATCGAAGTGCCCAAAAATAATATTCTAAAATTAAAGGTGGCAAAAGAACGAAACTGTTTAGCTCCCAGTGAGGACCGAACTCACTGCTCAGTCGTAATTGATCCAACGAGACAATCTTGTTAACCATTACACCATGCAGAAGTAACCCAGCATTCAGCTGTAATGATTCACAAGCGGAATTTAATTATCGTTGGGGATTTAAAACGCTTTTAATTAAGTTCCACTAAACTATATACTTATCGAACGATCAGTAATATACTACTTTAGACGAAGATGGGCCCGGCGGGCGTGGTTGACAAAAACATCCGGCCGTAGATAAAGTCAACAAAAAAATAACTAGTAAAGCAAAAAGATGTAATATATTACCTTGAACGGCGATGGACCGGCGGATGTGATTGACAAATACAAAGTGACAACCCGAAATAGCAAAAATGCGTGGGTGACAAGGCGTGGTCATATGTATCACGTGGGAGTTTCAAGATATATAGTCTGGGATTTTGGCTGAAGGATCCCAGCTTGCCTCCGACTACCGACAGCTTCTTCGCGTGAGCGAACCCTCTCCGGCTGCTATCCTACTCCACACAAGCGTCACCGTCGAAGAATTCAAAATATAAGATTATATTTTTATATATACATGATCCTCATTGTTTTCCGGCTGTAGTATACAAATCTCTGCTTTTGGGCGGCTCGGAACCCAGACGAGGCTATGCCAAAGGGAAAAACTTTCGTCTGAGGAAAAGCAGACAAGAGCCTGATTCCGCATATGTGGGGTCTACGGAGAATTTTTGCCTGAACCTATGCTCTCAGAAAGCTCCATATAAAAGTCGACCTTGTGCTACATCCGGTTTTTTTTTTGAGAGGCCCGTGTATTTATCGAGTTGCGCTGAATCGGAACACGCCTGCTTATGTTCTTGCTTGCTAAATATCGGTTAGCATACACCAGGAATCTTTCAACAAGACAATTCTGCAACGATCGTTCTCGGCCAAGGATGGGAAATAATGCCAGCAACGGGATTCTTTCTTAAACCATGTGACGACAAACAGACAGATCTATTCGTTTTTCTTGCCAATGTGAACGTTGGTGGTCGACCACAGATTAATCAGAATATGAGCGCAGCAAACGTCTTTTTTTTTTTAATTCCTAATTAGGAATTCGATTTTTTCCCTTGCACGATAGAAATACGCTAATGTCATGAAATATTCCACCTCGACAATATGGAAGCTGAACGGATTAAAGCAACCGTTGATATCTCGTTAAACGGATTCACCAGCAAATTCGTTGAAAAGTTTCGATCGTTTTTTCCTACTCATCTTCAGATATTTTTTTTCACTTTTCTTTTTTACTCTTCTTTTCTTAAACAACGACAAAACAATGGAAGACATACCGAAAATTTACTACTTAAAAATATATATATAGGAATGTAAATCTGTTAAACCATTTGTCTATAATTCTGAGATGAAGTATTGCAATTATTTACAATATTCAGGCTGTTGCCCTCATCTTGGTTGCTATATTCACGACGTGTCGACTGTTGTTCATTTTAACCTTCTTCAGGATCTGTCTATATTTCCGAGATGATGTATTGTAATTATTTACATTATTCAGACTGTCGTTCTCATCTTGGTTGCTATATTTACGACTATATCGGGATCAATTACATTGCAGATCCTCTGACGAGAACCTCAAGACGAAAAGCAGGAGCACCAGATCAGATGTGGCAAAGGTATTCAATGCACGGACTAATGGTAGATTTGTAATGTGCAAGATGGATTCTGAGGAGAACCTCAAGACGAATAGCAGAAGCACCAGGCTAGATATGGCAACAGCATTCAATGCACGGTAGAATGATAGATTTATAAATGTGCAAGATGGTTTCTGACGAGAATCTCAAGATGAATAGTAGAAGCACCAGACCAGATATGGCAACAGTATTCTATGCTCGGACGAATGGTAGATTTATAAATGTGCAAGATGGATTCTGACGGAAAAAAACCTACTGGCCCTACACATTGACCCAACCTTCACATTCTTAACATTTTTAAAAACGTAAATGACGCAGCCCCTCGTATCCGAGGATACCAGTCTACTAGGGCGGCTAGATAATCCTCGTTAAAGACTCCAAATCAGACACATTTGTGTTCATCAAACACTCAGTGGTTTATACTGGAACAATGCTTAGTGGATTTTAGTTACAGTTTCTGGGAGAGAGTGCGTTATCTAGCGTGATCAACAGTTTGAACAAGGCCAGCCCGGTCAAACCCTCTGTCACGATGACTTCTTACTTTGTGCTAGCACAACCCTCCCCGTGGTAGATTGTCATTAACTTCCGCGGTAAACTGGTTGCTAATCGAGAATATAGAACCAAATCTGTCCTGTTATTTAACCCATAACTGGAGGGAGAAGGAAAGAATTTCTCAAGAGTATTTGCATGTAAGCGAATGCAAGGAATTCAACTGAAATTCGAAGTCAGCTCCCCGAACTTTCGTTCCGACATTCTCTTCACTACAATTTTTTTTTATAAAATATCAGATTAATAAAAATTATTTCATAGTATTTTCATTGTCATATTTCTCATGTAATTATTTTAATTAAAATGTATGCAAATTATAAATTAATTAAGAATGAGACTAAAACTTTACTTACAAACAGGGCCGTAGCTGATGCTAAAAAAACACCGGGCACAGAGAAAATTGCCCGGATTTATTAGTTGACAATGTGATGACGTCATCAGTGTCATCCGTTTCCAGAAACTATTTTTTGCGGATTTTTTCGGCTATTCCAATGGAAATTAGGCACAACGTGAACGAAAGCAGGAAATCGGGTTCGGACTTTCTGAGTATAACCAGTCTTTTCTCCCAAAATTAATAAATATACAGATTTTTACTGCGTTCATTCGGATGTTTTCTTTCTTTCTTTCTTTCTTTCTTTCTTTCTTCGTGAATTGTTTAGTTTGATTTCTGACGAAGATATTTTTCCTTGCCCGGATCTTCATTATGATTAAACGGATCGGTCCGGACCCGTGCCCGGTGTGCCCGGTAGTCAAATACGGCTATGCTTACAAATTACATCATTTCTTATAAGTTGTTCGATTAATGCGTTTTCGATCAGTGTGTGTATTTAAAAGTGCACATTAGCCGCACTAACCGAGAGGTTCCTGTACATCGTCAAAAGGACAGAATTATTTGAACGTAGAACGTGACAAATAGAATTATTAACTTACAAACAAAGAAGAGGTTACATTTTTTAACGTATTGCAATAGGAAATCTAATTTTTGAGCCCGTAAATTAAGAACGGGCATAAACTTTGAACGTACACTGGAAGAGCGGTTAAGAGTTTTCGATGTTTGATCTAATGGAGAGACATTTGATTGAACACTGCATCCGGGGAGACATGCTGACAACTATTTGGTGATCAAAAGGCGTGTTTTTGATGAGAAAACAACGGAGAATTCTACTCGGATTAAAAAGTTGTCAAGTAAAAAAGCAAAAATACAAAAAACAAAAAACAAAAAACAATCAAATAAAAGCCAACTTGACAGACAATGAAATACAGGTTTTATCAAATAAATTGCGATACGTAGAGGGGGGTAACCGCTAGGGGGATGTCACGCTTATTAGAATTTGCCGCGGGAAGGAGGAGAAGATGAAAATGTTTTTGATAAAGCATTACGTTTGCACCCAGCGACTGTCTAAGCACCAATATTTGCACTATATGTGCTCGTGTGCGAGATATGTGAGGACACGATATAAAAATGACGATGTATCAGATCAATGTTGAGCAAATGAATGACGAAGTAAAAAAGAAAAAAAATCGGTGTAACAGGTTTCGTCTTCTAGAAATCCTTTTAAAGTCTTTCTAGTGGACGAAAGGCGTCCTAGAGAATCGATCGATTGATCTATCTATGTTTTTTTATTATCTATCTATCTATCTATCTATCTATCTATCTATCTATCTATCTATCTCTGTTTCTTCATAACTATCTATTTATCTATCCATCCACACACACACACACACACACACACACACACACACACACACACACATGTATATATATATATATATATATATAACTTCAGTCAAAAGGATAATTTATAATATATACCATGAATGTTAGGTATTGTCAATATTCTTATAATTTTGTAGTTTTTTATTCCTCAAAATTTATTATTAGGTCTCTTAGTATATATATATATATATATATATATATATATATATTTATGGGAGTCGTGTGTGTGTGTGTGTGTGTGTGTGTGTGTGTGTGTGTGTGTGTGTGTGTGTGTGTGCATCGCCTATCGTCTGGTTCACACTTCTCCCGATCTTTCCAACAGGTGTAAAGGTTTATTCCTGGTTTCCTGCTTAGAATTTTGTTTCCGGTTCCTTCTAATGTCTTTTCGTTCTCTTTCACACCCAGTAGCCCCTTGCATCTTAGTAGCATTATTACCTTAGCTGGGGGTGAATTGACATATACACACACACACACACACACACACACACACACACACACACACACACACATATATATATATATATATCCTTTCACAACTTTTCCCTTTGAATTTTTTTTCTTTCTTTCTGTCACTGAAACCAAGTAGCTTCTCTGATAAATAATTTCCCTCTTCCCTCAATATCAAAACAGAACTATCCATTATGTTTTAGAAAAGACGAAAAAGACATATCCCAGACGCTCTTTGATTTCAGTCAGGAAAGAAAAAAAAGAAAGAAAGAAAGAAAGAAAGGAAAAAGAAAGAAAGAAAGAAAAAAAGGAAATTGAAAGAAAGAAAGAAAGAACATGGAATTGTCCATTATTTTTTAGAAAAGACGAAAAAGACATATCCGAGACGCTCTTTGATTTCAGTCAGAAAGAAAGAAAGAAAGAAAGAAAGAAAGAAAAATTGAAAGAAAGAAAAATTGAAAGAAAGAAAAATTGAAAGAAAGAAAGAAAAAAGGAAAAAAGAAAGAAAGAACGAAAGAAAGAACATCGAATTGTCCATTATTTTTTTAGAAAAGACGAAAAAGACATATCCGAGACGCTCTTTGATTTCAGTCAGAAAGAAAGAAAGAAAGAAAGAAAGGAAAATGAAGAAAGAAAGAAAGAAAGAAAGAAAGAAAAATTGAAAGTAAGAAAGAAAGAAAAAAGAAAGAAAGAAAGAAAGAAAGAACATCGAATTGTCCATTATTTTTTTAGAAAAGATGAAAAAGACATATCCGAGACGCTCTTTGATTTCAGTCAAGAAAGAAAGAAAGAAAGAAAGAAAGAAAGGAAAAAGAAAGAAAGAAAGAAACATGGAATGAAACATGGAATGGAACATGGAATTGTCCATGATTTTTTAGAAAAGACGAAAAAGACATCCGAGACGCTGTTTGATTACAGCAAAGAAAGAAAGAAAGAAAGAAAGAAAGAAAGAAAGACAGAAAACAAAATCAAAACATTAGACATTAGTGGCTTTAGTATGCAAAACATTAACTTTCTAGCAGAAACATCGGATAACAATCATTATTGCCTTATCCTCACATTCTTTTTCTTCACACATTGTTTTTTCTTCTTATTCCAGACTGAGGGCTTCTAGTATAAGAAGCGATATAGTTAGCGGAATAGCGTTTCCACTTTGTTTTATTAACTCCACTCTTTAATAAAATAAATAAATAAATAAAAATAGAAATCGAAATTTAATTCGAGTCTGATAAATGTTGGGCCGTTGTCTTGGAAATAAACTTCGCAGATTCTGAATGAGAAATGACAGTGACTGATCAAAGAAAGGCTTATTCTTCAGCAATCAATACGAGCGGCATTGATTGATAAGGAAGAGAATCCAGAAGAAAGACATGCTGTAAACTAAGACAGATGTCAAGGTTCCCTAATGGACGATAACGGAGAAGCCATAATATTGTTTTGCAGACGATACAGGGTATTGTAACCGTGTTGGCTGTTAAGAAAACATACGTTGGCGTCTGAAAAAAATGGGGGTATTGTTCAGATCTCATTCTTCTACAGCCAGAAATTAGTTTTAAAAAATAAAAGAGATTTCAGAATAGAATTCTACAGATTAATTCGAAAATGTTTTAAGAAAGCAATAGAAAATGCGCCAATTTCTATGACGAACAAAGTCAAAATTGTCGGAGAAAAAAATGGTTGAAAGAATATGGCACAGAAAGAAACCTAGTTGGTTTCAATAATAGGATGAAAGAGAAAAATAAACGAGAGATGTACGACTTTGAGAGCGATATGAATAAACGTATAGATGGTTAAAATTAACAGATGAAGTGGGTTTAGAAGCAGGAAGAGAGTAAGTAGATGTGAATTAGACAAATGCCCGAGAGATGGATAAAGAAAAATAAGTGAAAAAGAATTACAAATTGAATGAAATAAAATGTAATAATGAAAAAAAAAAAATGTGTTTGAAGAAAGAAAGAAAGAAAGAAAGAAAGAAAGACGAAGAAAGAATTAAAGAAAGAAAAATTAGAAAGTGTGAGGAGGAATAAAGAAAGCATGAAAAACGGCAAGAAGAAAAGAAAGAAAAAAGAATGCGCATGAAAAAGAAAAATGGAAAGAATGAATGAAGAAAAGAAAAAGAAAAAAGAAAAACATAGAATAGAATTAAAAGGGAAGAAAGAGTAAGAAAAGAAAGTAAGAATGTGTTTGAGAAGGAAAGAAGGAAAAAGACTGACAAACATAAAGAGTAGAAGAAAAAAGAAAGATAAGTGACAATGTGTTTAAGAAAGAAAGAAAGAAAGAAAGAAAGAAAGAAAGAACGAAAAAAAGAAAAACAGAAAGAATAAAATAAAAAAGAAAAGTGAGAATGTGTTTGGGGAAGAAAACAAGAAAGAATGAAAGAAAGAATGAAGAAAGAAGAAATGGAGAATGTGTTTGAGGAGGAGAGAAAGAAAAGGAAAGAAAGAAGGAAAGAAGGAAAACGGAGAAAAGAAAAATAAAATAAAAAAGAAATAGAGAATGAAAGAAAGGAAAATGAAGAAAGAAAGAAAAAATGAAAGAAGGAAAGACGTAGAAAGAATTAAAGGAAAAATCAAGAAAAAATTTCAAAAAATGAAAAACAGTCACAGAATGAAAGAAAGAGGTGAAAGGTAAGAAAAATTAAGAAAAAGTGAAAGAAAACTCGAAAAAGAAAGAAAGAAAACAAAAAATAGACCCCAGATCGAAGGAAAATTGAAAAAAAGTAAAAAGAAAGAACAACAAAGAAAGGCAAAGGCGAAAAAATAAAAAGAAAGAAAAATAGAAAGAAAGAAAAATAGAAAGAAAGACAGAAACGAAGGTAGAAAATCAGAGAGAAGAAAAAGTCCAAGAAAAGTAGAAAAAAAAGGTCAGAAAATTAAAACAAAAAAAAAAGAAAAAGAAGTTATTCCTCAGCAGCTGAGGCATAAATCATTGGTCGAAGGTTTCATGAGACCGACGTTTGACACACTGATGCAACTCTCCCTGAGAGAGCAACATACTGCGCCTCCTCGGCCTCACTTTCTAAACAAACCTGAAGTGGAACGACTACACCAAATTTATTGCTGCATCTACTGCTAGGAAGGTTGGGGCTCTGTGCCGGGAACGAAAGACTTTCTCGTCATAAATCTACCATTCGTCCATCCATTGCTATATTTGGTCGGATGCTCCTGCTATTCATCTCAAGGTTCTCGCCAAAATCCAAATAAAGATCTGCAATATAATCGGTCTTGACTCGGCATCTCGACTTCAGTCACTTTCTCATCGACGTTACGTGACTTCCCTCTGTCTTTTCTACAAACATTTTCATAGCAACTGCTCTGACGAGCTTTTCCCCTGGTTCTTCGACCATGTGAATTTAAGCGTGCTACTAGATTGGCATACTTGACCGTTGAAATAGTTAAATGTAACCGCCTCTTCTACTCGAACAGTTTCGTTTCTCGTCTGTGGATCTCTCTTCTATTTACTTGGTACCCTGATGAATTTAAATGCAACATCAATGACCATATTTTCTCTTCTTTAATCCAGTTCATCTTTCATCCTTTCTTCAAAAAACCCTGTACCCAGTTTTTTTCTCTCACTGTAGCCCCCTTCACACTAGTGGCAGTCACACCTTGCTTAGGGTGAAATGATGAAAACAAAACACACATACACACTCACACACACATATCTTGAAGACAAGGGTTACATCTCCGTCTTAAATCGGAAGATCTGCAGTCCGCTTCTGACTGAACCACGTATCACAGCCACTTTGAGAAAAAAAAGACATTCTTTGAAGCCGATTGGCCCAGAACAGTCGAACTTCGATTTCCATTGAGGTCAAGCTGTTAAACTGACCAGCCTTGGCGTTGTCCAGCTTCGGTGATAATACGGGAACCAATGTTTCGACGTCATATGGACGTAAAATTATGGCTTTGTGTCAGACTAATGTAAGTAATTACATATAGAGACGCTTTTTTTATGAAGTACTTTGTAAGCGGATGAGCGTTGTGGCGCAGTGAATATCGGCTCGGAACGAGAAATTGGGGAACCGAGTTCGAATTCCAGTTGAATTCATTGCATTCACTTACGCGCAAATACCCTTGGGAAAGGTATTAATCCGTCTCTTCCCTCCAGTTATGGGTTAAATAACAGGACAGATTGGGTTCTATAGCCTTGGTCGGCAACCAGTCTACCGCAGAAAGCAATGGCAACCTACTGCGGGATAATCTTCTGCCCAGTCAGTCATGTCTCTTTCGAGACATGATCGCCCAAGCGTGTATCGCGCATGGCACTTAACTGACTGACTTTGTAAGCTAAACTAACACATTATTACTACGGTGATAAAATCAATCCACACATATCATAGTCTGGTAGCGTACTGACAGGGCCAGTGAAAGGGCCTCGTGCTGTGTCTATGATACAACTCTCAGCGTTACTATAAAAAAAATGCTTAGCGTTCATTAGAACGTGAAAATTATCCAAAATGTAAATTTTTTAATATGTTGTAATGTCATGGTCATGCACGTGTTAAAGCAGGGAAAAACTCTTCTCTTTACAAACTTTTTAGAACATTACTACAGTATTCATAGCTGATTCTATTAATTGACGGCTTAATTTTTTTAATGAATATTGCATCGAGAATCTGTAGTTTGCGTTTGTTGTTTTCTTGGTGTAGGATTGTTGTGTTATCGATCATTATTGAACGCTAAGCAATTTGTCAACCGTTATATTTGAAACAGAAAAAAAATTTACAGTAATTTTTAGCAACACAATTTTTATATTCTGTTATCATAACTCACACCCCTGAAGATGATCCCGGAAAGAGATTGAAAGTACTTGGATACATTGAGAAATTAATGATAATAACATATGTCAACGTTACAGCTCATTTCTGACATCTTTCAATTATAATACACGAAAGATTATTCGTGAATATAAACGGGTTTTATTAAAAATAAGCAGACGCGTTTGCAATTTATTTAATCTGACGTGTCTAAAAGAAAAGTTGCTGCCTAAATACACACACACACACACACACGTATATATATATATATATATATATATATATATATATATATATATTAATACAGGTTTCATTGAATAATATAGACAAGTTCTGTCTATTTATTTTGTGTAAGATTCGTTCGTATGATTAGCTTGATAGTGTTGTCATGAAAAGACGACAAGAAATCGCAATAATTGTTGATTTTTTTATCAGGTCTGAGCTTTCGGCTTACATAAGCCATTATCAAAGGATGAACATTTAATGTTCAGTGAACATAGAACATTTAAATTATTATTAACAGAGTGGAGTTATACAGAGAAAATTAGACAGGTCCATTTTTTGTGTCGCACATGGCTGTAGGACGAGAAGGAATGGTGGTAGTGGGTTTTTGGTCAATTGAGTGTATAGTGGCATGAGGGATTGGTCTGGGAACTGCTGCTACTATGGTGTAGGGGGTAAGTATAATAACTATGACCTCTCCCGTCGATTATAGGCATTGAAGTATGTTAGTAGAAGTGTCGAAATTTATTTTATTTAGGCTAGGTTTAAGCTGTTTGATGTAGATAGTTTCTAAAATTTTAAGTTTTCGTCTATTATTTTCTTGTCTAAGTATATGCGTATTTTCAACAAGTGTTTTCCTAAGAAGTGTGTGTTGATAGCCATATATACACACACACACACACAAAGAGTTTGTCCCTTTAGGCAAATAACCTTGCCGAGTGAGAAAGTCATAACAGTTTCCTCACGACACTTCGAAGTCGGCATGAATCTGTTCAGTTAAAGAGACAAACACTTTCTACTTATTAACGCTCTATCTACACCCGATATCGAGCAATTTACAATGTAAGAACCCCTGCTTGCCAAAATACATTTTATCAGTCAAACTCCTGTCAAACAGCAACTTTGGCGCTACATATTCTTTCATCACTTTCCGTGTTTGGAAAATCTTCCATACAAGGTAAAAGAATAGAAAGTTAAAAAGAAAACCGAAGACACTGAGTAAGTAGAAGAAATTTAAAAAGATGTTTGAAACTTTAATTATCAAAGAAAAAATAATAATTCTTATAAAAATTCATTATTCATCGAATTTTTTCTTCCTCAAAATATGATATCCTAAAATTACTTTATTTATAAAATCAATAAAAACTTTATCTACATTAAAAATTGGCATAGTTTTAATGCATTTTTGATTTTACTCTTCGGGACAGGTTTTTGGAAAAATGGTCCCGTAATTAAAAAAATGATTTACATTCCCTTATGAGTCCTGCTAGTTTAATAAATAAAAATTTGGTATAGATAATGTTTTTTTTTTTTTTTTTAATCATTTCACCCCGAGCAAGGCAGAAACGCCACTGATGTGCAGGGGGTTACATGAATGTAGAAAGATTAATTAGAAAAGAGTGAGGAGTACAAGCTAGTTAGAAAGGAACAATAGAAAGCTGAGAAAGCAGGTGCAATGACAGATACATGGGCGGAGAGAAAGTGAAGATTATACAGGGGAGGGGAGGGGAGAGAGCTAGAGTCCAGTGGTTAGTAGGTGAGTATTAACTTTGCTTTTAAATTTCTGGAGGTCATAGCCGTCAGGAAAGCAAGAAGACGGGAGTGAGTTCCACAGGCGGGAAGTGCGAGAGACGAAGCTGCAGGAGTAGAATTGTCGTCTGCGTTTGGCTAACCTGACTGTGAATGGGTGGGACCCAGTTGCCAGTCTGGTTGCACGGGTAAACACCTGTTGAGGAGGCATCAGTGACTTAAGCTCATCCGAGCAGAAGCCATGAAAGTATTTATAGAAGAGACAGAGGGAGGCCACATTTCGACGATGGGAAAGTGGCTGCAGACGAGTCGCCAGATCAGTACTTATCACATTACAGACACTCATTTGGAGCTTGTCAAGAACACTGAGGAGAACGGCAGGGGCACCTGACCATAAATGGCAGCAGTACTCCATGCACGGACTTGTATATATGCAGGATGGATTCAGGTGGGAAAAACATCCTGGATCGACATAGTGACCCAATCTTCTTAGCAGTAGATTTTGCTATGGATTCAATATAGTGCTTCCATTTGAGGTCTGAGGACAGGGTAAGTCCGAGGAGGCGTAGTGTATTACTCTCCGGGAGAATCGCTTGGTCCATGCAGGAGAGGTTGCCTGTAATGGTTGACAGACAACACCTTGGTCTTAGAGGAATTGAAGTTGACAAGATGAAATTAATTGAAGTGAGGGATAATAAAAGATGTAAAAAAGATTTGACAGACAACACCTTGGTCTTAGAGGAATTGAAGTTGACAAGATGAAATTAATTGAAGTGAGGGATAATAAAAGATGTAAAAAAGATTTGACAGACAACACCTTGGTCTTAGAGGAATTGAAGTTGACAAGATGAAATTAATTGAAGTGAGGGATAATAAAAGATGTAAAAAAGATTTGACAGACAACACCTTGGTCTTAGAGGAATTGAAGTTGACAAGATGAAATTAATTGAAGTGAGGGATAATAAAAGATGTAAAAAAGATTTGACAGACAACACCTTGGTCTTAGAGGAATTGAAGTTGACAAGATGAAATTAATTGAAGTGAGGGATAATAAAAGATGTAAAAAAGATTTGACAGACAACACCTTGGTCTTAGAGGAATTGAAGTTGACAAGATGAAATTAATTGAAGTGAGGGATAATAAAAGATGTAAAAAAGATTTGACAGACAACACCTTGGTCTTAGAGGAATTGAAGTTGACAAGATGAAATTAATTGAAGTGAGGGATAATAAAAGATGTAAAAAAGATTTGACAGACAACACCTTGGTCTTAGAGGAATTGAAGTTGACAAGATGAAATTCATTGAAGTGAGGGATAATAAAAGATGTAAAAAAGATTTGACAGACAACACCTTGGTCTTAGAGGAATTGAAGTTGACAAGATGAAATTCATTGAAGTGAGGGATAATAAAAGATGTAAAAAAGATTTGACAGACAACACCTTGGTCTTAGAGGAATTGAAGTTGACAAGATGAAATTAATTGAAGTGAGGGATAATAAAAGATGTAAAAAAGATTTGACAGACAACACCTTGGTCTTAGAGGAATTGAAGTTGACAAGATGAAATTAATTGAAGTGAGGGATAATAAAAGATGTAAAAAAGATTTGACAGACAACACCTTGGTCTTAGAGGAATTGAAGTTGACAAGATGAAATTAATTGAAGTGAGGGATAATAAAAGATGTAAAAAAGATTTGACAGACAACACCTTGGTCTTAGAGGAATTGAAGTTGACAAGATGAAATTAATTGAAGTGAGGGATAATAAAAGATGTAAAAAAGATTTGACAGACAACACCTTGGTCTTAGAGGAATTGAAGTTGACAAGATGAAATTAATTGAAGTGAGGGATAATAAAAGATGTAAAAAAGATTTGACAGACAACACCTTGGTCTTAGAGGAATTGAAGTTGACAAGATGAAATTCATTGAAGTGAGGGATAATAAAAGATGTAAAAAAGATTTGACAGACAACACCTTGGTCTTAGAGGAATTGAAGTTGACAAGATGAAATTAATTGAAGTGAGGGATAATAAAAGATGTAAAAAAGATTTTCTAAAAATAATAATTGCATAAATAATTTCATTTATTTGTGAATAAGTCTTGAAAGTTTCATTAAAATCAGACAATTATTTGATTTTTGCAATTTTAAAAAAATTATTGTGTCTTTCAACGCCAAAAAACGACTTGCGTAATATTACGTTTTGCTTAATAGTCCTATTACGTAAACAGCGTGAAGTGCTAATGGAAAGCAAACCAAAATTTAATTGAAATTTCGAACGTGTTAGAAAGGATTGGTTTTTTTTTTTTAAGTAATGGCAACAAAATTTGAGTTTTCCTTTTAATAATAGCATAAACATTTTGATGATAAAACTTAGTTTTTATCAAGTCTGAGCCCTTTTAACATCATGCAATGCTGTTTTTTCGGCAATTGAGTGGAGGTACCTATAATAAATCTCTTTGTTATGGGTGTAAATTTTGGTGTTGCACCGTATACGGGATCGTTCATTACACGAATATATACCATACTTCGATTTCAGCGTTTCTTTATGAAACATCAGATACGGACTTGCGCTCATGAAAGAAGATGCTCGTCGAGGTTCAAGGGAAAGTTTTGCTTTGATATCTTTAGTAAAACGGTTCCTGAAAGTTCTCGCTGCCTGCTGCGCCATGGGAATCGTGGATAGTTTTCGATTCCTGGATATTCAACAGTCGTTCACCCTTGCACGTCTTGGCGTTGAGCCGAGGCAGAGAAAGATCGGGAAAAATCAAATCATGAAAAGGGCATGTCGATTATTCACTGCCAATTCACACCAACTCCAGTCGTTACAACAGTGAAACATTGCATGCGGACTATTGTCCTCACCTTTGTTGTTGTTATCAAAACATTTCGACCTTTATGCCTCCTGAACCTCATTACGAATATATCAATCCCGACGGTGAATTCCGTTTATTTAATCTACGAGGCTAGACTGTTCTCGTTCCACTCCTCAGATCCAGGGATAACTCAGCTAGTTCTTATTTTTAATACGACTTAGGTATTGATCATTCCGTTTATATTCCGACAACACTGCCTGGTCCAGAGATTGAATCACAATAATTGTCTCCAAAATTAGCAATCAATTGTTTTATCCACTACGATATTTTCCTGGTTAATCTTATATTCATAATTTGATATATTATAAAACATTATGCAGTTTATAACAGAAATTATTGATTTGCATATTTCAATTGTTCATTTGAACATGCAATTGTCTTTCATTTATTATCAACAACAAAGATCAGGACAATAGTCTACATGTAAATAATTTAAATAATGATATCCTTAGTTGATAGGACTTCATTTTCATTTATGATATTGTATTTTCTTTTCCAAAATGTTTACAGAATCATATGTCTAAATGCAATGTAATGTGTTATGACCAGATTGAAATATCATTTTATTAAGTGTGGGTTGTTTTGATTTAATGTAGATGGCCTCCAATATCTGAAGGTTCTTTTTACTGTGTGTATGAGTGAGTATTATTGTGTTATCGACTAAAATCAGTCTAATATTATCTACATGGCTATGTTTTTCTGAAAAATGTTGTCTAATTGAACTCTGATCAGAAAGGTGACAAGTAAGTCTACGGGAGAGCGTGGTTGTAGTAAAACCAATATATGTAGTGGGTTTATTATTAGTACCAGAGATACAATCTCTGAACGGGCATGTAAATTGATACACTATATTTCTACCGAAAACCAAACGATACGAAACGAGACTAAGAGAATCTCAATGCTTTAACAATTGAAATTCCTCAGTTGAGATTTGCCAATTCAAAAAGAGAATTCAGAAACGATATTATAAGAGAAGACAATATTCAAAATGCGATTGCATGCGTCCCTGGCAGTGTTTTGCAAATCATCTAGCTTCAAATGTATTCATGGCTTTTACACTCGACGCCATTTTCCTCAATTCAATTGTTTATGTGTGTTTTGCATTATCGGCCTCACCGGAGTAATTAGAGTGAAATATTCTGCATACAAGCGTCTGTTCAGAAGATTTTTTTTTTAATCATATCACCCCGAGCAAGGCGGTAACGCGACTGATGTGCATGGGGCTACGCAAGAGTGAAAAGATTGGAAAAGAGAAAGCCGGAAACCACATCCTAAACAGGGAACAAGGGATGAGCCTCTACACCTGTTCAATAGACGTGGGTGGAGTGTGAACCGGGTGATAGTTTAGTCTATCTACTTCAATTGAGAGAAAAAAAAAGGAAAAGATAAGTGAAAAGATTGGAAAAGAGAAAGCCGGAAACCACATCCTAAACAGGGAACAAGGGTAGAGCCTCTACACCTGTACAATAGACGTGGGTGGTGTGTGAACCGGCCGATAGTTTAGTCTATCTACTCCAATTGAAAAAGTAAATAAATAAATAAAAAAATAAAATGCAGGGGCGTTGAGTTAACTAAGTTTTAACTTAGTTAAAGTCCAGTAAAAAAAATTTTCTTTGAAAAAAATACAAAAAAAAAAACCGTACTCGTCCAAATAACTATGCAAGTTTTAAAATTAGTCACAACAAAAAATTAAAATAAAATTAAATCAAAGCAAAATCATTACTTACTAGTGAAGTTGTCCCCCCCCCCCGCCCAAAAAAAGCACGTGCTCAACCAGCGATAGAAGAATTATTTTATCTTTTTGGATACTACGTGCATGTATGCGGGGTGGGTATGGGAATCAACTAACTAGACATCGGTCATCGAGCAAAGAAGATGACCAAGGAATTTAAGATATATTGGTCAGGCAACCTCAGTGGATAGGCACGGCCGACTGTTCTTGACCAATCAGCTTTAAAGAAAGTCTCTTTTCTCAGAGTGGCTATGACATGAGGATTAGTCCGAAACTAATAGCAGATCATCAAATTTAAGAGTGGAAACCTGCTCAATAAAAACACGAGTCTCAGGAGTGTAGCTCTAGTCCTCAAGATAACTTCTAAATCGGGATATGAGGGTCGGTGAAAAAAATAGGTTTGGTTTTCCTGAATTGCAGTAGGTTTAATAGTAAACTTCAAAGGCATATGGCACCATTTACACGCAAATACCCCTAGGAAATATATTAATCCTTCTCTTCCCTCCAGTTATGGGTTAAATAATAGGACAGATTGGGTTCTATAGCCTTGGCTGGCAACCAGTCTACCGCAGAAAGCAATTGTAACCTACTGCGGGATAATCTTCTGTCCAGTCGGTCATGTCTCTTTCGCCCAAGCGTGCATCACGTGTGGCACTTAACTGACTGACTGACGTTGAAACAAGTTCTCAGACGATTACGAAAGTTTGGCAACGTTGAACCTGATCAGTACATATATGGGTGACCACTTTGGGAATACCAGGATTTGAATGCACGGATGATCTGTCTTACGGCCACAAACATTAAAACAACGGTTCCCGTACGATCACCGAAGTTAAGCAATGCTGAACCTCTATGGGTGAAAATATCTTTGGGAAAGCTATGAATATATCTCTTCTCTCCTCAGCTATGGGTTAATTAGTAAAGCTTATGCCACTAAAACTATTATTATATTAAATGTAACAAATAAATAAAATTGTGCATGAAATATTTAGCTTTCGGCGTTAAACCCATAGAGGTTGATATGTTGTATATCATCTGACCTGGGGCATAATTTTGTGAAAAATTGTATTTTCATGATTCAGCAAAAACATGCAAACCAGCTAGCAAAAGAAAAGTAGACATTGTTTTTAAAATATTTGACTGTTGTCAAAGTTAAGAATGCGGGCACAGTTTCCCATGTCAGGAAAATATTTGATTGTTTTAAAACCAGCGTAGCCAAGGTCAGATAATGTGGGGCTGGAAATGTTTGTAGACAATGTCCCAAAAGATGACGGAGTCGTTTATATGTGAGACAGGTTAGTAGTAGTAGTCAGTCGGTGAGCATTTGAGATCGGAACCCAAACCGAGAAAGACAAGGAAAACCGCGGACGATCGTGGCCTCTAGCCCCCTCGATGCGTGTGTGCTGACCCCTCTGTCCCCATCTCTTACACTACAGCCATGTCACCTGAAGAGGAATAAAGGAAATGCTGCATAACTTTATGTATGTATACGTGTTACAGTCGCCATTTTATTAAGTGAGAATATCGTCATTAATTACCGTCGAAAAGGCAAGCGATTTTATAAGAGAGAAGATAACAAGTTTTGGGACCCCAACGTCGAATTAATAATCGTCGTTCTATTTCATGGAAGCGTACAACATATATGTCGTTTTGCTTGCAGTTGAAATTTCGATATCTTGGTATAAACACATTGGGCGTTTTGGTTTCCAGTTTATGCAGCATAAGTTCCTCTGGTAATAAACAGATATGCCAACTGAACAAAAAAAAACAAAAACAAAAAAACAACCAAAATCTTGGATGGATAATTACATTTTCGGATCAAAGTTCTCATCTTTGTTATCACATTTCGGTTGCTGTACCTCTGGCCTTCATCATAGATCTGTCGATTAATATTTTACGGTTTTCGAACATAACTTTAAATTTAATCTACGTAGTCGGACTGTTCTCGTTCCACTCTCGAAATATCTCGTTTGGTTCAAATTTAATACTGTTCATCTGTCGTTCGCCCAATTTTCACTGAATTTAAGTCCGTGCCACCGAACCCAAGAATTGAATTCGTAAGTACAATGTCATAAAATTCACGAACCGATGCTTTTATCGACTAGGACAACACAAAACCGGAACAGCTGAGCACCAGAAAAACATTTTTTTATAATCGATTAAAAGTAATTAATTGAGAATTAAAACCTTAATTAGTGGATATTTTTCTTCAAATAAGACATTTGAAAAGACATTATGTAAAATATAAACCAGTTTTTCTTTAAATAAATCATTTATAAAAAACATTATGCAAAATATGAACCACTTTTTCTTCAGATAAGGCATTTGAAAAAACATTATGTAAAATATGAACCAGTCTTTCTTTAAATAAATCATCAATAAAAAGCATTATGTAAAATATGAACCAGTTTTTCTTCAGATAAGGCATTTGAAAAAACATTATGTAATGTAACAAGTTTTTTTGTTTCCAGTTATTTTGAATAGAGTAAATTGCAAATTATTAAATTATTTTTATAAGAATGTTTTAGAATGTCGATTAACTTTATTAAAAATAAATTACATTACGATTGATGATATTAAATTGATTAAAAACAATAAACCGCTTCATTTTGTTTTTCATTTTCCAATTTAATTTATTAAAAATGATTAAAAACAAGTGTTTTATCGAATTATTTTTTATGACAATTAAAAAATAAATTTCTTTATTATTTTTATGTGGCATATCAACCTTATTACTTTGCCTTATTTGAATAAAAATAGGAAGGTTTAAATGAATATTTAAACATGAACAAGTATTCTTGAAGCTTACATTTCTGTTTTAATTAAAAGCTACATGATTGAATTTACTACTTCAAGTGAGCAAAATACTCTGGTGTATTTCAAATAGAAATTATATTGATTAGAATCGGATTTTTATTTTTGTCTCTATCAAGTGAAATTGTGGTGCAATGGATATCGGCTCGGAATGTGATTCGGAGAGCCGAGTTCGAATTCCAGTCCCTTCATTCACTTACACACACTTGGGAAAGGTATTAATCCATCTCTTCTCTCTTCAGCTATTGGTTGAATAGATTGGATTCTATAGCCTTGTTTGGTAATTGGTCGACCGCAGAAAGTAATGGCAACCAACTGCGGGAAAATCTTCTGCTCAGTCAGTTATGTCTCGAAAGAGACATGATCGCCCAAGTGTGTATCACGTGTGTCACTTAACTGACTGATATAAATTTGGTTCTACATACTTAAATTCTTTTCTGAGAGCGCTTGCAGATGTGTATATATTTTTAAGACACCCTGTATATCGCAAAAGTGAGTGGAATATTTGAATGCACACTGAAAAACGGCGAAATATTTGAAAGTTAAGGTTACTAAAATGAAATAGGTGCAGAAAGTTAAATACCTGGTGGGTATTTTAAGAGAGGACGGAAAGTGCAATACGTCTTGGCATAGATAAGGATGCATCCCAGAATCTGAGAATAGTATTAAAAAACATGAAAATTTCACTGAAAACAAAGAAGAGAGTATTGGATTGTTATGTGATGTTTGTCCTTCAATATGGCATCGAATGCTGGACAATCGCACAAGGAATGCGAATGATATGCCTCAGTGATCGTAATAAAGGGTTCGGTTAAAATTCTTAGCACCTGAAGAAGGCCGGAGCGTACAATGATCGAAACGTGGTAAAAATGGCAACAAAGATGAGGACAATAGTCCGAATAGTGTAAACAGTGTAAATACTACCTCATCTCAGAAATATAATATATATACGAACAAATATAATTAATTTGCTTAAAAAATATTTACTTTAAGTCTAAAATAACGACGAAAGAGATTTTTAAAACAAACTGCTACAATGATGGCGTACTTTTCATAATCTTATCGCTCTTCAATCACGGGACTAGTATGGAAAGGTGCTGACCAATTTCTACAAAAATTTTATCTGTTTAAGCATATTTTAAGAAAACGACAGGTGAGCTCCTGTTTTATATATACTTTTTAAGTGCTCACTAATCTTAAAAACGTTAGTAAATATTCTCCGTAATCAAGTATTAGGAATGTTGACTTTAAATTTACAAAAGTCATCGCTCATATATTCTGATAATGTCGTGTATGGTCAGCCATACTTTAAAAAATGGGCACGTTTTTTAATATTTTATATACATAAAAAAATTAAAAGATATTTTAAATATCTTGATGCAAAAGGGTTTGTGTTGAGCTTTTTAATTTTTTATTAATAAATATAGTTTTCACATATCAATATCATCTTACCAAATGAAAGTAATGCAACATTTTAAAAGGTTTATATATTATAGATTATTATAATTGAAATTTAAAAAAAAAAGAAAATAATTTTTGTAAAGTTTCATTATTCATCGAAAAAAGTTTTCCTAAAGACAATAGTGTCCTGAATAAATCTTATTTATAAAAGCAATTAAAAGCTTTAATTAAATAATGTCATAGTTTTATTGCATTTCATATTTTATTATTCGGAGCAAATTTTCAGGAAATGAGGAATACTTTGAAAAAATTGATGATTTACATTCTCCAAGGATTCATGCGTTTAACTAATAGAAATATTTTCGGATAAAAATTTAATTTTCTCAAAATTTCAAGAAATTAAAGTTGGTGGTGGGTATGCCATCAATTTCTACAAAAGTTTTTATAAATAATTCATTTGTGAATAAGTCCGACAATTATTTGATTTTTGCAAGAATTTCCAAATCAATCGGTTTTTAGCGGGGTAAAAAAAACAAAAACGCATAAAACACTAATCGTAGACTGCTGACGCAAAAAAAATTAAAAAATAACCAAAATTTCGAACATGCTAAAAAGAATTAAAATTTAATAAAATAATAAAAATTTACGATGCTCTTTCGTTTTAATAATAACAAACATTTGACTTTAAAACATTGTTTTTTATTAATTTTGTGGGCTCTTCTTTATCATGCTATGCTTTTTGTCTTTTTTTCTTTTTTTTTTTCCAGTAAAAAAGTGGAGGTACCTGAATAAAATTAAGCACTAATTAAGGTTTTAATCTTAAACAGATTATTTTTATACGTTTATAAAAAAAAAGGTTGTTTTTTCGGGGGCAGAGTTGTACCTGTGTTGAGTTGTCACGGGGTTCAGTCGACGGTGTTCAAGATAGATAGATAGATAGATAGATAGATAGATAGATAGATAGATAGATAGATAGATAGATATTAACAGGCTATTATAGATAGATAGATAGATAGATAGATAGATAGATAGATAGATAGATAGATATAAACTAACATGTTATTATAGATAGATAGATAGATAGATAGATAGATAGATAGATAGATAGATAGATAGAAGCAGATTATATAAATAGATAGATAGATAGATAGATAGATAGATAGATATCGAGAATGAGTAGATAGATACATACACACATAATGAGGAGTTAATTAGAGAGAGATAAAGTGAAGATATAGACTGCTCGACTGATATATAGAGAATGAAGTGATAGATAGATAGATAGATAGATAGATAGATAGATAGATAGATAGATAGATAGATAGATAGATAGATTATACCACACTGAGCTATTTGGATAAAAGCGTTGGTTGAAGTAATCCAGTGACTTAGCCTAAAAAGTTGTGAGTTCAATACTTGGGTACAGCAGAGGTGAACAAAAACTTAGAGAGTTGTTTTACTAAAGGCAAATAACTGAAACTGAGTTACCCAGAAAAAGCATGGCACGTGGAACTAGAAAATAACACCCTTGGTTCGAAATCACAACGTATATTACCTGAAGAAGGCTGAAGCGTATTACGTCCGAAACATCGGGAATATGAGAATGGGAAGTTAAGAGCAACATTCAGAACAATGTAAATAATGCAAACAAGTTATGTAATGAACTTATCTTAAATTTATCTTAGATAACTAACTTTATGGGATTTATATATATATATATATATATATATATATATATATATATATATATATATATATAATATGAAAAAATTCCGAATTCTACATTCGTTGAATAGCTATATCAGCTCTTCTTTTTTATCTTTTTTGGGGAGGCTACTATCTATCTATCTATCTCTCTCTCTCTCTCTCTCTCTCTCTATATATATATATATATATATATATATATATATTTGTGTGCGCGTGTGTGTGTGTGTGTGTATGTGTATACAGGGAGATTGAAAAGTAACTCCCAATTTTATGTAAGAGTGTCCAGTCAGAAGTCCTGATTTAACACCCTGTGACTTTTATTTGGTTGGGTATGGGTTTAGAGAACATGTCTACTATACCAAACTAAGACTTTCACTCCCTGTGATACCCCCTTCCTCATAGTGGCCTTATTGCTTTGTTTTGGTTGAAACAATTAAAAATATAAAAGTAGCTAAGTAATCGTTTTAAGTAAGGGAGTAATTTGAATAAGTACTGCTTAATCAGTTGCAAATTAAAATAAACAAGAATGACGAAGTGGAAATTGCAAAGCAAAAGAAAGCCATTAACTCCAAAGTAATTAAAAAAACAAAACAAGTTCTAGACCATTCCTTTTATTACCTACTTCTGAAATTGTATCAGGCACTGTTTTTATACTTTCCTGCCACAGGAAGTATTAATATTTGTGCAATATTTGATTGGCACAAACGCCCAGAAGCAATCAATCACAAATAGGATCAACACACTCATCTGCCATTGTTACGTATCTATAACAGCAAATTCTCAGCACCGCCATTACTTTTAAAAACTGACATTAACCACAGTATCTTCATACAAAGCTTGTTTCACTTGTTTCTTCGTTTATGTACTGTATCCCTTCTAGATGTGGGTGACTCTCCACAGCGTCTTTTCTTTGTTTCTTTTTCTATCCTTCTACCTCCCTATTCTACCATCCGTTGGCGCATGCTCTTTACGTAGGGTACCTGCTGCCTCCTTCTGCCCACTCTCTGAAACAGCTTCAAATGAAATGGCTACATCTACTCAATACCTGCATATACTGTGTCGGGCTAGGAATTTTTCTTGTCAGAATCTATTTTGCACATTAATAAACCTACCAGTCGCCCGTGCATTGACTACTGTTGCTATATCAGACTGGGTGCACCTGCTATTCATCTCGAAGTTGAACCATTAATCATAAAATGAGTAAAAACATCACAGAAAAAAAAATAATGAAAAGTGAAAATATCACAATAAAGCCTCAAAGAAACTTCGAAGTCGGCTTGACTGAAATAACATTGTTCAGCTAAGTTACACATTTCTTCACAATAATTATATATATATATATATATATATATATATATATATATATATATATATATATATCCAAGTATGGGTGGAATAATATTCCCCATCCAAAGAAACACAATTTTTAAAAAAGCCATTCATTTCGAAATAACAACATCACTTGAAAAGACACAAAAAGTGTCGAAACAAAATAACTACTTTTGTAGTGATATTATAACATATCAATGTTATAATTTATTAATAAATATTATTATTATAATATATATATATATATATATATATATATATATATATGTAAACTTATCACTATACTCGTTTTGAAAAACCCTCCGATTATGTACGCGAAAAGAAAAAATGGATGTAAAAAAAAGAAATAGCTAAGCACGTGAACATCAGTCAAAGTACGTATCCCAAAGAAAAAAACCCGAGACGAGTAATCTATAACAAAAAAGCGCTCAATACATAAGCAGAGCAGACAAAATAGATAAGCTAAAGAGCCAACAAACCTACCTAGGTTTCACCTAACCGGATCTTCAGGGAAGGCTGGCTACTAGGTGAAACCTAGGTAGGTTTGTTGGCTCTTAAAGTTTATTTATATATATATATATATATATATATATATATATATATATATATATTTAGTCACCAAATTTTCTTTTAGGCATGTCAGATTAAATAAATTGCAAACATTGTGTTTGCTTATTTTTAATAAAATCCGTTCATACTCACGGATAATCTTTCGCGTATTATAATTGAAAGATATAAGAAATGAGCTGTAACTTTGACAGTTGATTTTATTATTCATTTCGCGATATTTCCAAGTATTTTCAATCTTCTTCCGAAATCATCTTCAGTGTGTGAGTTGTGGTAACAAAAAATAACTGCAAAATTGTGTTGCTTGAAATTACTGTAACTTTTCTTATTGCTTCAAATATAACGATTGACAAATTGCTTAGGGTTCATTAGAACGTGAAAATTATCCAAAATTTATTTTTTTGTGTTGTAATGTCATGGCACGTGATAAAGCGTAAAAAACTGTTCTTTTTATAAACATTTTAGAACATTACTACAGTATTCATAGCTGATTCTATTAATTGACGGCTTAAGTTTATTTTAATGAATATTGGCTCGAGGATCTGTAGTGTGCATTTGTTGGTTTCTTGGTGTAGGATAATTGTTATCGATCATTATTATCTTTTATTGTGAATGTAGACACACATGTTGTTGCAGATGTCTAAAAATGGACGAATGGCCAGACTTGTGTTATGTAAGACGTCTTATTAATGTAGTGGTTGTAAATCAAACATATATATTCGTTTGTTGTCGGAGATACATTCTTCTATGGGATATTTGAATTGATATATAATGTTGGTTTTACGTAATAGTTAGTGAGGAGGATTTATTTCGGATGATTAAATTAACAGTCATTTATTTTTTATAATATATTATTAATTTTAAATTTTTATTAAAATATATATAGAGATATATTATTACGGATGAGATTTTTAATTTTTTAAAATTTTGTTTGTAGTTATCGTGCATCTGGTTGTAATAAAAGAGTTTGATATGTTTGGGTCCTTTGTGGAAGTAGCATATTCTGTTTGATGTGTGTTGAGTTTTTTGGAATATCGTCTTATTTGTTCAACTACAATGTCGTTTGGGAAGTTATCATTAATGATAGTCTGCTTAATACTTTTTAGTTCAGAGTAAAATATATTTTTTGTAGAGGAATTGATTTGTGCTCGGTTAATAAAATTGATTTAATTTTAAAAAAATCCTTTTTGAATAATTTTCACGTTCTAATGAACGCTAACTAATTTGTCAGCAGTTATATTTGAAGCAGAAAAAAATTACAATAATTTTTAGCAACACAGTTTTGGGGTAATTTTTTGTTACCACAACTAACAGCTCTGAAGATGATCTCGCAACGAGATTGAAAGTACTTGTGATCATTGAAAAATGAATAATAAAATTAACTGTCAATGTTACAGCTCATTTCTTATATCTTTCAATTATAATACGCGAAAGATTATCTATGAGTATGAGTTTGCAATTTATTTAATGCCCAAAAGAAAATTTGCTGCCTAAATACACAAATTTTAAATTATATAATCCAGAAGCTCATCATAACAACATTACCTGGCAATTTAAACGTAGAGTTGTGAAAAGGCAGATTAAAATAACTAATGATAACCTTACAACTCTCAACAAATGGAAGCAAGAAATACATAACATTAAAAAGGATTACCAACATAGAAACAACTGAAACAAACTCTCAATGGAATAAAACAATTACTATCAGATCGGAATGTTAAACATAGGCTAAAATTCAAAGAAAACTCAATACATTATATAAAGAAACTATATACCTCCCGAATAATTTTGAAAGATTTATAAAGATTTCTAATCATGAATTAACTGACAACTAAAAAGAACTACTTAATCTTGGACCTAACTGCCATATATATAATAAACAAAAATAATGGACTACATAAAAAGTTGTGATTGAGACACTATGCCAAAATATAATATAAGAAAATAATATAAGAAAACTCAATACATTATATAAAGAAACTATATACCTCCCGAATAATTTTGAAAGATTTATAAAGATTTCTAATCATGAATTAACTGACAACTAAAAAGAACTACTTAATCTTGGACCTAACTGCCATATATATAATAAACAAAAATAATGGACTACATAAAAAGTTGTGATTGAGACACTATGCCAAAATATAATATAAGAAAATAATATAAGAAAACTCAATACATTATATAAAGAAACTATATACCTCCCGAATAATTTTGAAAGATTTATAAAGATTTCTAATCATGAATTAACTGACAACTAAAAAGAACTACTTAATCTTGGACCTAACTGCCATATATATAATAAACAAAAATAATGGACTACATAAAATGTTGTGATTGAGACACTATGCCAAAATATAATATAAGAAAATAATATAAGAAAACTCAATACATTATATAAAGAAACTCTATACCTCCCGAATAATTTTGAAAGATTTATAAAGATTTCTAATCATGAATTAACTGACAACTAAAAAGAACTACTTAATCTTGGACCTAACTGCCATATATATAATAAACAAAAATAATGGACTACATAAAATGTTGTGATTGAGACACTATGCCAAAATATAATATAAGAAAATAATATAAGAAAACTCAATACATTATATAAAGAAACTCTATACCTCCCGAATAATTTTGAAAGATTTATAAAGATTTCTAATCATGAATTAACTGACAACTAAAAAGAACTACTTAATCTTGGACCTAACTGCCATATATATAATAAACAAAAATAATGGACTACATAAAATGTTGTGATTGAGACACTATGCCAAAATATAATATAAGAAAATAATATAAGAAAACTCAATACATTATATAAAGAAACTATATACCTCCCGAATAATTTTGAAAGATTTATAAAGATTTCTAATCATGAATTAACTGACAACTAAAAAGAACTACTTAATCTTGGACCTAACTGCCATATATATAATAAACAAAAATAATGGACTACATAAAAAGTTGTGATTGAGACACTATGCCAAAATATAATTAAACTCCAAGAACAACAGCTAATTACTACAAAACCAGAACTCCGTGATCCACTTAAGGCAGCTATAATCTCCAAGAATTTAAATGTAAAATCAATAGTCATCTCCTATCTCACTAACCTAAATCCTCTCTCTCTTTCTCTCTCTCTCATGCTCCTTTCTCCGTCTACTCTACTCTCATCAGTATTCTCATCCTTCTCATACCCACTTTCTGATATCCCCTATAACCTGTCACTCTTTTTTATAACTTTCCTCCTATGTAACCCTCTGCAAAACAGTGGCAGTAAAATGCCTTGCTTGGGGCGATATGACTATAAAAAACAATCTATAAAAGACAGACATGATAAAAAATACATTCTTCTAAACTTATAAAGACTTCACTGAATATTGCCGCAAAAGAATTATGCTACCATTCAGAATTAATTAAGAAAGCTGATAAAGCTAACATCTTTGTTGTTTTAAACAAGTCTGACTACAACTCAAAATAGAACATTTACTTGATCACACCAAATTTTAAAAACTCACCAAAATGCTTACCATTCAGCTAAAAGTAAAAATTAATAAACTAATAACATCTAACAATGCGGAGCAAGACAATCTAAAACTTACCAAAATAATCGGAGGCTATAAACTAGAATACATTTATGGTTCTATCAAAACACCCAAGCCTAACTTTTCCCTTCACCCTATTATATTACAAACATAAACCCCTATATATCAACTAAATAAAACGCTTAACCAGTTAATTACACCATACATACCTAACAAATACAGCATTAAATCATCTCTTGAAACTATACAAATATTAAAAGCGGAAAAACCTAATAATGAAACCATAACATCACTTGATGTTGAAAATCTGTTCACTAACATTCCTGTTAGAGAAACCACTGACATTATTATAAAAAATATATATAATAATAATTCTCTGCCCTTCCCCACTGAAAATTAAACCTAAAATACTAAAGAAAACTACTTTTAACCAGTACCACCGAAGTCTCATTCTATGATCACAGAAATAATATATACATGCAACGGGACAGTGTTTCAATGGGCTCAGTTCTGGAACCAACCTTCAGCAACTTATACATGGCCAACCTAGAAAATAATATATTTAGCATCACTAAAAACCCTTCCATCTACTTACGATATGTAGATGATATTCTTATGTTAATCAAAAACATAGAAAAAATAAAGAACTTCAAAAATCTTTCAAAGAAACGGTCCACAGGTTCACATACGAATTTAACAAAGGTAACGAAATCCCTTTCCTTGACATTTTAATAGACACAAACAATAACACACTTACTACCTCTTCATATAAAAAAAAGCAACCAGCAAAAACTCTTCCCTCTCAGCTATAAGAGTGAATGCCCTAACTATTACAAATTAGCACTTATGAACAATTTAATTATCCGAGCACAAATCAACGCCTTCACAAAAATATTTTACTCTTAACTAAAAATATTAAGTAGATTCTCATTAATAATGACCTTCCAAACCACATTGTAGATGAACAAATAAGACGATATTTCAAAAACCTCAACACACATTAAACGAAATATGTTACTTCCACAAAAGACCCTAAACATAAACATAAACTCTTTTATTGCAACCAGATACACAATAACTACAAACAGAATAAAAAAAAATGCAAAAAAATCTCATCCGTACTAATATATCTCCCGTTGATCCAACGGATGCTGCGGATATCGTGGACCGAGCATGCAAGCAACGATGAGGTGTTGGAAAGATTGGCAACGAAAAGAAAATTAATAGTGAGCATCAGGAAGAGACAACTGAAGTTCCTGGGACATGCAATGAGGAAGGGTGGCTTGGAGAACCTGATATTAACACGCCAGATAGAGGGGAAAAGAGACAGAGAAAGCAGCTGATAACATATTTGAAGGACCTAATCAGGTGGATGTTGAAACGAGGGTTGCCGGGTATAACAGGAGAAGGCTTGCTAAGAGCCCCAGGGATAGGGAGACGTGGAAAGACATGATCGCCTACGTCCTGAAGGGACAAAGCACAAAGAAGAACAAGAAGATTTTTTTATATACCACAGCTAATTCGAACCTCTTGGACCTGTGTTCGGCTGGTAAATAAAAGTGGAATTCAGTAAATTTCAATGTCTGACCTAAATTTTAGTTGCCTAAACCTAACGCACTCACTATGGATGGACAATAGATATTTTGACATTTGGTCTGAAGTTGGGAAAAAGGAGAACTCTTATCTTCGCTGAGAGCAAACATTTTTTCTTTCCTTTTTTCTTTTCATTACTTTTTCTTTTCTTCCCCCTTTTTTTGCTTCACTTTTTCTTTTCTCTCTTTTTTTTCTCTTATCTTTCCCTTATTTTATTTCATTATATGTCTAGAATGTTCTCACTAAGGCAAACACGCTCAGTTCTTCTCTGGCACATAGGTCCATTTTCAGGCATCGACCATTTCCATTTTCCTGAAAGAAATACATTAACATGAGACGGTGAGCAGAACCCCACAGAGATTTTAGTCGTTGGCTAAGCACCATAATGTCCAAGGTCATCGTTTTAAACACACACACACACACCAACACACTCACACGGATCGGAAAATTGATTCGCTTTGTCATGCCAAACTATTTTTCTCTTGAGAATCCATTTTGCACGCTTATCGGTCGACCGTCCGTCCGTACATTCAATATTACTCATAAATCTGTCTGATGCTCCTGCGATATATCTCGAGATTGTCAACGAAATTCAAAGAACTGTCTGGAATTATAACCAATCCTGACCTGGCATCTCGTCTTCAGTGACTTTCTTTACCAAGGTGGCTACCCTCTGTCTTTTCTACAAATATTTTCATGGTAGTTATTCTGATAAGATGCCCTCCTTAGTGCCTCGACTGCATGAATGTAAGCATGATACTAGATTGGTAATTAGGTCCCACCGTTTTAAAATGGCTGACCACTCGTATCCGATGATTCCTATTGTAGAAGCCTGCTCAGCTACATTTTGTGTTTGCTCAACACCCACAGAGCTAAAATGTTGAGCGAACCATAGTTATAGTTTTAGGGAGAGAGAACACGTTATCAACAGTCTGAAAAGGGCCAGCACACTCAAAACCTCGGTCACGATGACTTGTGATTACGTGCTAGCACCACGATTGGGTCTCCCAAATTCACTCACAAGGCTTAGGTCAACACGTGGTATGGTTTTCAGGCGCTCTCCAAAGATGCCACAAGCTGAAATCGCCCCCTCCAGACCGATCACATCAAGAAGTCACCTTTCTGACAAATTGAACATGGTCAGATTAGAACTCTGGTCTCACGGTCAAAAAGCGAACGTTTTAACTACTCGGTTGGATGAGGCTAACCACTCGTCAATCTACTCACCGATGTAACCAAACATTTTATTCTAATATTCGTAAAAAATTTGGATGTACAGATTTGTGAATTTACGAACATTTGGATGTACAGATTTGTGAATTTACGAACATTTGGATGTACAGATTTGTGAATTTACGAACATTTGGATGTACAGGTTTGTAATTTGAGAATATTTGGACGTATGACTTTGAATTTGTGAATATATTTGGATTTTACGGATTTGTGAAATTGAGAATATTTGAATGTACCGCTTTGTAAATTTTCGAAAATTTGAATGTATGGCTTTGTGATGTTCATTCACGCACATTGTAGCTAACTATTCTTATTTCCTTCATATTTCATTGGTGAGATATAAGTTCCAGTTGAGCATCCTTTTGTTGGGGTGACTCCCAAGGGGTTGCTTCCTCTATTAGTACAATGTTAACTTAAACTAGTATTTACTTTTATCTTCATTTTAATTGGATGAAGCATTGTCAGTAATTATTATGAATTTGGACAAGTATTTTACTTTCATCTTCGTTTTTCGATACATAAAGCATTGTCAGCCATTATTATTTATTTTTTACTAATATTTACGTTTTTATTAGATGAAGCATATTCAACCATTATTAATAATTTACCACTAATATACACTTTCAAATTCATTTTATTATTATTTTGTTTGTTTGTTTCGAGGTTTAACGACTTGTCAATCCTTATGAGATCATTTTAAGGTCATAACGAATGATTTTGGGTAAGGTTATTTTATTTTTACAACATTTTTCTTTTCGAGTATCAAGATTCATTGGGATTTGTTTTAAGAGCAGGGTGCCGTAGTCCTACTCATTTTATTTAAATACCATAATTGCAGGGAAGGGACGGATTTTTTGCCAAGGGTACCAGTGCTTAAGTGAATGCAGGGTATTCAACAGGAATTCGAACTCGGCTCACCGATTTCTCTTTCCGAGCCGATATCCACTGCACCACAACGCACATTCGTCACTATAAGCTTACAGCACCTGGCATTCCCAAGCGGTCACCCATCTAAGTACTGACCAGACTCAACGTTGCTTAACTTCGGTGATCGAGCGAAAACCGGTGTATTCAACGTGATAGGCCGTAAACCTTTTTATTACTAATAATTTTTAATAGGATTTATTTTTATCTTCATTTTTATTAAATGAAGCAATATCAACTATAATGTTGACTAATACTGTAAGTTCCTGGAATGCGACTGTCTCGACCTATCACGATTCATGGTTACAACGCAATCTCAATTAATATTCTTCTACGTACCGTGTCAATTCAGGACGTAGACGATCATGATCCTCCACTTCCCCCTATACCTTGTTGTTCTTAATATCTCCTTTGTTATTCTATTCAATCCTCGCTCTATCTGCTCAAGGCTATCAGATATATCGTTCGCTGTTTTCCGTTGTCCATTTATCACTTTGTCCGTCTCGTCAGAAAGAAACGATAGAATAATGAGGAAATATCTTCTGACTAATCAATCACAAATCAAGACAGAAATGATCGCCAAAATGTGTATCATGTATGGCACTTAACTAACTGGCTTTTATATTCGTTTTTATTAGATGGAACATTGTCAGCCATTATTATTAATTTTTGACTAGGATTTACTTTCATATTCGTTTTTATTAGATGGAATATTGTCAGCCATTATTACTAATTTTTGACTAGGATTTACTTTCATATTCGTTTTTATTAGATGGAATATTGTCAGCCATTATTATTAATTTTTGACTAGGATTTACTTTCATATTTGTTTTTATTAGATGGAAAATTGTCAGCCATTATTATTAATTTTTGACTAGGATTTACTTTCATATTTGTTTTTATTAGATGGAAAATTGTCAGCCATTATTATTAATTTTTGACTAGGATTTACTTTCATATTTGTTTTTATTAGATGGAAAATTGTCAGCCATTATTAACTTTTGACTAGGATTTACTTTCATGTTCGTTTTTATTAGATGGAACATTGTCAATCATTATTATTAATTTTTGACTAGGATTTACTTTCATATTCGTTTTTATTAGATGGAACATTGTCAGCCATTATTATTAATTTTTGACTAGGATTTACTTTCATATTCGTTTTTATTAGATGGAACATTGTCAGCCATTATTATTAATTTTTGACTAGGATTTACTTTCATATTCGTTTTTATTAGATGGAACATTGTCAGCCATTATTATTAATTTTTTATTAGGATTTACTTTCATATTCGTTTCTATTAGATGGAACATTTTCAGCCATTATTATTAATTTTTGACTAGGATTTACTCCAAACCTTACTTCCTCATTATATGTTCCCAAAACTTCACCTGTCTTTTCTTGATGTTAATTTTCAGTTTCCCTTTAGTGTCCGCCTTTTCTAAAACCTCATCATTGCTCGTGTGCTCCTTTCATGGTATCCTCAGTATCCTTCTGTAGTATTACATTTAGGTTGCTTCAAGTCTTTCTTCATTTACACTATTTATATTTTTACAAGTGTCCTTATCTTTGTTGTTTTTATCAGGCTTTAGCCGTTTTGCATATCTAGGTGTATATTGATCTAGGTATCGATTTATGAAATTCTGAACTGAATCAGTTATCTAATCTAAGGTGAGGGGGAAACTGTTCATTACTCATGTCTTGGGATAATGTGAAATTCTTATTTGTTATCGTTCAATTATTGATCGCCCATTTTCATTGAGTGCAAGTACACACTGTCCGACTCAGGGATTGAACTCACAATCACTATGTCGGTAAATGATTTTTTATATCGGTCAAAGATTTTAGCCGTAGGATGTTAATCTTGTGTTGGTCTATGCCGTTCACCTCGTACATAAGGGGGTGAGGGTCAGTTCCTGGTTGTACGCCATATTGGATTGTTGTGCATCCACTTTCTTTCATTTGTGTTGTGTTTACGAAAACTAATTTTCCCTTCATTATGGCTTCCAAATGTAGCGTAATCCCTTCTTATGGTGATGCTTCAAAGAAAATGAAAGCCCTCACCATGGAAGAGAAATTAGGCATTGTTAAAGACTCCGAAAAAGGAGAAACAGCGACAAACACTGACCTGTAGTTTTCTTTAAGTCGTTCGACTCTCATTTCAAACTTCTACACCCAGGGGATCGACAAAATAATGGAAACACCTAGTTCCATAATAGGATAATTTAGAAAATTTGATTAAACTTTGAAAAGCTTGTCTATTTTATATTTGTTGATTTAATATTAGTAGTACTGTATTTATTTTATTTTTATTTTTTGTGTTAAAATTGTTGATTTTGTTACAGATGTTATTTAAATAAGTTTATTAGAATCAACAGTCAAAACTATTGAAGAGGTTTGAGTGATCAACTACATCCTATAGTTCAGAAACTGTTTTCAGAGGGGAAATGCCATCTTTCAGGACGATAATGCACCCATTCATACTGCTGAAGTTGTAGCTGAATAGCACGAGGAACATATTAGTGAAGTAGAATATCTTATCTGGCCACCACAGTCCCCAGATCTTAGCTTCATTGATCATTTATGGCTCATTCTAGAAAAATAATTGCGGTGTCTATATATTCCACAATCATCATTGAAAAAATTGGAGACTGTTTTAGCTGAAGAATGGATGAACATTCCTCTGGAAACAATTCAAACTTTGTACGAGTTGATCCTATGCAGAATTCAATCTGTAATTACTGCCAATGGCGGTCCTACTCGATACTGAAATAAATTTGCTTGAAAAATTCAAGGTGTTTCTATTATTTTGTTCCCCCCCCCCCCCCATGTATGTGTATACATATTGAGTTTCGCTGATGAGGACATTTTCTTGTTAAACTATAAGTTGGTGAATTCCCAATAAAAACGAAAAACAAAGTTAGTAGAAGTCATGTTTTTTTGGTTATGACAACCTGACGGAGCCAAACCCTCTCCAGGCTGGTTCTTCTTCTCCTAGATCCCTTGCCACCAAAGGCTATAGAACCAACTCTCTCTTGCTATTTTACCCATAGTTTGGGGAAGAAGAGATAGATTTATACCTTTCACAAGGGTATTAGTAGTAAGTGAATGTAATGAATCTGACTGGAATTCGAACTCGTTTCTCTGATTCCTCAATCTCGCTATCCCTTACTCCACTATGCCTCTATATACATACATAGGTACCTAAAATAAACAACTGCAAAACGATACCTAAGGTTTTAAAAAAATCTAAAAAAATGAAAGATCTCTCTTGGATGTTTGTCTATACTTCTGAGATAAGTTTTAATTGTTCGAACAGTTGTCCTCCTCTTTATTCCCATATTCACAACGTTTCAGCCAATGTGCACTCGGGTCTTCTTCAGCTGCGTGAAATTTCGAACCTAACACTTTATTTTGATCACTTGGATATATCATTCTCGTTCCATGTACCATGCCACTTCCGTCATGTAGTTATATCCCTTCAACTCAATTGTAAGTTATTTGTTAATCACTGCTGCAGCCAGCTACTGAACTCACAAGTCTTTGGGTCACGTCACTGGATTTAACCAATCCACTGGGACAAATTTTCGTTGAATAATTAATTTTTACAAGAATTATTTTCATTATTTACAAATTTTAATTCCAAAAATTTGTTAAGTTTACAATCTTTTAAAATTCTGTAATAATTTCATCCTTATTATTATTAATAAGTGAAAACCATATTTACTAATCATAACTGGAAAACTGAATACATATCATCAAACATTAATATTTTTAAAATAAATTTCAATTTTGTTATCAGTGTATAAACCTGTCGATTTTTGTAAGTATGGCAGACCCTACACGACATTATAAAAAATAGTAAATTTGAAGCCAACATTTCTAAAAGAATATTTTCCTAAAGTTTCAAGATTATTGAGTACTTATAAATTATATAAAAACGCGTTTACATAATTATCTTCAACTATTTTTTTTACTGATAAAGCCTCCGTAGAAAAACTGTTACACATTATTTTGACTAGTATTTACTTGAATATTTTTCGCCAAGCTATATTCAGCATTTTCATATATTCTGATCTGGACCGACCCTCCTTCTTCGCCTGTGCGAATGCGGCAATTTATTGTGAAGTCCCAACTGACCAGAGACATAACCATTCTTAGTCAAAATGAAAGAAATTATTATATTTTTTGTGCCCCTGTCTCCGGTTTTTTCTTTTTCCTTTATGTTTTTATTTTTTTATTTTTTGCTTGTTATTATATCGTTTTGACAATGACTAGGCTTGCGCTTGCGTGAAAATCTTGGTCAGTCAGAAACCTGTATATTTTTGCTGTCTTGAAATAAATCCTTCTGAGTAGACGTTACGGGTAATATCGACTATCATTAATGTAGATGGCGTTCATATGCCGCGGACAGTAGGAATAGAAACTAATTACGGCACAGAGTAAATTAAATTTCACATTCACACTTTCGAAGAAGGAAAACTCTAATGACAAAATGAAAAAGAGAAGACGATTGAAAAAATGTGACTAAGAGAAAAACAATAGAACAAATGATACCGAAAGAAAGAAAAATTTTTAAAATGAGACTAAAAGAAAGACGAACCAGAGAATGAGACCAAAAGAAAGAAAATTTAACGAATGAGACCAAAAGAAAGAAAATTCAAAGAAGGAGGTTAAAGAAAGACAATTCGAAGAATGAAACTAAAAGAAAGACGAACCAGAGAATGAGACCAAAAGAAAGAAAATTTAACGAATGAGACCAAAAGAAAGAAAATTCAAAGAAGGAGGTTAAAGAAAGACAATTCGAAGAATGAAACTAAAAGAAAGACGAACCAGAGAATGAGACCAAAAGAAAGAAAATTTAACGAATGAGACCAAAAGAAAGAAAATTCAAAAAAGAGGTTAAAGAAAGACAATTCAAGGAATGAAAGAAAGAAATAAATGAAAGAAAGACGAACCAGAGAATGAGATTCAAAGAAAGAAAATTTAATGAATGAAAGAAAGACGAGCCAGAGAATGAGATTAAAAGAAAGAAAATTTAACGAATGAGACCAAAAGAAAGAAAATTCAAAGAAGGAGGTTAAAGAAAGACAATTCAAAGAATGAGATTAAAAGAAAGACGAATCAAAGAATGAAATTAAAAGAAAGAAAAGTCAAGAAATTAAACCAAAAGGAAGTAAATTCAAAGAATGAGACTAAAAGAAAGAAAATTCAAAGAATGAGATGAAAAGAAAGAAAATTCAAAGAATGAGATTAATAGAAAGATGGATCAAATAATGAAATTAAAAGAAAACAATTCAATGAATGAGACCAAAAGAAAAAAATTCAGAGAATGATATTAAAAAAAAATTCAAGGAATGAGATTGAAAGAAAGACAATTCATGGAATGAGAATAAATGAAAGACAATTCAAGAAATGAGATTAAAAGAAAGACAATTCAAAGAATGAGATTATAAGAAAGACAATTCAAGGAATAAGATTAAAAGAAAGAAAATTCAAGGAATGACACTAAAAGAAAGGAAATTCAAGGAATGAGATTAAAAGAAAAATTCAAGGAATGAGACTAAAAGAAAGACATTCTAAGGAATTAAACTAAAAAAAAGAAAATTCAAGGAATGAGATTATAAGAAAGAAAATTCAAGGAATGAGATTAAAAGAAAGACAATTCAAGGAATGAGATTAAAAGAAAGACAATTGACCAAATTGCAGTAAAAATTCAGTCGAAGGAATAAAGCAAAAAAGAAAGACGCTTGAAAGAATGAGACTAATAAGAAAGACGGTTTAAGGAATGAAACAAAATAGAAATATAATAGAAGAAATAAATAAAAAATGAAAGATAACTGAAAGAATAACACGAAAAGAAAAACGGTTGAAAAATTTCACTAAAAAGAAAGACGTTGGAGAGTTCTGTCTAAAAACAAAGATGGCTGAAGGAATGAAGTTGAATAGAAAGCTGCTGTGAGGTTGAGACTAAAAGGAAAGATGCTTGAAGGAATGAAACTAAAAAACCGTTGATGGAAAGAAGGAAAAACAAAACGATTGAAGGAACGAGATAAAAAGAAAGACGGTTGAAGGAACGAGAAATTAAAAAAAAGTCAGTTGACGGAATGAAACTAAAAATAATGAATGAAATGAAAAAGACAATTAAAGGAAGGAAACTAAAAAGAAAAGCAACTGAAGGAAAGTAACTAAAAAGACAATTAAAGAAATGAAACAAAAAAGAAATATGGTTAATGGAAAGAAGGAAAAATGAAGACGTTGACGGTTGAAGGAATGAGACGAAAAAAGATGGTTGAAGGGACGAGAAATTAAAGAAAGACGATCGAAGAAATGAAATAATGAAAGACAATAGACGGACTGAAACAAAAAATGACAATTGAAGGAATAAAGCTAAAAAGGAAGACAACGGAAGGAATGAAACAAAAAGAAAGATGGTTGATAGAAGAAAAGAAAAATAAAGGCGTTGACGGTTGAAGGAACGAAATAAAAAGAAGGACGGTTAAAAGAATGAAACAAAAACGATATTTGACGGAATTAAACAAAAAAGAAAGATAGTTGAAGGAATGAAGCGAAAAAGAAACATGTTGACAGTTTGAGACAGCTGAATGAACGAGACAAATAAAAAAGAAAGAAACTTGAAGGTGCATTATAAAAAAGAAATTCGTTAGTCGAATAAAACAAAAAAGACGTAAGGGGAATGAATAAAAAAAGAAAAACATTGTTGGATTGAAGCTAACAGAAAGACGACGAGGGTGTTGTGACTAAAAGAAAAACGATTGAAGGAATGAAAGAAAAAGAAAGACAGTTGAGCGAATGAAACAAAGAAGAAATACAGTTGAGGGAAGGAAGCTCAAAAGAAAGACGTCCAGGAACTGAGACAAAAAAAAACTCTTAAAAGGAAGAGACAAGAAAGAAAGTCGAATGTAGGAACGAGACAAATAAAAAATGAAAATCAAAAGAATGAAAATGGAATGAATGACACTAAAAAGAATGACAACTGAAGGAATGAAACTAAAAAGAAAGACAACGAAAGAAATGAAGCTAAAAAGAAAGACAACGGAAGAAATGAAGCTAAAAAGAATGACAACTGAACGAATGACACTAAAAAGAATAACAACTGAAGGAATGAAACTAAAAAGAATGAAAACTGAAGGAATGAAACTAAAAAGAATGACAACAGAAGGAATGACACTAAAAAGAAAGCCAACGGAAGGAATGAAATCTAAAAAGAATGAAAACTGAAGGAATTAAACTAAAAAGAAAGACAACGGAATGAATGACACTAAAAAGAAAGACAACGGAATGAATGACACTAAAAAGAATGAAAACTGAAGGAATGAAACTAAAAAGAATGACAACGGAAGGAATGAAACTAAAAAGAATGACAACGGAAGGAATGACACTAGAAAGAATAACAACTGAAGGAATGAAACTAAAAAGAATGACAACGGAAGGAATGAAACTAAAAAGAATGACAACGGAAGGAATGACACTAGAAAGAATAACAACTGAAGGAATGAAACTAAAAAGAATGACAACGGAAGGAATGAAACTAAAAAGAATGAAAACTGAAGGAATGAAACTAAAAAGAAAGACAACGGAATGAATGACACTAAAAAGAAAGACAACAGAATGAATGACACTAAAAAGAATAACAACTGAAGGAATGAAACTAAAAAGAATGAAAACTGAAAGAATAAAACTAAAAAGAATGACAACTGAAGGAATGAAACTAAAAAGAATGACAAAGGAAGGAATGAAACTAAAAAGAATGACAACGGAAGGAATAACACTAGAAAGAATAACAACCGAAGGAATGAAACTAAAAAGAACGACAACGGAAGGAATGAAACTAAAAAGAATGAAAACTGAAGGAATGAAACTAAAAAGAATGACAACGGAATGAATGACACTAAAAAGAATAACAACTGAGGGAATGAAACTTAAACGAATGAAAACTGAAGGAATGAAACTAAAAAGAATGACAACTGAAGGAATGAAACTAAAAAGAATGACAAAGGAAGGAATGAAACTAAAAAGAACGACAACGGAAGGAATAACACTAGAAAGAATAACAACCGAAGGAATGAAACTAAAAAGAACGACAACGGAAGGAATGAAACTAAAAAGAATGAAAACTGAAGGAATGAAACTAAAAAGAATGACAACGGAATGAATGACACTAAAAAGAATAACAACTGAGGGAATGAAACTAAAACGAATGAAAACTGAAGGAATGAAACTAAAAAGAATGAAAACTGAAGGAATGAAACTAAAAACAAAGAAAACGGAATGAATGACACTAAAAGGAATAACAACTGAAGGAATGATACTAAGAAGAAATACGACTGAAGGAATGAAACAATGAAGAAAGACAATTGAAGGATTGAAACAAAAAAAAAGATGGTTGACGGAAGGAAAGAAAAATAAAGATGTTGGCGATTGAAGGAACGAGTTAAACAAAAGTCGGTTGAAAGATCATTACGAAAAAGAAAGACGTTAAAGGAATGAAACAAATAAAAAACTATGGCGTTAAGGAAATTAATCAAAAACTGAAAACGCTGTGGGATTGATACTAAAAAGAAATATGGTCGACGAAGCAGGGCAAAAAAGACAAACGACAAGGGATTTAGATTTAAAAAAAGACGGTTGAAAAAACGAGACAAATAAAAAATTAAAGGCAACTTTAAAGATATGCACAGAAAACAGAGACAAAGACAACTGATGAAACGAGTCAAAATGTAATTAAGGTTGAATGGAGGAGAATAAATCATTGGAGAGACGTAAGAAACAAGAGAGACCGTTGGAAAAACGAGACAAATAAATAAATAATTAAATGCCTCAAGAAACTGGATAAAAAGAAGTGGAAGTTTCATTGAACGTCACCAAAAAAAAAAAAAAAAGAAAAAAAAGAAAACAATCGATTGCATAAAACAGATAAGAAAGAATAAAGAAGGCTCAGGTAAATATTGATAAAAATTGTCACGTGATCTACGTTTGAGCTTGATCACGACTGTTTACTTGCTGTTGTTACTGTGTAAACATGATCGCTTCGCTAGCGGTGTGCAACAAGGGGGAAAAAAGAGCAGTGATCCGAATCTTCAGAGAACATGCTACCTCGTCAATGATAACTCGCCATTTCGACAATACCATCTCCCGAGTTTATTGAATATTTTTACTGAAAATTTTTAAGTTTTAAATCTTTTAAAGTTTAATTAAAATTATGTTAAATTCTGTCTTTTAGATTATATTATAAGTGAAAATTATATTTATTAATCATATATGCAAAAGCTTAATATAAATCTTCAAATACCAACATTTTTAAAAGAATTTTTGTATGTGTATTAACACGCCAATAATTCGAAATATGATCGACCATACACGACATTATCAGATATTGGCTTCGAACAAAAAATTGGGGACCGACTACGAGTTCCAGTTGCATTTACTTACGCGCAAATACCCTTGGGAAAAGTATTAATCCGTCTCGTCCCCCTCCAGTTATAGGTTAAATAGCAGGATAGATTGATTTGCCTTGACTGTTTGCCTTGACTGGCAAACAGTTTAATGCAGAAAGTAATGGCAACCTACTGCGGGAAAATCTGCCCAGTCAGTCAGGTTTCTTTCGAGATGAGATGGCACTTAATTGACTGACTGACTGACTTAACTACAGAAAATGTTATGCCAGACAGTCTAAAGTTCAACAGAACATTAGATTAAGGAAATGTTTTCCAAATTTTTTAAGATTACTGAGTACTTAAAAACTATAGAAAAAGGCGTTATTTTCTTCAATTATATTATCAATAAAGTCTCAGTAGAACAACATTAGATCTGTCAAATGCTGTCAGCACGTGAACACTGCTCCAGTGGTGTCAAAAATAAAGCTAAAAAACGTATTTCAGCGATATTTGAATCTTAAAGTCTTTGTTTAAAATAAGATTAATTATTCGTTGGATACGTTGATATGCCTCAGGTAAAGTTTAAGAAAATGATATTTTATTTTTGAAAGATGTGTTACTAAATAGAATTATGTTGCTATATAAAACGACTAAAAAAAGGTGTTAATCAGCTATTTTAACAAAACCAAAAAAAAGAACTACATTCTGTCAAATTAGTTTTTAAAATGCAGTAATTCATTTTGCTTATTGTAAATATTAAATTTAATTTCTTAGCATGAAATTAAAACTAAAATAAAAGCTTCAAGTAAAATATTTCATTTCGAAAATTCATTTTAAACTTTAGATCTCGCGTTTTTTTTGGTTTTTTTTTGAGGTTCCTAATTAAAACTATATCTTTATCATATATATATATATTAATCGTATCACCCCGAGCAAGGCGGTAATGCCACTGATGTGCAGGGGACGACATAAGAGTAAAAGATTAGATAGAAGAGAGTGAAGAGAAAGACGAACCGTTTAGAAAGGAGCAAGAGAAGGATGGGAATACAGGTGTGATGACGGTTGCAAAGGTGGAGAGAAAGGAAAGGATATACAGGGTGGTGAAGAAAGAACTAGAGTCAAGGAGTTAAGAGATGAGTATTGACATTGCATTTAAATTCCTGGAGGTTGTAGCCGCCAGGAAGGCAAGAATATGGAAGTGAGTTCCACAGGCGGGAAGTGCGAGAAAGAAGCTGCAGGAGTAGAATTGTCGTCTGCATTTGGTTGATCTAACTGTGAATGGGTGAGACCCAGTTGCCAGTCTGGTTGCACGAGAAAATACCTGCTGCAGAGGCACCAGTGACTTAAGTTCGTTGGGGCAGATATATATATATATATAAATGTTTGCATTTTATAAAAAGTACTCAATACAGAAGTAGAGAATTTAAGACCCTAGATGTTATGCCAGGATTTATCACCGGAGACCACAATTTGAACAACATATGATACGTAGATGATACAGTTCTGATTGCAGACATGGAAAGGAAACTACAAGACCTTCTGCAGAAGAGAGCTGAAGAGAGTGACAAAAATGGTCTACAAATAAACTGCAAGAAAACCGAATGCATGGTCATCAGCAAAAAGGGTAACCCAAAATGCCAAATACAGGTGGAGGATACTAAAATCAAGCAGGTACAAAAATTTAAATACCTGGGAAGTGTTCTAACAGAAGACGGAAAGTGCGATACTGAGATCCAAAGGCGAATTGGCATAGCGAAGGACGCGTTCCAGAAGCTGAGTAAAGTATTAAGACACAGGAAACTTTCACTTGAACAAAGAAGAGAGTCCTAGATTGCTATGTGATGTCAGTTCTTAAATATGGCAGTGAATGTTGGACAATGTCATCAAAAACGAAGGAAAGCTTGAAGCAATTGAAATATGGTTCTACAGAAGGATGCTGCGGATATCATGGACCGAGCATGTGAGCAATGATGAGGTGTTAGAAAGAATGGCAACGAAAAGAAAATTAATATTGAGCATCAGGAAGAGACAACTGAAGTTCCTAGGACATGCAATGAGGAAGGATGGCTTGGAGAACCTGATACTAACAGGCCAGATAGAGGGGAAAAGAGACAGGAAATAAGCGGATAACATATTTGAAAGGCCTGAGCAGGTGAATGACAGAACGGGGGTTGCGAGATGTTAAAGGAGAAAGCGTGTTAAGAGCCACTAGGGATAGGAAGACGGGAAGGGCCATGATCGCCCATGTCCTGAAAGGACAAGGCACATAGAAGAAGAAGTTATTATTATTATTGTTATAATAACAGTACACTACAACTCAAAAGCCTTTAAGATTCGCGGTTCAATGCACCATCATCAGGCAGTGATTTTTTTTTTAATCATTTCACCCCGAGCAAGGCGGAAATGCCACTGATGTGCAGGGGGCTACATAACTGTAAAAAGATTAATTAGAAAAGAGTGAGGAGTACAAACTAGTTAGAAAGGAGCAATAGAAAGCTGAGAAAGCAGGTGCGATGACCGATACATAGGTGGAGAGAAAGGGAAGGTTATACGGGGGTGGGGAGAGAGCTAGAGTCCAGTGGTTAGTAGATGAGTATTAACTTTGCATTTAAATTTCTAGAGGTTGTAGCTGTCAGGAAAGCAAGAATACGGGAGCGAGTTCCACAAGCGGGAAGTGCGAGAGAAGAAGCTGCAGGAGTAGAATTGTCGTCTGCATTTGACTAACCTGACTGTGAATGGGTGGGACCCAGTTGCCAGTCTGGTTGCACGAGTAAACACCTGTTGAGGAGGCACCAATGACTTAAGTTCATCCGAGCAGAAGCCATGAAAGTATTTATAGAACAGAGTGAATTTTTAAAAGTTTTTAGGCGGAAATTATGCTTATTTTTAGAATTAATTGCCGAGAAATAAATTTCATTTTTTAATGCTTGACTGAACAGTGACTGAATGCTTTGACACTGTCTATCAGAGTGACACGTCCTAACGCCAGTCATATTAGTTAGTTAAGTGCCATACGTGATACACGCTTGGGCGATTATGTCTCGAAACAAACATGACTGACTAGGCAGAAGATTATCCCGCAGTAAGTTGCCATTGCTTTCTGCGGTAGACTAGTTGCCGACAAAGGCTATAGAACTCAATCTGTCCTGTTATTTAACCCATAACTGGAAGGAAGAGACGGATTAATACCTTTCCCAAGGGTATTTGCGCGTAAGTGAATGCAATGAATTCGGCTGGAATTCGAACTCGGCCCCCCGATTTCTCATTCCGTGCCGATATCCAATGCTCCACAATCGAAAACACTGAATGTCTATCTGCTTATGGTACAGACACACGCATACTCGCACACAGACGTCTCGGTGTATCTCAGTCTCTCTGTCTCTCTCTCCCTCTCTCACTTTACACACGCACACACACACGCGCGCGCGCATATATATATATATATATATATATATATATATATATATATAATTTGTGTATTTAGGCAGCAATTTTCTTTCAGACATGTAAGACTAAATAAATTGCAAACATTGTATCTGCTTATTTTTAATAAAATCCGTTCATACTTACGGATAATCTTTCGCGTATTATAATTGAAAGATGTCAGAAATTAGCTGCAGCGTCGGCAGATGTTATTCATTTCTCAATCTTCGTAAGTACTTTCAATCTCTTTCCGAGATCATCTTCAGGGGAGTGACTTATGGTAACAAAAAATAACAGCAAAACTGTGTTGCTAAAAATTACTGTAAATGTTTTTTCTGCTTCAAATATAACGGTTGACAAATTGCTTAGCGTTCATTCGAACGTGAAAATTATCCAAAATAGAGTATTATTTTATATGTTGTAAAGTCATGGTCTAGGACGTGTTAAAGCATGAAAAACTGTTCCTTTTACAAACTTTTTAGAACATTACTACAGTATTCATAGATGATTATATTAATTGACGGCTTAAGTTTTTTAATGAATATTGCCTCGAGAATCTGTAGTTTTCTTTTGCTGAAGATGATCTCGGAAAGAGATTGAAAGTACTTGGGAACATTGAGAAATTAATGATAATAACATCTGTCAACGTTACAGCTCATTTCTGACATCTTTCAAATGTAATACACGAAAGATTATTTGTGAGTATGAACGGATTTTATTAAAAATAAGCAGATACAATGTTTGCAATTTATTTAATCTGACATATATATATAAGAAAATGAATTTATTTGTTTTAAATGTTATTTTTCATTGATACTTATATTTTAGTAGATGCTCTGTTTTCATTATTAAACAGTATATTTATATCTACCGGAGTGAATATTCGATAAATATTCCTAGAAAAGTATGCAATTTCTAGCAGGATTTAAACCTGTGTACCTAGAGGAAATCATTATTAGATCTGTTGTGCTTTGACCGTTCGGCCACTTAAGACCACTTGAATAATGCTTTTAAACAAATTTCTTTCGATGCTTGAAATACTGTTTTGTTTTGTACCCTAATGGAAACAAATACATTTTTAGGAAATGGATTAAATCTGACATATTGCTGATCTTATTTTAAATAGATACTTAAATTTGAATAAATGCTCTGTTTTTTGGAGTTTTCTTTGTTTTGTTTTGTGTTTTTTTTTATATTAAACAGTAGATAGATTCATTTAATTTTTACCGGCCTGAACAGAGCAGATATGTATATTTCAAGAATAGGAAAAAGATATGTATTTGAAAGTACGTAGGACCTCCTGGATAAAATATCTATCTATCTATCTATCTATCTATCTATCTATCTATCTATCTATCTATTTCAGTTTGTTCATTATCTATCTATCTATCTATCTATCTATCTATCTATCTATCTATCTATCTATCTATCTATCTATGTCTATGGGGAAGGGAACGTCATCCCGTAAAGGTTAATATGCCGCTAAACCCACTGCCATTATCAATTTATTAGATAGTTAGGGGCCGATTAAGCAGGTTGTGCGTGGTCCCCGAAAACTGCGAGGTTCGTAGCATCTGCTATTTTTGTTGATCCATCGATTCGACACTGTCATCATATTGGAAATGTCTTTTCAGGTCGAGATCATTAAGTGCATCAACAACCTTAACGAACATCTTAAAGTGTTAAAATGCTATACGTCCTAGTTAGATGAAAAGACTTTAACGATCTGAGAATGAAACACCTGTTGTCAGACGAAAGTGCGAGCCGATATGGAAAAAGATG
>JBBBDQ010001089.1:4562500-4580000 GCA_037127315.1 Ascarosepion bandense
CTTATTAAATAATTATAAAAGACATTTTTTAAGCTTTAACCTCATCAAACAACATTTTTTATAATGATTTCACTCCAAGCAAGATAATACTGTTACTGGTGCTTAGATTCAGTCAGTTAAGTGCCATACGTCATACACGCTTGGGCGATCATGTCTCGAAAGAGACATGACTGACTGGGCAGAAAATTATCCCGCAGTAGGTTGCCATTGCTTTCTGCGGTAGACTGGTTGCCGACCAAGGCTATAGAACCCAATCTGTCCTGTTATTTAACCCATAACTGGAAGGAATAGACGGATTAATACCTTTCCCAAGGGTATTTGCGCGTAAGTGAATGCAATGAATTCAATTGGAGTTCGAACTCGGCTCCCCGATTTCTCGCTCCGAGTCGATTGAGAGTAAAGCAAAAAAAAAAAAATGAACAAGGTATAGGGGGTGTCGGAGAAATAAGAGCAAGATGGGAATCAAGGAGATAAAAGATGGCAGTTGAAGATGCACTTAAACTCTTAGAGATTGTAGCTATCAGGGAAGCAAGTATACGCAAGAGAGTTCCACAGGCGGGAAGTGTGAGAAAAGAAACTGACAGAGTAGAATTGGCTGTTAAACTTAATTGCTTTGACTGTAAAAGGCTGGGACCTAATTGTCAATCTAGTATCTTGAGTAAATTCGTTCAGATGGGGTACCAGGGGAATAAGCTCAACAGCACAGAAGCCATGAAAATATTTGTAGAAAAGATAGAGGGAAGCCACGTCCCGTCGGTGAGAAAGTGACTGAAGTCGAACTGCGAAAAGTGGGCTCGATTACATTGCATACCTACATTGAATTTTGTCGAGAACCCCGAGATGAATAGCGGGAGCACTGGGCCAGATATTTACAACTTTATCTTACTTCAATTATCAAAACAATCTCCCTGTCAACGGACCCTAGTATACGTTGTTTTTACTCCCTGCAAAGATCCATCCAAAAACAGCCATTAAAATCAAAAAATGCTTACAGATTCAAATAACAGCCAATATCTACCAATCACCGATAAAGTAAATAAATTAGTCGACCGCTAGGTCGAAGGTGACCTGAAGACCCCTTTTCTTACGCTGCTACCTTGCAGTTGGGTTGTGCCTCCTATCCCTGGATTTCTACACTTACCCTCGACCTTTCTCTTTGTTTCTGAGTGTTAAGCAGAAAGGCGTCGAGTACTATTTTTTAAGTAATTGGTATGAACTGGCTAGGAGCCGAACTGGAGATCAAACCCGCAACCTACCACTCTATCATTGCGCTACGGCAGATCAAATAACTGCTTATATACCCCAAAATAAACAACAAAACGGATCTTTTCTATTATATTTGTTCTTGTTTAATATAACAAGTATGGCACAAGGCAAAATACGGAATGTATAGAGAGGGCAAGTATTTATCTTTCTTAATTTACAAACTTAACTAACCACAATCATTGACCCAAACAAAATATGCAGTATTCTTTGCACCAAAACATCACTTTCTTACTAACCATTCTTACAACAAATACCATAATTCCTCAAGACTTTATGAAGTCCTAACTCATTCCTTATGTACTGTGGAGAAGGGGAATAAATTAACAACTTTTAATAAATGAAAATACCGATGGATAGTCACACAATCCATAATATTTACAAGGAAGTAAACAAAATGGTGTTAGTATAAAAAAAACAAGCAAACAATCCTTTATTGTGACGGAAATATCAGTTCGATGGACGAAGTTAATGCTGGACTTGGGAGAACTCAAAACAATCACTCGACCAACCATGCACACTCATCCAAACGCGTCAACAAATACGAAAAAACACATTCGATAAACGAAAAGTATTCCGCATCCACCAGAGAACTAACATTTCTGATCCCCCAACGAGGGAAGCTTATGGGGAATTAAACTACGTTGGGACAAAGATAAAAGGAACTAATGAAAATAAATACCCTAAGTTAATTTGACGTAAAAACTAAAAGCAAAACAAACCTACTTTGGGCGGGGTTGACAATGTTCAATGATTTTCTAAACGTAGGTTGGAAGTGACACAATGCCGTATGGAGCACCCCGGTATTTTCATTTATTAAAAGTTGTTAATAACAAACTGTAGTTAAAGTGTAAATTACTGTTTGGTTTCGGTTCCAACGCTCGCTTCACTCGTGGGTTTGAAACTTCCAGACAAAAATAAACAGAGTTTTAACTCAAGTCTCTCTCAGCTGCGCACGTCACAACAGCTATATTTAGTTGTCCCTCCCAGTAAGGGCAACATGTGACACATGGTCAGTTATGACTGGGATTTCCGGGCTATATGACCCGGCCAAAAAATGTTTGTCTACCTTTGCCCAGTCGTGATTCCACCCTTCGGCGGAACCACGACTGGGCCACCGCTCTCCGCTCGGAAGCAGAGAGCGCCCCCCCACCCGAAGGCAGAGAGCCGACAGTGTCACAGTTGAAGAGTCTCAGCAACTCTAACAACAACTATATTTAGTTGTCCCTCCCAGTAAGGGCAACATGTGACACATGGTCAGTTATGACTGGGATTTCCGGGCTATATGGCCCGGCCAAAAAATGTCTGTCTATTTTTGCCCAGTCGTGATTCTACCCTTCGGCGGAACCACGACTGGGTTATTGCTCTCTGCTCGGAAGCAGAGAGCGCCCTCCAACCGAAGGCAGAGGCTGACAGTGTTATAGTTGAAGAGTCTCAGCAACTCTAACAACAACTGTATTTACTAGCCTTCCCACGCAAGGCCGGATGCGACACATGGTCATTTTAATGTGGGTATTCCCGGCCATATAGCCGGGCCAAAAATATGTCTGTCTATTTTTGCCCAGTCGTGGTTCTACCCTTCGGCGGAACCACGACTGGGTTATTGCTCTCTGCTCGGAAGCAGAGAGCTGACAGTGTTATAGTTGAAGAGTCTCAGCAACTCTAACAACAACTGTATTTACTAGCCTTCCCACGCAAGGCCGGATGTGACACATGGTCATTTTAATGTGGGTATTCCCGGCCATATAGCCGGGCCAAAAATATGTCTGTCTATTTTTGCCCAGTCGTGGTTCTACCCTTCGGCGGAACCACGACTGGGTTATTGCTCTCTGCTCGGAAGCAGAGAGCTGACAGTGTTATAGTTGAAGAGTCTCAGCAACTCTAACAACAACTGTATTTACTAGCCTTCCCACGCAAGGCCGGATGTGACACATGGTCATTTTAATGTGGGTATCCCCGGCCATATAGCCGGGCCAAAAATATGTCTGTCTATTTTTGCCCAGTCGTGGTTCTACCCTTCGGCGGAACCACGACTGGGTTATTGCTCTCTGCTCGGAAGCAGAGAGCTGACAGTGTTATAGTTGAAGAGTTTCAGCAACTCTAACAACAACACTTGCAGCCATTGTTTCAGACTCTTTTTATGGAAAAAAACCATTGCCGACGCACCAATCATCGCCGTCGGTCTCATTCTCACTTAGCATAAAATGACAGGTCGAAGAAAATTCCTTTCTTTGACCCAACTTGCGAGGACGCATCTGAAGAGACGACGAACTGTCTGGCGTGGGTTTACGCACGCATTCATCGCAACTCAGCAACCCAACCACCAAAACACCGTGGACGCTTTGGCTCTGGTGGGTGTGAATGTTTATCGTTACAAAAACTTAGTTTCCAGTTGTAATTAATATAACTAGACAAGATTGCTAGGCATTACACCACGCCGAGATGTCCAGACAAAGCTTTTACTAAAATTTACACCAAATTCTCCAAGAATGAGGCCCTTCCATTTTTCCTATTGGGTTGACATTTGTGATCACCCCAAATGCAGGCTACTAGGGTTCGCTATTTCGAAGTGTGGAGTCTACGTTGCGCTCACCCCGAAAAAAACTAGACAAAAACTGTTTTTTTTTTTATCTAAATCGTAAAAACATCTTTCTAAGTAGCTCGAATACTATCCGCACTTACGAAATACTCGTTACACGGGTGTAATGAAAGCTTTAAAACTAATCTATGCTCCTGGAGCTCAGACTCTTTGGACGTTGGCACGAAAGACTAAAAGGCAATAGTTGTTTCCAGTTAAAGCGAAACCGTAGACTAAAAGAAAAATGAATGGATGTAAGTCAAATTTGGATTTCCTGGAATAGATATCAAATAAGATTTTCGTCGTAAACTGAATTATGAAGGCTAAATAATTCCTCTGAGTAAATGGTATCATGGCTGAGACTAAGAACTACAATTATACTAAGTTAGAGCCAAACCCGAAGCAAAAACTAAAATAAAAGGGCTAAAAAATACAGACATACAGGCAGATAAACAGACACACACACAAACATCTTGCCTTATATATATATATATATATATATATATATATATATATATATATATATATATATTATCGATTTTCTGCACTATTGTAAGAACTGCAACCTTGAAACTTCTGAATATCGTTTCTTATGTCTTTGTCTATGTGTTTATGCTATTTGATTAAAATCGGACCACTTCTTCTATAACCCGATTTTTTTTATTATCGATTTTCGAAATTTATCGGGGGTACCTCGACACAAAACCGAGCTAAGAACACTCGCAGATGCTTATAGTACAACTGTGCAAATTTTCAAGAAAATCGGTTCAGCCGTTTCGGAGTCTATAGGTAACGGACGCATACACAGACACACACACAGAGCCAAAGTTCCATTTATAAATAAGTTTAAATAAACAAAGGTTTGATTTTTGGTAATTTTTTTTTATTCTGAGGGTTTGAGGCAAGTTAAATAAATTTTAATTTAAAATTTATAATTTCAAAAAAGTGCCAGAAATTTCATAAAAGATCAAACAGACTTTCATTTAAAATTTATAATTGTGAATGAATATCTGCGATAAGTAACTGTACATTATTTGGAGTGAATTAACAGAAAAGAGCCAACCAAACTTTATCTATCGTAGAACTAAATAAATGTTTCTAAACTCAAAAATGAATTGTCGATATTTACTTATCTCCAAACCCCAAACCAAAAAAGTGCGTCTAGAATCAAATAAAAACTACCAATATTTACCTCTCCCCGAACCAAATAAATGCCTATTAGATCAAATATAAACAACAAATATATGCCTATTTTTTAATCATCAATATCAGAGGTAGCCAAGCCGCAAATCGAGATTTACATGCGAACCTTTCACTATATTCTCACTCGTGAGAACTGGGCCCCAGTTTTCGTCACAGTTAAAGGTACATGAGAAAAATGTAAAAATTTATAATTATTTGCTGGGTATTAATTCAGAACCCATTGGATTAAAATTTAAGTTTGATGGTAACGTTTATGTAACAAAACCTATGTGTAAATTTTGTTCATGTTTTGCGGCTCTGAAAACATCTGAACTTTATCGCATGCAGCTCTGATATTTATCAAGTGTAGTCATCCCTGCTCTATCTGCTTATAAACGATTAATATTTACCTATCCCCGAACAAAGTAAATGCCATTAGACAAATTTTACAAATTTTTTATAGACAATTTTTACCTACACCTGAGTCAAGTAAAATGATTACTGACTTATATGAGCAACCAATATTTATCTATACCAGTACAAAAACATTTTATCTATGAAGAAAACAAATGCTTATAGACGCTATTACAAACAGCCAGCATGTATCGTGTAGGAACATTATTATTATTATTATTATTATTATTATTATTATTATTATTATTATTATTATTCTCTCCATTATAATTAAGTTATATATATATATATATATATATATATATATATATATATATATATATAATTAAGTGTATCGAAGCAGCAGATAATTTTTAAAACATATAATGTTAAATATAACAGAAAATGAATGTCTATTATGTTTAATCATGAGCCATTCTAAACATTGTATTTTGGCTTTAATTTCAGGTGAAAATAAAGACAAGAATTTTTTTAATCATATCACCCCGAGCAAGGCGGTAACGCCACTGATGTGCAGAGAGCTACGTAATAGTGAAAAGATTGGAAAAGATAAAGCCGGAAACCACATCCTAAACAGGGAACAAGGGATGAGCCTCTTCACCTGTTCAATAGACATGGGTGGAGTGTGAACCGGGCGATAGATAGATCTATCTACTCCAATTGAAAAAAAAAACAAAACAAAAAAAAAGTGAAAAGATTGGAAAAGATAAAGCCTGAAACCACATCCTAAACAGGGAACAAAGGATGAGCCTCTTCACTTGTTTAATAAACGTGGGTGGAGTGTGAACCGGGCGATAGTTTAGTCTATCTACTCCAATTGAAAAAAAAAACGTGAGAAAATTGGTAAAGAGAAAGCCGGAAACCACATCCTAAACAGGGAACAAGGGATGAGCCTCTACACCTGTTCAATAGACGTGGGTGGAGTGTGAACCGGGTGATAGTTGTTCAGCATTTAGTTATTTTTCATTATGCTTGTTCTAAGCTTTCGGCTCACATGTGCCATTTTCAGAGAGGCTACAGGGACGTTAACATAAAGACATCCACCATCAAAGATGATTTTATCTTTTGTTGACATAAAACAGTGTAATTTTACTGTTATTTTCTTGTATGAGTTGATTCCTGTGAACACCAGGCTATGCATGCTGTTATGATGTGAGCAACCCCATACTTTTTACCTCTGTCTCCCGGTTCGTAATTAGTGTTCTCCCAATATTTGTCTTCAAGGAGGCATGACACTGTTGATAAAAGCATTGGTTGGATCCAGTGAGTTCAATATCTGGCTACAACAGTGGTGAACCAAAAACTTAGAGAGTTGAGTTAAATAAATTAGAGACATTATCTATCTATCTATCTATCTATCTATCTATCTATCTATCTATCTATCTATCTAAACTTATTTATAAATGGAACTTTGTCTGTGTGTGTGTGTGTCCGTTGCCTATAGACTCCGATCTTCTTGAAAATTTACACAGTTGTACTATAAGCGTCAGCGAGTGTTCTTAGCTAGGTTTTGTGTCGAAAAATCGATAATCGAAAAAATCGGGTTATAGAAGGAGTGGTCCAATTTTAATCAAATTTGATACTCTCATAGACAAAGACATAAGAAACGATATTCAGAAGTTTCAAGGTTGCAGTTCTTACAATAGTGCAGAGAATCGATAATATATATATATAAAAGGCAAGATGTTTGTGTGTGTGTGTTTATCTGTCTGTATGTCCTTTATACAAATCCACAATTTTTATCCGATTCGCACCAAACTTAACACAAATATTCTTTAGGCTGAGTCTGAGCTCCAGGACCATAGATTAGTTTTAAAGCTTTCATTACACCCGAAAAACGCCGGGCTATACTGCTAGTAAATAATAAATAAAAATATAAAACAATAATAATAGATATCATGAATAAAATAAAACAAATAACAGTAAAACTTCGCTTAAAAAATTTAGATATAACTAAAATAATAAAACTCTTCCCAGAATGCAACAGAAACTTTTCCTTCCTGAAAACAGACGACAACACTGGATTCAGTCTCTTCGCTACTAATCGTTGGAGGGTCAAGATGTTCATCTCCTCTACTCAGCATATTGCTTGTTATAAAACTAAGTGACTTTCTTTTATCACATGCAACCCTAAAACACACATAAATCAGATACAAACATATCAGGACAAATGAATAAATGAAATTCTTCTTCTTCTTCTTCTATCTTCCCTGTCCCTTCAGGACGTAGGCGATCATGGCTCTCCATGTCTACAAGATTTTAATTTACAACTTAACATAGCGTTATTTCATTGCATGTTTTTATTTCTGTAAACACGAGACTATTTCTGAAGGTATAGTGCGAGTGAGCCCAGAATCTAACCCCACGTGAAGTTAATGTTTATAAACTCAAATATATCAATTTGCAAATAATTAGAGTTGAAATTCTCCATGATACGTCGACAGTGTCGAATCACATTTCTTCTTTAACGAGGAAATCCTACCCAAACAGCTTCTCCCCTTAAAACTGCTACTTAATGGAATAAGCTCCCGTGTGAATTCTTTCCTGAATAATAAAGTCAAACGTAAACCACTGTTTATCATCATTTTCCTTTACTTGCTATTAGATTCCTTAGTCATCTAACATGACTGGGAGATTGGAGCTTTTGAGGAGCGTGACACCATCACTTAATTACTGCTGTTCCCAGGTTCACTCTCCCGACAGCAAGGCCTGTGATCGGGAGATTGGAGCTTTTGAGGAGCGTAGAGCCACCTCTTAACTACTGTTATTCCCAGTTCCACCCTTCTGGAAGCAAGGCCATTGATTGGGAGATTGGAGCTTTTGAGGAGCGTAGAGCCACCTCTTAACTACTGTTGTTCCCAGTTCCACCCTTCTGGAAGCAAGGCAATTGATTGGGAGATTGGAGCTTTTGAGGAGTGTAGAGCCACCTCTTAACTACTGTTGTTCTCAGTTCCACCCTTCTGGAAGCAAGGCAATTGGTTGGGAGATTGGAGCTTTTGAGGAGTGTAGAGCCACCTCTTAACTACTGTTGTTCCCAGTTCCACCCTTCTGGAAGCAAGGCCATTGATTGGGAGATTGGAGCTTTTGAGGAGCGTAGAGCCACCTATTAACTACTGTTGTTCCCAGTTCCACCCTTCTGGAAGCAAGGCCATTGATTGGGAGATTGGAGCTTTTGAGGAGCGTAGAGCCACCTCTTAACTACTGTTGTTCCCAGTTCCACTAGGAAATTAGAGGTTCTGAGAAGAATGGAACCACCTATTAATTTCGTTTTTTCCCAGGTCCACTCTGACCTGGGATGGTAGCACCGGTTATGATCCTAGCTATGGGCAAATAATGAACACCCCAAAAGAACACCATGACAGTATAAAATACATTTTAATAGAAAATTGCCAATACATAATAATAGTAAAATTACCAACAATATGCACAATTTGATAAATTGTAGAGACTTCACAGAAATCTGTTTTAAAATAGTACGAAACAACCAACATGAAATAACTCTTTCATGACACTAATCCATATATTATCCTAAACTCATTACCGCCTCTCGTAATAATGTCTACATAAACATATATATATATATGCACAAAGCTGAGTATCAACTACCATGTACTCAACTATGAAAGCAGAATAAGATATATCATATTTTTATTACTTCAAAGAACGCCTTAAATGACACATAAGAAGTTGATATACCGAAAAACAGACATACCACCGTCTCAAGTAATTATGACTACACAAACGTATATACACAAAAGCTGAGTATCAACTACCATGTACTCAACTATGAAAACAGAATAACTTATATAATCTTTTTATCATTTCAAAAGTCCCAAGAAAATTAAATGAACGTTACACAAATAAAAAAAAACAAAAATCCCATGAAAATATAAAAGTATATTTTTATAGTAAAATATCAGTAATACGTGTTTGTATAAAAATGATCAACAATACATTTTATAGTAAAGTGACCAACAATACATTTTATAGCAAAAATACCAACAATATCTATTTATAGCAAAATGACCAATACATTTATAGTAGAATAACCAACAATACATTTTATAGCAAAATGATCAACAATTCATTTCATAGAAGAATGACCAACAATACAATTTATAGCAAAATGACCAACAATACATTTTATAGCAAAATGATTAATAATACATTTTATCTGTAGTTAAAGGCACGCAATTGCGCTCAAAACATCTACTTGAAGCGATAAAAATGTATTTAAAATATTTAGATTTCAGCATTAAATAACAAAATCTAACAATTAAACAACATGAAAGAATTTATTTATCATATTAATCCATATAATATCCTATAATTTCTGAGAGAAATCAAACTGTATTCGAAAATATAATTTTAACGAAGCTAGAACATAATACACATATCACTACCTCTAGTAATTATGTCCACAATATGCACTCATGCTGAGTATAAACTACCATGTATTCAACTGTGAAAGCAGAATAACATATAACATCTTTTTATTACTTCAAAGCTCCAAAGAAAATTAAATGAACGTTAAACAAATCAAAGCAAAACAAAACATTATGAAAATATAGAAATACAATTTTATAGTAGAATACCAGCAATACATATTTATATAAAAAATGACCAACAATACATTTCATCTGTAGTAAAAGGCTCACTACTGAATTCAAAATATACTTCATAATTTCTGTAAAAATGTTAAAATTATTTAGATTTTTACATTAAATTATTCATGGAGTTTGTAGTACCCCCTTACTAGAGGTCAGAAATAATACTACCTAAAGATGTTAACTTTGTCTTCTTGTCCCTCCTCTTCTCCAGGTGCTTCCACCTAGGTCACGAACTACTATCCCAGAAATCTCTTCATCTATCACTCCCTCTCTTTCTCTCTCTGGCCCATCCCTACTGACCAACAATTAGTAGCAGTTCAGTTTTTTAGTTCCTCAAAAGATTTCACACCAGCCACACGTGTTACTCCCGCCAGCAGACATTTTAGCCAGCCACGGGGGACTCCCACAAGAATGTAGGCGAAATTAAATAAAGCTTGTTTTAACAGGTTAATATTTGTATCTCTTAATTATTATCCAAAACATACTAGGTACAAATATTACAAGGTGTTGATATGCCACTAAACAAAATCAACTAAACAAACAGCCAATATGAAAAAACTCTTTCATAATATTAGTCCATATAATCTTCTTCTTCTTCTTCTGTGCACCGTGTCCCTTCAGGACGTAGATGAACATGGCCCTCCAATTTTCCCAATCTCTTGTCACTCTCAATATCCCTTCTCCTGTTATTCCACTCAATCCTCTTTCTACTACCAATCTGTTCAAGGCCATCGAGTATATCATGCGCAGCCCGTTGTCCTGGTCTCTCTTCCCCTCTATCCATCCCCGTGAGCATCAGTTTCTCCAAGCCTACCTTCCAGAATTTCTTGAAGAACTCAAATTGTATTCCAAAATATAACTTCAACAAAACTACAACATAAAACACACATATCACCACCTCTAGTAATTATGTCCACGCAAACCTGTATATGAACAAAAGCTGAGTATTATCTACCATGTATTCGATTGTGAAAGCAGAATAACATATTTTTATTACTTTCAAGCGCCCAAGAAAATCAACCAACCAATCAACCTTTTATGACATTAGTCCATATATCTTATAATTTCTTAAATCAAATTGTATTCCAAAATATAACTTCAACAAAACTACAACATAAAACACACACATCAGTGCCTCTAGTAATTATGTCTGCACAAACCTGTATATGAACACAAGCTGAGTATTATCTACCATGTATTTGATTGTGAATGCAGAATAACACGTTTATTAATTCCAAGCTCCGAAGAAAAAATACTTTCAGCATTAAATGACCCACAAGAAGTTGATAAGCGGTTAGATAGACAAATTAATCAATCAAACTTTCGAATGGAAGCCATTAGCTTTACAGAACATGACTGACGTCATTAAGTAATGCAAATATAACCACACACACTCAAATTGACCTTTGACACGTACTGACTGTTGCAAACCGTTACAGAATATATATTTTTTAATGTTTTAAGAAAATAAAACGGGGTTCTTTTGAAGTAGTAAATTCGGGTAAAGATTTGATATATCTCATAAAATTACTTTGATGTCACGATCCTTTATTTTTAACAGATTTTCTTCTTATTTGCCTGAATTTCTCAAATGTGAAGTTGTCATTATTTTTATTTTATTTTTTTTATCATTTCCCCCCAAGCAAGGCTGTACCGCCACTGATGTGCAGGGTGCTACATAAGTTTTAGGCAGGAGAATAGTGAAGACAAAGACGAATCAGCTACAGGGGGTGAAAGAGAAAGGGCAAGAGAAAGATGTGAACGCAGGAGTGAAGACAGTTACGAAGATAGAGAGAAAGGAAAAGAACAAGATACACGGGGTGATGTAGAAAGGGGTGGAGTCAAGTGGATAAGAGATGGGGATTGACTTTGCATTTAAATTCCTAGAAGTTGTAGCCGTCGGGAAAGCAAATATAGGAAAGGGAGTTCCACAGGCGGGAAGCACGAGAAAAGAAGCTGGTAGAGTAGACTTGTCGGCTGCATTTGCTTGATCTAACTGTAAAAGGGGGGACTTAAATTCCAGTCTGGTTGCCCGAATAAATTCTTGTGGAGGGGTCACCAGTGACCTAATTTCTTCAGAGCAGCAGCCATGAAAATATTTGTAAAAGAGACAAAGGGAAGCCACATCCAGCCGATGAGAAAGTGGCTGGAGTCAATCTGCCAGGTCGGGACCAATCGCATTACAGATCCGCCTTTGGAGCCTGTCGAGAACACTAAGACGATCAGCAGAGGCGCCTAACCAGATACGGCAACAGTATTTCTATATGGAAGAGTAATACTGAACTAGACAAGATATTCCCAGACATGAGCAGTGGAACGAGAACTGTTCAACTCCGTTGATTAAATAAAGGTTTCAGTTAAGAATTTCCAGTACTTTATATTTTATTTGTTTACAATAAAGAGTTTTATGTCAATCAAATAATAGACATTGTTAATTTATTACTGATTAAATGAAAAATTTTCACTTTGTAACCGTTTAATTCAACCTTAATTAATTACAGGTAATTAAAAGTATTTTTTCTTTGCTAGATGCAAAGTTCTGCTTCAGGTGTGTTGCAAAGGTGAGATAAATAATAAAATCTGACTTTTTAAAATTATTAATCAATATTTTTCAACACGATGTTAATATTGAACAGATTGCAACTCTGAAAAGAAATGAAATGAATTTTCAAAAAGGAAAATATGTACCGAGTTTGTTGAGTTAGCTTAAGTTTGAGGATTTTTTTTCTTTTTTAGTTTCATTTGTGGTTAATGTCAAGTTGAAACATTATTATAGGAATTATGTAGATATAGAAAAAAAATTGTTACACGACTACAGGAAGGTGAAGAAATACCGATTGGAGTGAGTCTGATAATTTTCAAAGAGAATAGAATATATTAGGGAAGTAACCATGTAATGCAAAGATTAAAGAAAGAAAGAAAGAAAGAAAGAAAGAAAGAAAGAAAGAAAGAAAGAAAAAAAGAAAGAAAGAAAAATAAATAAATAATTTTTAAAAAAGAAAAACGGGCGATAAGGAAAAGAAAGAAAGAAAGAAAGAAAAATTTTAAAAATGAAAAAAAAAACAGATGGTAAAGAAAGAAAGAAAGAAAGAAAGAAAGAAAGAAAGAAAGAAAGAAAGAAAAATAAATAAATAAATAATTTTAAAAAAAGAAAAACGGGCGATAAGGAAAAGAAAGAAAGAAAGAAACACTTTAAAAAATAGGCGTTAAGAAAAAGAAAGAAAGAAAGAAAGAAAGAAAGAAAGAAAGACTTAAAAAAAAGAAAACAGGCGATAAGGAAAAGAATGAAAGACGAATAAAGAAAGAGAAAAAGAAATGACTTTTTAAAAAGGAAACGGGCGATAATGAAAAGAAAGAAAGAAAGAAAGAAAGAACACAATCATTAAAAAAAAAAGAAAAACGTAAATAAATCTTCCTAAATGACAAAAAAAAGACCGCAATTTAAAAAAAGACGACAAGAAAAAGAAAGAAAAATAAATAATGAATGAAACTATTAATATGAAAAAGAACGTTTTTAAAATGGAGAAAAGAAAAACGTAGATAATGGTTCATAACTGAGGCAATAAAAATGGAAGTTTGAAAAAACAGACAAAGAAAGAAAGAAAGAAAATTTTAAAGAAAAAGAAGAATTTTAAAAAGGTGAAAAGAAGAAAGTAAATACTGTTTTCATTCGATTCCACTTTCAAAATTTGGGGTCACGAAATTACGAGTGTGTCGATAACCAAATAGGATGAACAGATAGTGTTACGGTTATCGGCGCGGAAATTGAAATCAGCGATCCGACTTCAAATTCCGGTCGATTCTGTTTCGTTCACTTCGTGCTAATCCAACTGGAAACGACATGAATCCATCGTTCCCTTTGTATTGATTAAATAGTATAGAAGTAAAGAAGACCGGGTACTCTTGCCTTGAAATAACAACGGAGAAGAAAAACTGTAAATTCAGTAATGGGTTTGGTTTGATGACAATAGGAAATCAAGGCTTGCGTAAATAAAGAGGGCTAACGCGTACAACTTCTGAAAGCACCGACCGAGGTGGGTGCAAGCATGATTTTTGACCCTCGCTATCTCATCAACGTTTATTATATTCTACCTACATTTATAAGTGCAACTGACTATGAAAGAATAAACATTTTCGTGAATTTTGCCGTCTTGTTTTTCTATCCAAATCTGTAAATTTGTTTTGCTATTGCTCGCAAAAACATTTGATTTGCTCCTGCTAGGTTGCGAAAAAACATTGTATAAAAATTTGTTTTGTTCCTGCTAGGCCGTGAAAAAACACTATATAAAAATTTGTTTTGTTCCTGCGAGGCCGTGAAAAAAAATGATATAAAATTTTTTATTCCTGCTACGCCAGAAAAACAAAAACAAAAAACACTATATAAAAATGCGTTTTGCTTCTGCTACGTCGAGAAAAATATTATACAAAAATTTGTTTTGGTCCTGATCAGTTAAATGCTATACGTGATACAGGCTTGCGCGATCATATCTCGAAAGAGACATGACTAACCGGGCAGAAGATTATCCCGCAATAGGTTGCCATTTCTTTCAGCGATAGACTGGTTGCCAGCCAAGGCTATAGAACCCAATCCGTCCTGTTATTTAACCTATAACTGGAGGGAAGAGACGGATTAATACCTTTCCCAAGGTTATTTGTGCGTAAGTGAATGCAAAGAAATCAACTGGAATTCGAACTCGGCTCCCCGATTTCCCGTTCCGATCCGATATCCGTCGCACCACAATGCCTGGTAGGTTGTGAAAAACACTATATAAAAATCTCAGCAGCATTCTTTATCGACGTCGACTTCATTCGGAAGTTGAAAAGGATCGAAAGCAGAAAGAATATGATACCCTTTCTCGTTTTCTTCTTTGTTGTGGGTTGATTCAAATTCACAAAAGAATGATCTATTATGACATGTTTTCAATTTGTATACGTTTACAAATTGTATATTAGATACAATTTTTCTAGTTGAATTGTTCATCTATATTGCATATGGTCCATTATTGTAGATAATTAGGTTACAATAAAATTTGTATTTTATATGAATTCTACTTCATGAAAATTGACATGTAGAAGAGTTGGGGTGGCCATATTATATATTCAGTCGGGGTTTGTAATTTCACTGCTTCTAGTTGAATCGTTCACCTATATTGTATATGTTCCATTATTGTACATAATTATGTTACAATAAAAATTGTATTTTATATGAATACTACCTTATGTGATGTGCGTTGTGGTGCAGTGGCTATCGGCTCGGTTTCTAGAAACCTGGGAGCCGAGTTCGTATTCCAGTTGAATCCATTGTATTCACTTACGCGCAAATACCCTTGGGAAAGGTATTAATCCGTCTATTCCTTCCAGTTATGGGTTAAATAGCAGGACAGATTGGTTTCTATAGCCTTGGTCGGCAACCAGTCTACCGCAGAAAGCAATGGCAACCTACTGAGGGATAATCTTCTGCCCAGTCAGTCATGTTTGTTTCGAGACATGATCGCCCAAGCGTGTATGACGTATGGCACTTAACTGACTGACTGACTGACTATAGGCGTCTACGAGTGATTTTAGCTAGGTTTTGTGTCGAGATACCCCCGATAAATAAGTTTAGATACAGATGATACAATGCTAAGAGTAGAGACGATAAGAAAAATACAAGACCTCCTACAAAAGGTAATAAGGGAAAGCGAGAATAAAAGACAAAACATAAACTTCAAGAAAGCTGAATGCATGGTTATCTGCAGAAAGAGAATCCCAAAATACGGACTACAGGTCAGGGATCCTCAAAAAAAAAGTGGGGGTTCAAAAATTTAAATGCGCGGCAAGTGTTCTAACAGAGAACAAAAAGTTGGACGCCAAGATCCGAAGGCATACTGGCCTAGCTAATGACGCATTGCAAAAGCTAAGCAGAGTATTGGGAGATAGAAAGTTTTCGTTTTAAACAAAGAAAAGAGTACTGGACTGTTAGATGACATCTGTCCTCCTATATGTCAGCGAATGAGGAGGGAGATGAGGGAGAGACTCGAAGTAACAAAAAACTGGATTCTACAGAAGGATGCTGAGGATACCATGGACCAAACATGTGAGCAACGGTGAGGCTTTGGAGAGAATGCAAACGAAAAATAAATTTAAATTTAGCATCAGGAAGAGACGGCTGAGGTTTCTGGGATACGTAATGAGGAAGGAGGGTTTGGAAAATCTAATACTCACAAGACGGATAGAAGAAAAAAAACAAAACTTGATGGGCTTGAGCAAATGGATAGCAGAGCAGTGTTTGGAAGAAATACCAAGGAAAAAGATGTTAGGAGCTACAAGGTATGATGGGAGGGGGGTGATCGCCTACGTCTTGAAAAGACCCGACACATAGAAAAAGAAAGAGAAAGGTTTCGTGTAAAACTGAAAAGAGTAGCTAGACGCAACAGTTGAAAGTCGGAAGTCTGAATTTTCTTTCGGCAAGGAAGTTGGCAGACGACTGGTGGAGTAACGCTCGTTGGTACTGGCTTTTGAGTAATTGCACTTTCACGCCTGTTGGTTTTTAGTAGTCGGCAGCCTGCCACCTCCGTGACTGTCTGGTTGTAGGGCTGTCTGAATCAACGTTTCCACGCTCTGTTTACAGGTATGCATAAAATAAAATAAAAAACGAAAGAATAAAACGAAAACAAGAACGAAAAATGATTAAAACTGTCGACGACAGTATCATTACAAAATATGACGGCAAACAGAATTGCTGTTTTTACCAGGGCAAGGGATGGGGCGTTGTAATATTAGAAAATGATTTCAAGGCTGAGGTGGAGGTATGGTAAAAAAGGAGGAGGAGCCAAGGAGAAGGAGAGAGTGAGGAGAAAGGCATTTGAAGAAAAACGGAAGCAAAATGATCGAAGTGGAATAAGAGAAGACTTCTAGCACGCGCGTGCACACACACACACACACACACACACACACACACACACACACACACATATATATATATATATATATATATATACACAGATATTGCGCGTCTGTATGAGCGGAGAAACGGTGTATTTAGGGAGCAAGAATTCATATTGGAAAATGCAATAACAGATTAAAGAGGTTTTATCGATTGAATTTAATTAATCTCTTTCGTATATGTATATATATATATATATATATATATAAATCGCAGTCATAAATAGATGTGGCACAAGGCCGAAAGTATGGGGTACCCAGTGAGGATTGAACTCACTTGTAATAGGTTCTAGCAAGACAGGCTTGCTAACCATAGATAGATAGATAGATAGATAGATAGATAGATATGAACAGTCCGTGATAGATAGATAGATAGATAGATAGATAGATAGATAGGAACAGACCGTGATAGATAGATAGATAGATAGATAGATAGATAGATAGATAGATATGAACAGACCGTGATAGATAGATAGATAGATAGATAGATAGATAGATAGATAGATAGATAGATAGATAGATATGAAAT
>JBBBDQ010001089.1:4582500-4585000 GCA_037127315.1 Ascarosepion bandense
CCCGACGTGGAATTCAAATGTTACCAGAAAGATGGGAAAAACTAGTAGCTAGCGATGTACATTTAATGACATGTTTCTTATTGATTTTTTAAAATAAAACATTACTTTTCATAAAAAATCAGCAAGAATTTATTCAAGGTCCTAATATATATTCACTTACAATTGTTTGGGATCCGTATCTCACTACCCGGGTTTCTACCGTTAGGTTTCTTCTTGAGGTGTCCATACCTGAAGAGACTTAACGGTCGAAACCCGGATAGTGTGATACAACTGTAAGTGTATTTTTGTTCTATTTCCTCGGGATAGTATCGAGCACTTTTTGCTTAATGCCTTCGAGAACGGTTTTTCACTGCCCTCCATCTATATTTCGTTGTTATATATATATATATATATATATATATATATATATATATAATGGGGAGAGTATTTTCACTTAACTAATGTCTTCAATCTTCAGCAGGGTTTTTTCTTTATTTCTGCTGAAGATTCCGGAAGAGAGAAGATATTGCAATAATTCACTAAACTTTGAAGTCGGTATAACTCTGCTCACTTACGTGACAACCTTCTCCGCATTAATCCTATGAACGCTCTATCTCTGTCTCGAAATCGAGCACTTTATGACAAAAACCTGCTTGCCAAAAATTCCTTTCTGTCAGTAAATTACTGAAAAAAAATCAAACTATAAACTACATTCCTAGAGTATAGTTTGCTGGGTTTTTTTTTTCAGTGATCGGGAGGCTCATGGTTGAGAAATTGGAGGTTTTTATTCAATCTAGAGAGCTCAATCGTAATGAGAGCATAATATACTCATCATCTACATACGAACATGTTTCGCTGTATCACAGCTCATCAGTGTGGCTAGACATCCACATGCTTCTGGCTGGGATCGAAAATCGACCGATTTGGTGTCAGTCGGAGTCGCTAACCCCTAAGCCATAAGCGTATGGAATCAGAGGGAAGGGAGATATGTGCTTGTGTGTGTGTGTGTGTGTGTGTGTGTGTGTGTGTGTGTGTGTGTGTGTGTGTGTGTGTGTGTGCATAGATAGATAGATAGATAGATAGATAGATAGTGAAGAGTACTGGATTGCTATGTGATATCTGTCCTTGTGTATGGAAGTGAATGCTGAACGATCTTATCAAAGATGGAGGAGATGCTTGAGGCAGCAGAAATGTGGTTTTACAGAAGGATAGATAGATAGATAGATAGATAGATAGATAGATAGATAGATAGATAGATAGATAGAAACACGCTGTGATAGATAGATAGATAGATAGATAGATAGATAGATAGATAGGTAATGATATCAAATCTGTAAACGGAGAGGGTAATCCAAATAGATCTTTTCAATATAATTATAAAAGAGATAGATCCATTCAGAGATCTCAATGGCTACTAACCAGAGCAAATATGATACAAAAAAAAAGGAAAAACTCAACAACTGTTCTAAACGATAATTTATTCCGACGGGTAATTTTTTGGTACCCGTCTCCTCAGACGGGTACCAAAAATTTAAAGCATTTGTAATCTGCTCCTCAGGGAGCAGATTACAAATGCTTTAAATTTATCAGAACATTTGAAAAGCAGGAAGTCAATCTGCATGACCCAGACAATTTTTTCTCTGGGGGTTTATAAAATTGAGGTCATAAATAGCAGAAGAGGGAAAGTTAACTTTTCATCGGTCAGGTGTAGCGATAAAGAGGAAAAAAAACAAAAAAAAAAACAGTTACCACTTCTGCGATGTATGCATTACTCGTCAGCAATGAATTGAGTTCTTTCGGTGACGGGCGTGTGTATACACCGCTTATATACAACACGCTAAAATTTCCCTTGTCGGATTCAATACGCCTTAGGGGTTAGCAACTCCGACTGACACCAAATCAGTCGAGTTTCGATCCCGACCAGAAGTGAATGTCTAGCCACACTGATGAACTGTGATACAGTGAAACAGACTTGTAAGTAGACAATGAATATGTATGTATGTATGTATGTATGTATGTATCATTATTACTTTAGAATATGTACAAACAACAAACTAGTTTCGACATTCAAAGAACAATGTCTCATCAGGAATTTAATAATGATAATAATAAAGGTTTATTACCATCATCATTAACTACCTGACGAGATGTTCGTTCAATGTCGAAATAAAATGTACAATTTTGTAGTAGTTTGTAGTTTGTACATATTCTAAATGAATAATTAATAATAAATATTCATTGCTCTATTTTTATATTGAGCACTGTTGTAGATTAATGATTTGAACGTTGGATACATAGTTATACATATTTTTATATATATTTGGATACATACATATAAATATATATATATATATATATATATAGATAGATAGATAGATAGATAGATAGATAGATGGATAGATAGATAGATAGGTGTCTATATCTATGAATATGTCAGCTCTATCAATGATATTGAGCGCTTTCAAATAAGTACAACGCATATATAATATATAACTAATATAATGTATATAACAAATTACAG
>JBBBDQ010001089.1:4587500-4632500 GCA_037127315.1 Ascarosepion bandense
TAAATACAGTACAAAATTCATTTGCCAGAAGTTTACTCAAAGAAAACCCGGAAGTTTACATAAAAGAAGAAAATGTAAGATAAAATAAGAAAGAATAATAACAGGATGTTAAAAGAGAGAGTAGATTATGTTAAAAGGTTGTCTTGAAGACCTTGATATGGGGGGGGGGTAGGTAAGAGAGGGAAAAGAAAAGAAAAAAGAGACAGCGAAAAGTATTCAAGACTCGATAATTGAAAATGACATTTAGATTACATCTATGTTAAGAAATAAAAAAAAATCGTGTTGAATATATATATATATATATACAGTTCAGAAATGAGGTAGTATTTACATTATTTGCATTGTTCGGACTGTTGTCTTCATCTTTATTGCCATATTCATATTCACAACATTACGACCGTTGTACGCTCTGGTCTTCTACAGGTGATTAGAATTTAGAATACGATCGCTTTATTTCGATCACTGGGATAGATGAGAGCTGGGTTAAAGAGAAATAATTATAACATCCGGAAGTGGTATGGCTCATGAAACGAGAACAATTTATATAAATATTTCAGAAACATGATTTTATTCTTTAAAAAGTAACTGTAGAAATATTGAAATTAGTCAAAATACGCCTCTGCCATCAATTGACGAGATTATTTATTCCTCGTTGATACAAAGATATTGGCTTTGATGCAACGAAATGTTTGAAGACTAATTCCTCCTCTGATTTGGACCTTAAAGTTTTACCATTTAAACAGGTGCTTAAGTGCGTAAAATATGATAATCATTCTTGAAACATGTGGCCACGCATTATCGTAGAGCAGAATTTGTTCACGTCGATTCACCAATGCAGGTCTCATTTTTTGCAGACGTACATGCATTTTAGCAAGTTGATTGCAGTAAATCTTTTCATTAATGCACTGATTGGCTTCAGGAAAGCTGTAATGGATAATACCAACTTCAGACAGTCACCATAATCTTGCCCTGGTGTAACTTTGGCTTTGGGACATGCCGGCTTTCTCTTTTCCAATTTTTTCACTTTTTTTTTTCAATTGGAGTAGATAGACTGAACTATCGCCCGGTTCACACTCCACCCACGTTTATTGAACAGGTGTAGAGGCTCATCTCTTGTTCCCTGTTTAGGATGTGGTTTCCGGCTTTCTCTTTTCCAATCTTTTCACTTTTCTTTTTTTTTTTTCAATTGGAGTAGATAGACTAAACTATCGCCCGGTTCACACTCCACCCACGTCTATTTAACACGTGTAGAGGCTCATCCCTTGTTTCCTGTTTAGGATGTGGTTTCCGGCTTTCTCTTTTCCAATCTTTTCACTTTTCTTTTTTGTTTTTTTTTCAATTAAAGTAGATAAACTGAACTATCGCCCGGTTCACACTCCACCCACGTCTATTGAACAGGTGTAGAGGCTCATCCCTTGTTCCCTGTTTAGGATGTGGTTTCCGGCTTTCTCTTTTCCAATCTATTCACTCTTACGTAGCCCCCTGCGCACCAGTGGCCTTACCGCCTTGATCGGGGTGATATGATTAAAAAAAGAAAAATATGTGGGGGATCAATTACTTGACCTGATCGTTTACGGTTATCATAAAGGATCCACTTTTCATCACAAGTAACTATTCAGTCAAGAAAGGGATCATTTGTGTAACGCAGAAAGAGCATCGAGCACACTTCAAAACGTCTAAGCTTTTGATTTTCATTGAGTTTTTGAGGAACCTATTTATCTAGTTTTTTCACCTTGCTAATATTCTGCAAATGGCGTGAGACAATGGCAGTGTTGACATCAATCGTCTCTGACACGTTGACGTGGGTTTTGCTCAACAACTGCTTGCAACTGCATGGCCATCCTCTACTTTTTTCATCTTCAAGGCTCTCATCACCAGTACAGAATTTCTGGAACCACCTTTGTACTCTCCGACCACTTGCGAACGCATTTCCACACGCTCAGTTGGTATTGGCACAAGTTTGGAAGCGCTGTGTTCAAGTTTGAATTAATGCAAGAAAATTAAACGAAGTTCATGTTTTGTCATGTTCATAATGAAGGGCTTCTATACTTCAAGAATATTTTTGTCTGAAAATAAGTTAAAAATTATTAAAGAGCGTACTTTAATTATTTTGTATGCCACAATACACCTTAAATATACCATAAATATAAAAAAAACCTATCAAATTACAACACTTCCGTCGGCCATTATTTTTGTAACAACCTAATATATATATATATATATATATATATATATATATATATATATATATAAAAGACAAAATTCAACTTAGTAAGATTTATAAAAGAGAGGAAATTGTGGAGAGCTATGATCACTAAAGTTTTGAAGTGACATGGCCCATACAAGAAGAATGAGCTTGATTAAATGGAATGCGGAACAAAGATAAGGAGAAATAACAAAAAGACAAAATTATTAAGATGTACAAAGAAAAGGAAATTGTGGAGAGCAGTGATCCCCAACGTCTTGAACGATCATGACACATAGAAGGACGAACTTGAGTGAATGGATAGCGGAACAGGTTTTAGGAGAGATAACAAAAAGACAAAATTTATTAAGAGTTATAAGGTGAGGAAATTGTGGAGAGCCGTGATCTCTGATGTTTCGAACGGTCATGGCACATAGAAGGACGAACTTGAGTGAATGGATGGCGGAACAGTGTTTAGGAGAGATAACAAAAAGACAAAATTTATTAAGAGCTACAAAGGTGAGGAAATTAGGGAGAACCGTGATCTTCAACGTTTTGAACTGTTATGGCGCATAGAAGGATGAGCTTCAGTAAATGGATGGCGGAACATGGTTTAGGAGAGATAACAAAAAGACAAAATTTATTAAGAGCTACAAAGAACTGGAAATTGTGGAGAGCCATGATCACTTACGTTCTGAAGAGATACAGCACATAAAAAAAGAAGCTTGAGTAAATGGATAGCAAAATAACGTTTAGGAGAGATAACAAAAAGACAAAATTTATTAAGAGCTACAAAAGTGGGGAAATTGGGGAGAGCCGTGATCACTGACGTCTCGAAAGGTCATGGCACATAGAAGGACGAACTTGAGTGAATGGATGGCGGAACAGTGTTTAGGAGAGATAACAAAAAGACAAAATTTATTAAGAGCTACAAAGGTGAGGAAATTGTGGAGATCCGTGATCTCTGATGTTTCGAACGGTCATGGCACATAGAAGGACGAACTTGAGTGAATGGATGGCGGAACAGTGTTTAGGAGAGATGACAAAAAGACAAAATTTATTAAGAGCTACAAAGGTGAGGAAATTGTGGAGAGCCGTGATCTCTGATGTTTCGAACGGTCATGGCACATAGAAGGACGAACTTGAGTGAATGGATGGCGGAACAGTGTTTAGGAGAGATAACAAAAAGACAAAATTTATTAAGAGCTACAAAGGTGAGGAAATTGTGGTGAGCCGTGATCTCTGATGTTTCGAACGGTCATGGCACATAGAAGGACGAACTTGAGTGAATGGATGGCGGAACAGTGTTTAGGAGAGATAACAAAAAGACAAAATTTATTAAGAGCTACAAAGGTGAGGAAATTGTGGAGAGCCGTGATCTCTGACGTCTCGAAAGGTCATGGCACATAGAAGGACGAACTTGAGTGAATGGATGGCGGAACAGTGTTTAGGAGAGATAACAAAAAGACAAAATTTATTAAGAGCTACAAAGGTGAGGAAATTGTGGAGAGCCGTGATCTCTGATGTTTCGAACGGTCATGGCACATAGAAGGACGAACTTGAGTGAATGGATGGCGGAACAGTGTTTAGGAGAGATAACAAAAAGACAAAATTTATTAAGAGCTACAAAGGTGAGGAAATTGTGGAGATCCGTGATCTCTGATGTTTCGAACGATCATGGCACATAGAAGGACGAAATTGAGTGAATGGATGGCGGAACAGTGTTTAGGAGAGATGACAAAAAGACAAAATTTATTAAGAGCTACAAAGCTGAGGAAATTGTGGAGAGCCGTGATCTCTGATGTTTCGAACGGTCATGGCACATAGAAGGACGAACTTGAGTGAATGGATGGCGGAACAGTGTTTAGGAGAGATAACAAAAAGACAAAATTTATTAAGAGCTACAAAGCTGAGGAAATTGTGGAGAGCCGTGATCTCTGATGTTTCGAACGGTCATGGCACATAGAAGGACGAAATTGAGTGAATGGATGGCGGAACAGTGTTTAGGAGAGATGACAAAAAGACAAAATTTATTAAGAGCTACAAAGGTGAGGAAATTGTGGAGAGCCGTGATCTCTGATGTTTCGAACGGTCATGGCACATAGAAGGACGAACTTGAGTGAATGGATGGCGGAACAGTGTTTAGGAGAGATAACAAAAAGACAAAATTTATTAAGAGCTACAAAGGTGAGGAAATTGTGGAGAGCCGTGATCTCTGATGTTTCGAACGGTCATGGCACATAGAAGGACGAACTTGAGTGAATGGATGGCGGAACAGTGTTTAGGAGAGATAACAAAAAGACAAAATTTATTAAGAGCTACAAAGGTGAGGAAATTGTGGAGAGCCGTGATCTCTGATGTTTCGAACGGTCATGGCACATAGAAGGACGAACTTGAGTGAATGGATGGCGGAACAGTGTTTAGGAGAGATAACAAAAAGACAAAATTTATTAAGAGCTACAAAGGTGAGGAAATTGTGGAGAGCCGTGATCTCTGACGTCTCGAAAGGTCATGGCACATAGAAGGACGAACTTGAGTGAATGGATGGCGGAACAGTGTTTAGGAGAGATAACAAAAAGACAAAATTTATTAAGAGCTACAAAGGTGAGGAAATTGTGGAGAGCCGTGATCTCTGATGTTTCGAACGGTCATGGCACATAGAAGGACGAACTTGAGTGAATGGATGGCGGAACAGTGTTTAGGAGAGATAACAAAAAGACAAAATTTATTAAGAGCTACAAAGGTGAGGAAATTGTGGAGATCCGTGATCTCTGATGTTTCGAACGATCATGGCACATAGAAGGACGAAATTGAGTGAATGGATGGCGGAACAGTGTTTAGGAGAGATGACAAAAAGACAAAATTTATTAAGAGCTACAAAGCTGAGGAAATTGTGGAGAGCCGTGATCTCTGATGTTTCGAACGGTCATGGCACATAGAAGGACGAACTTGAGTGAATGGATGGCGGAACAGTGTTTAGGAGAGATAACAAAAAGACAAAATTTATTAAGAGCTACAAAGCTGAGGAAATTGTGGAGAGCCGTGATCTCTGATGTTTCGAACGGTCATGGCACATAGAAGGACGAAATTGAGTGAATGGATGGCGGAACAGTGTTTAGGAGAGATGACAAAAAGACAAAATTTATTAAGAGCTACAAAGGTGAGGAAATTGTGGAGAGCCGTGATCTCTGATGTTTCGAACGGTCATGGCACATAGAAGGACGAACTTGAGTGAATGGATGGCGGAACAGTGTTTAGGAGAGATAACAAAAAGACAAAATTTATTAAGAGCTACAAAGGTGAGGAAATTGTGGAGAGCCGTGATCTCTGATGTTTCGAACGGTCATGGCACATAGAAGGACGAACTTGAGTGAATGGATGGCGGAACAGTGTTTAGGAGAGATAACAAAAAGACAAAATTTATTAAGAGCTACAAAGGTGAGGAAATTGTGGAGAGCCGTGATCTCTGATGTTTCGAACGGTCATGGCACATAGAAGGACGAACTTGAGTGAATGGATGGCGGAACAGTGTTTAGGAGAGATGACAAAAAGACAAAATTTATTAAGAGCTACAAAGGTGAGGAAATTGTGGAGAGCCGTGATCTCTAACGTCTCGAAAGGTCATGGCACATAGAAGGACGAACTTGAGTGAATGGATGGCGGAACAGTGTTTAGGAGAGATAACAAAAAGACAAAATTTATTAAGAGCTACAAAGGTGAGGAAATTGTGGAGAGCCGTGATCTCTGATGTTTCGAACGGTCATGGCACATAGAAGGACGAACTTGAGTGAATGGATGGCGGAACAGTGTTTAGGAGAGATAACAAAAAGACAAAATTTATTAAGAGCTACAAAGGTGAGGAAATTGTGGAGAGCCGTGATCTCTGATGTTTCGAATGGTCATGGCACATAGAAGGACGAACTTGAGTGAATGGATGGCGGAACAGTGTTTAGGAGAGATAACAAAAAGACAAAATTTATTAAGAGCTACAAAGGTGAGGAAATTGTGGAGAGCCGTGATCTCTGATGTTTCGAACGGTCATGGCACATAGAAGGACGAACTTGAGTGAATGGATGGCGGAACAGTGTTTAGGAGAGATAACAAAAAGACAAAATTTATTAAGAGCTACAAAGGTGAGGAAATTGTGGAGATCCGTGATCTCTGATGTTTCGAACGGTCATGGCACATAGAAGGACGAAATTGAGTGAATGGATGGCGGAACAGTGTTTAGGAGAGATGACAAAAAAGACAAAATTTATTAAGAGCTACAAAGGTGAGGAAATTGTGGAAAGCCGTGATCTCTGACGTCTCGAACGGTCATGGCACATAGAAGGACGAACTTGAGTGAATGGATGGCGGAACAGTGTTTAGGAGAGATAACAAAAAGACAAAATTTATTAAGAGCTACAAAGCTGAGGAAATTGTGGAGAGCCGTGATCTCTGATGTTTCGAACGGTCATGGCACATAGAAGGACGAAATTGAGTGAATGGATGGCGGAACAGTGTTTAGGAGAGATGACAAAAAAGACAAAATTTATTAAGAGCTACAAAGGTGAGGAAATTGTGGAAAGCCGTGATCTCTGACGTCTCGAACGGTCATGGCACATAGAAGGACGAACTTGAGTGAATGGATGGCGGAACAGTGTTTAGGAGAGATGACAAAAAGACAACATTTATTGAATTACAAATGTCAAGAAAACGTGTACAGAATGCAAACAGGAGAAGTAAGTGCTCTGACATCTGTTACAAAAATTTCATACATGTTAGTTTACTTTGGGCACGTATTTCGGTCTATATTTATCAACTGCCCCCAACCCGCTGTCTTCCCCTCAATTGAAACACCAAACACAGACTTAGTATCTGTTAATACGTAACGACGTTAAATGCGCGCTTCTATCTTTCGATTTCATTGTATCACTCGTCAATCGATTGTCTTCTCTCTTTTTTTTTTTTTTCCTCTCGCTTTTGACTAAGTTCCCACGCATCTACACAAACTGCAGAATCAATCATGGCGACTAGAATCAAGGCTACTCGGTAAATCGTTGTCAGTATGAGATTCCGACACGGTGTCAGGCCGAACCAAATGTTACCCAGGCGAAAGAAAGTATATTTCCTTTCAAAGCAAACATAACTTCGATCTGATTACAATATCGTTTGTTTTGAAACATAAAATAGAGTATGGCCTGATTTTACAGCTGCATAAAATAACGTTTTCTTCGACTTGTAAAATCTTAAACCGGATTATACATACTGCGCTGGTAATTCTTGACCATTGACAATCCCTTCAATGGATTCTTATTATAAAATCATTAGCAATGCATTTAAATTATACATATCATATACCTATAATACCAATAGTGCTTACATTCATTCCTGACCACTGACAATCCATTTCTTCCTGATTTCCTATGTATTCCTATAGTAACATCATTAGCAATGCATTTTCATAATGCTAATAATAGCACTGTTCTATCAGTAATTCTTGCATTCATTCCTGACCACTGACAATCCCTTTCTTCCTAATTTCCTATGCATTCCTATAATAAAATCGTTAGCAATACATTTACATTATACATATAATAGACATATTCTATCAGTAATGCTTGCATTCATTCCTGACTACTGGCAACCCCCTTCTTCCTGATTTTTAATGCATTCCTATAGTAAAATCCTATCAATATGATTTTGCTTTTTTTCCAGATTTTATTATATATATATATATATATATATAGTTCAGATGTGACAAAGAAAATTTAATTAATTTTTATTTACATTTTCTAGAGTTTTTTTTTTTAATCATATCACTCCGAGCAAGGCGGTAACGCCACTGATGTGCAGGGGGCTACGTAAGAGTGAAAAGATTGGAAAAAAGAAAGCCGGAAACCACATCCTGAACAGGGAACAAGGGATGAGCCTCTACCCCTGTACAATAGACGTGGGTGGTGTATGAACCGGGCGATAGTTTAGTCTATCTACTCCAATTAGTTATTACATTTTTTCGTTTGGCGTGAATAACGTAGAGTAAAAAATAAACAAACCCCCTTGAAAATGGCTAAAGAAGTAACTGAAAGTGCTTGGGCTAATAGAAAATATATGTCCTTGTTGTCCATAGTCCCAAGCGCTTTCAACCACTCCCTTACACCCAAATGGTTAAATCTAAGAACGATAGAAAAAAAAAGCAAATAAAAAATTAATTAAAATTCCCCTGTCTGTCATATTTAACGAAAGATATTTAAAAGAGATGTGGGAGCCCACATATACATTTATACACACACACACACACACACACACTCATATATATATATATATATATATATATATATATATATATATATACTTCATATTAAGTACCCAATACAGATGTAAAGCATTTATAGCGATATACTTATATTAGTGTTATAATATGTGGGACTACAACTCAAAGGCAGTCACTTAAGTTGTTATTATAACACTAATAATAACTATCACTTTCTCCCCGCCCCTCCCTCTCTCTCTCTCTCTCTCTATATATATATATATATATATATATATATATGTATACACACACACACACACACACACACACACACACACATATATATATATATATATATATATATCTCGCTCATTCACTAATGAATTAGAGCACTCTGGCTATTGGGCGTGTATAATGACAATATACATGCTAAAAAGTCTGCCTTCTTCTACCGTGCGCCCATGGCCCAGAAGTAGAACCGCCGATTGACGCCACTTCGGTCGGGTTTCAATCCTGGGTTAAAAGCAATCGGAGTCTAACCGTACTGATGAGCTGTGATACAGCGAAACAGATCTGTCTGCGGATGATTATATATATGTGTGTGTGTGTGTGTGTATGTGTTATCATTATTATTATTACTTTCAATTTTATATTTAGTGGGTACACGTGTACGAGCAGATATCCCAGATTTTAACACTAAACTTATTGTGAATTTGGGATGTGCGTTGTGAAATGAGTACTCGGTGAGCTGAATTCGAATTCCAGTTAAATTCGTTGCATTCACTTTCGCGCAAATATCTTTGCGAAAGGTATTAATCCTTTTGGTTGAGAATTTCACTCGCTATTTACGGACATGGCACCATCTCCGTAAACGGCACATATCTATGTTGCTGTTTTTCCCCATTTTAATAATAAATAAATATTTAATAAATAGAATTCATTTTGTTTTTCTATAATTTTCAGCTTTAAGCTAAAAAGACATTTAAATTTCACAACTCACACACGAATCATTTGGAAAGATGCATTGGGATGTCCCCTTTCAGAGTAAATTTCTGTCACGTGTGATACGTAATCATCTATTTAAATGCAACCTATTGAAGAAAAACGCCAAGAACGTTTCTTCTAACCAAATACAACAATCAGATCGCAGAGAATTTTGGTGACCATATTATTTTTTATTTTTTTATTTTATTTTATTTTATTTTATTTTTTTTTACACAAGATGGATGACATATTATCTTAAGTAAAACTTCCATCCCATTCACTCACGCTAAAATCGAATTTAAAAACAGAACTCTTTCATTCTCATACACGGATTTGTCTGGACCCGAGTGTCCATCATTTCGTTATCGTCACACCATTTGTGCCTTCTGGGACACCTGACCATGAGAACGAAAATACAACTAAACCAATCGTATCACCAGGATGTCTCAAGCACTGTCTAAAAAATAAATAAATAAAAATAAAAAATAAAATGTATCATCATATATCCGTAACATCTGGTGGTAAAAATCACTCAGTCAGTTAATTGCCATATGTGATTCACACTTGGTCGATCATGTCTCTTTCGATCCATGATTGACTGTGCAAAAGATTTCCCCGTAGTAGGTTGCCATTTCTTTCCGCGGTAGGCTGGTTGCCAAACAAGGCTATAGCTCCCAATTTGTATTTCTATTCAACCCATAGCTGGGGGGAAAGCGAAAAAGTCAGTTAAGTATCATACATGATACACGCTTGTACGATCATGTCTCTTTCGACCAATGACTAAGCTGAAGCTATTTTTTCTGTGGTAGACTAAGGCTATAAGAACAAGTCTCACCTGCCATTCAATCAGTTAATTGCTATATGTGATACAAGCATGAGCGATCATGTCTTTTTCGACCCATGACTGACTAGGCTGAAGCTTTTCTCTCTGTGGTAGACTGGTTGCCAACCAAGGCTATAAGACATAGTCTCACCTGCCATTCAATCAATTAATTTCTATACGTGATACACGCATGAGCGATCATGTCTTTTTCGACCCATGACTGACTAAGCTGAAGATTTTCTTTTTTGTTAGACTGGTGGCCAACCAAGGCTATAAGACGTATTTTCACTTGCCATTTAGTCTGTTAATTGCCAAACGTGATAAACGCATGGGTGATCATGTCTTTTTTATATACAACTGACTAAGCAGAAGGTTTTCCCGCAGTAGATTGCCATTTCTTTCTGCGATAGACTGACTGCCAACCAAGGAAACTAATCTGTCCTGATATTTAACCCACAGCTGGGGGGAGAAGAGATGAATTAATACACTTTCGAAGGGTATTTGTACATAAGTGGTTGAAACGATCGACTGGAATTCGAACTCAGCTCTCCGATTTCTCATTTCGAAATACGAAACTAATACTAGAAATATTTGACCCACCTGATCAATGTTCCCTTCTCTGGACCTCTTCTTTTGTATCCCTTTACCTCTTTTTTGGAACAGACTTCCAAGTGGATGCTTCCCCGGTCACTATACTCTTAACCTGTTCAAGTCTAGGGTCAACCTTTATCTTCCACACATCTCCTCATAAACTGTACCTCTTACTCAGTAACCCACTACCTCGAGTGGCATCCGGGCCGAATACAAGGTGAACACTACTTTGAAAATAATATTTATTCATTTCTGGATTTTAAAATTGTTTATTCATTTTCGGTCAAATTAGTATCGGCTAAATGGATGGTAATTGGTTTCAGGGAATTCCTTCTAACATTCGATCTTGCGTAGATGATAGAAACTCGTGTGTCTTCCACAACGGCATCGGACGTTTTCGTTCAATTCCAACCATCCATTTGATAAGTGTGTATACTCTTTAGTTCAACTTAATTAACTTATTTTAACTTAATTAATTTGCTTCATATCGTCCGACATCTATTTCGGTCCGACTCTGCACTTGGTGGCTATGAGGTTACCTTATAGGTCAACTCTCTGAGACACCTAGCTCTTTAGACGTTCTTCTGTGATACTGAGTGCAAAGCTTCCTTTGGTATCTCTATGAGTACGTCATTAGAGCCTCCTAATAAACTTGGGATGCTAATCACATGCTATAAAAGCCGTTTATTCTGGTTCTCTCTATCGGGGAAATAAAACCATAAGGACGAATTGACGAGGTAAAATTAGCTGATATGAAATATCCACCAGCGAGAAATCGGATGGATCAAATGTAAAGTTCGGTTAAAAGGTCCCCGAGAGTGATGGAAGAAAATATTTTATTCAAAGTAATTAAACCTTAAAACATGCCATTTCAAAATTATGTCCTGTAGATGGCGTCCTCCTGTACGACTGCATTCTTGAAATCTGCTGTTGAGACAGTGACATTGACTAAGATTCCCTGTTCATTTAAAAAAGAATAAGATCTGATGATCCCATGTAATGAAACAGCACACCATAGTGTCACCTTACTAGCGTGTAAAGGGCGCTCATGAACTTTATTAGGATTTGTGTCTGCCCAGTAACGGTAGTTCTGCTTATTCACGTAACCTGTTAAATGAAAATGGACCTCATCTGACATCCATAACTTGCTTAGGAATTCATCTTGATCCATGGTTACTGAAATGGCAGAGTGTTTACTTCGTGAGGCCACTGTTTCGCAGTGATTCCAAGATCTAACCATTCAAAAAGCCTAATCAATCGCATTCATAAAGGAATAGAACACAGGCTATTAAAGAATTTGTCAAGCAAGGCAATCTTTGATGAAAGAAAAAAGATTATGAAAATGCCTTAAAGTAACCTTTCCTTAAGAGCCATCAGGCGATTTGCAATAATCGATTTTAGAATAAAAATCTCAGCCAAAAAAACAAACGAAAAATAATAATAGAAAATATATATATATATATATATATATATATATATATATATATAGAGAGAGAGAGAGAGAGAGAGAGAGAGAGAGAGACAGTGACCACAAAAGAAAAAAACGGGAACATTTTAACAATCCAATAAAACCAAGAGTGATCGAAGAAAAATATTTATTCCAAGTAATTGAAACCTTAAAACATGCCATTTAAAAATTACGTTCTGTAGTTGGCGTCCTCCTGTACGACTGCATTCTTGAAATCTGCTGTTGAGATTCCTCTTTGACCGCAACAACATCTCACTTGAGATACTGTGAATTTCATCCTGAATTCTCTGTTTTAACTCATCCAGAGTTCTTGGTCGAGTCGTGTACACTTTACTCTTGAGATAGGCTCACAAGAAAAAATCACAAACGGACAAATCTGGCGATCTAGTGGGCCATGGAACATTACCGAATCTTAAGATCACACGGTTACCGAACAATTCTCGCACAGCCTCCAATGATTGCTGTGCAGTGTGTGATGTCGCTCCATCCTGTTGAAACCGGGTTTCTTTAACGTGCGAAAAATTGTTCGATTTAGGTGTCTCCACGTAACGATTCGCAGTGACAATGACTGACATCCGCTGTTCATTTTCAAAAAAATAAGATCCGATGATCCCATGTGATGAAACAGCATATCATACTAGCGTGTAAAGGGCGCTCATGAACTTCATTAGGATTTGTGTCTGCCCAGTAACGGTAGTACTGCTTATTCACGTAACCTGTTAGATGTAAATGGGCCTCTGACATTTATAACTTGCTTAGAAATTCATCTTGATCCATGGTTTTTTGGAGTCACTCTGTAAACGACAGATAACAATCACGATGTAAACTGTGGTTCAAATAAATCAGTGTTGAGGCACTAAACATCTTTTTTAGCTAATTTGAGGTCGCTGAATCTGAAAATACCCTTTCTTAGTTAGCTACCGTTTTTGCTGTCCAGAAATGTCTTACTTTTGAGGAAGAAACCCATTAAACCAAGCTTACGGCCATATTACGTTGAATACACCGGTTCTCGCTCGATCACCGAAGTTAATCAACATTGAGCCTGGTCATTACTTAGATGGGTGACCGCTTGGGAATACCAGATGTTGTAAGCGTTTAGTGACGGATGTGCGTTGTGGTGCAGTGGATATCAGCTCGGAAAGAGAAATCGGTGAGCCGAGTTCAAATTCCAGTTGAATACCTTGCATTCACTTAAGCGCTGGTACGTTTGGGAAAGGTATTAATCCGTCCCTTCCCTCCAGTTATGGGTTAAATAACAAGGGTAGGACTTGGATACCCTGACCTTAAAAACAAATCCCAGTGAATCTTGATATTCGAAAAAAAAGTAGTACTAGACACAAAACTTATATAAAAACAATAAATTGTTGAAAGAAAAAGGTATTACCAGCAATAAATAAATAAAAATTTAGTTGGCTGTAAATGACCCGCCAAGGTTGATATGCCATAAAAACAAAACAACCAACTAACAAATATTGATGTGTTTATTAAGAAATACTATTTTTCAATAACAATTAGACCTTAAGTCTTTAAAAATAACACTCATAAATATATCTAGACCAACAAGTATTTTTATCAAATCATTTAATAAACTATTAGCAGAAATAAAACCTTCGTGAATATAACAAGCATGATAAAAATGTTATCTTTCTTGAGTGGCATGTTCAATGTTATTTAAATCCCGTTTGATACTCCAGCAGTAGTCAGCCATCATTCGTTTATCACATCGTCCCTTCTAGCGCTCTTCCATTGTTTTGATATCCTGATGGAATCGTTCTCATTGCTCATCACTCACATCACCGAAATTATCCGGAAATTTATCTATATAGATGTCTATGTAAAAAATTAATATTAATACTCATATTGAAGTATTACTGGTAAAGTGTGTTACTGATAAAGTTTATCAGTTAATTTAAATTTTGGCGATAAATTGGAAAAATAAGGTACTTCTATTTTAAAATGTTTGACTCAAAAATACTTTTTTTTTTTTAAATAGTTTATTTAAATGGCTAACGTGAAATGCTCGGCTCATCTAAAAATTGATGGGTTTCTAAGACCTTTATTCAACAAATGTTGCGATCAGCCAGAATCGTAAATTTAAAAAAAAAATGATCAATTTCAGTAAAGCAAAAACAGTAGCTATCGATTAAAACCTAAGGTCAGCCTCCATCATATTAGCTAAAAAAAAACGTGTTTCGTTTCTTAGCACCAAATATCGTGTTGACCAGTGTAAGTTTTCATTTCAAACATTTATATTAATCCAGATCCTCCTGACGTCAGTTTAAGCTGAACGTTTCTTTTCTTTTTTCCATATCTCTAAATTACAAACTATTATTTTGGAAAGGGGAAAAATTTTAATCTTAAATCAATGAAATAGAAACTTTAAGAAACTTGCTTGGCTTAGTTTGATCTTCTGGTTTAACGACATGTCAACTTCTAATATCGAAATTTTAATATCTTGTGAGCTTTAGCCCTCTTAACTGTTACGTGATATCTGTCCTTCTGTATGGTAGCGAATGCTGGACAATGTCATCAAAGATGAAGGAGAGACTCGAAGCAGCAGAAATGTGGTTCGACAGAAGGATGCTGAGGATACCGTGGACCGAACATGTGAGGAACGACGAGGTTTTGAATAGAATGAGAACAAAAAGTAAACTTATACTTAAAATCAGGAAGAGACAGCCGAAGTTTTTGGAATACGTAATGAGGAAGGAGGGCTTGGAGAATCTGATATGCACAGGATGGATACAGAGAAAGAGAGACAGGAGAAAACAACGCATGACATATTTGATGAGTTTGAGCAAATGGGTGGCAGAGTAGGGTTCGGGAGAAAATAACAAGATAAAACAAGAGAGGTGCAATGAACAGGAAAATGTGGAGCGCCATGATCGTCTAGATTCTGCAGGGACACCGTACGTAAAAGAAAAAGAAGAGCCTTGGTAATATTTTTCCAATAAGGTCAGTCAGTCAAGTGCCATACGTGATACACACTTGGGCGATCATGTCTAGCAAGAGACATGACTGACTGAGCAGAAGATTATCCCACACTAGGTTACCATTACTTTCTGCGGTAGACTGGTTGCCAGCCAAGGCTAATGAACCCAATCTGTCTTGTTATTTAACCCATAACTGGAGGAAAGAAATGGATTAATACCATTTCCAAGAGTATTTGCGTGTAAGTGAATGCAAGGAAATCAACTGGATTTCGAACTCGGCTCCCCAATTTATCGTTCCCAGTCGATATCCACTGCATCACAACGCACATCCCAATAACGTATTGCTTCGTAAAAAAGAGCATATTTGTGAGAAAAAATGCTAAACACACACACACACACACACACACACACACACACACACACACACACATATATATATATATATATATATATGCCTTGTTTGTATATATATATATATATATATATTTTTTTTTTTTAAATGATAGAATGAAGAAACTTACCCCTTGCTGATCATTCTGTGTGCCAAAATTCGCCTGCTGTCTCGTACGCTCCATTTACGTATTAGAGAGCAGGCTTTTGCATACTCCTATTCTGATGGGGGTGGGATAGTCACGGACAAATTTGACTGGAGAAAAGCTGATTTGCGGTTTTGGGGGGCTTCTAAAATCATTTTTAAAGCCATTCATATTCTGCAATTTGAAGCCCGGGGCATCAGGATATTGGAAACCATGTATTAAAAAACCATGTATTAAAAAAGTGGGTTATTTTCTGCTTCCTTTCCTTTTAGATTCTTTTTTCTGTCAACTTAACTTAACTAGGGGTTTGCTTCCCGCTGGTTTTGTCCTAACATTCTTTAGTTTAATTTCCTCTTTCATACTCCGTTGGGTGAGCTGAATTATTTCTTTCGCGGTTGTTGATATTTTTGCTTTTTTTTTTTTAATCGATTCGCCCCAAGCAAGGCAGTACTGCCACTAGTGCGCTGGGGGTTAGAAAAAAGGAGATCGAAAAAAGAACAAGGTATGGTGGGGGGGGGGCGATCGGAGAAAGGATAAGAGACAGATGGGAATCAAAGAGATAAAAGGTGGTAGTTGGCGTTGAATTTAAACTATTGGAGATTTTAGCTATTAGGGAAGCAATTTTGTAATGGGAATTCCACAGCGGAAAGTGCGAGAAAAAATCTTATATAGCAGTAGTGGTTACATTTGACTGTTTTGACTGTAAAAGTGTGGGATCTTTATTGCCAGTCTAGTATCTCAAGTAAATTCGTGTAGACGGGGCAGCAGGGAGATAAGCTCGTCAGGGCGGAAGTAGTGAAAATATTTGTAGAAAAGACAGAGGGAAGTCACATCCCGCCGGTGAGAAAGTGACCGAAGTCGAGCTGCTAAATCGGGACCGATTACGCTGCAGAGGTGAATGGCGGGAGATTCTGACCAAATATGGCAATATTCAGGTAGATTTGTATGTGTGCAAGATGGACTCTGACAAGAAAAACTTCCTGGCCCGACACAGTGATCCAACCTTCCTAACAGCAGATATAGCTTTTGATGTTGCTATTGATTCGATGTAGAATAGATGTAGCTATTAGTTTGATACAGTGAAACCGATAAAATGCAGCCGTAACTTCTACTCCAACAGTTTCTTTCCTCGCACTTCCCGACTGTGGAATTCTCTTCCAAACGATTGCTTCCCCGACGGCTACAATCTCCAGGAGTTTAAATGTAAGGTCAATAGACACCTCCTAACACACTAACTTGCTCCCATTCTATCAAACACTCTTCCCATCTGCCCAACCCTCATCCTCGCTATCCTTACTCATCTGTCACCTTCCTCCTGACATTCCCTATGTCTATCCACTCCTTCTCTTTACCTTCCCCTCTGTAGCCCCATGCGCAATAGTGGCAGTGGAATGCCTTGCTTGGGGTGAGATGATTAAAAAACACTCTTCCCATCTGCCCAACCCTCATCCTCGGTATCCTTACTCATCTGTCACATTTCTCCTGATATTCCCTATGTCTAACCACTCCTTCTCTTTACCTTCCCCTATGTAGCCCCATGTGCAATAGTGGCAGTGGAATGCCTTGCTTGGGGTGAGATGATTAAAAAAAAACACTCTTCCCATCTGCCCAACCCTCATCCTCGGTATCCTTACTCATCTGTCACATTTCTCCTGATATTCCCTATGTCTAACCACTCCTTCTCTTTACCTTCCCCTATGTAGCCCCATGTGCAATAGTGGCAGTGGAATGCCTTGCTTGGGGTGAGATGATTAAAAAAACACTCTTCCCATCTGCCCAACCCTCATCCTCGGTATCCTTACTCATCTGTCACATTTCTCCTGATATTCCCTATGTCTAACCACTCCTTCTCTTTACCTTCCCCTATGTAGCCCCATGTGCAATAGTGGCAGTGGAATGCCTTGCTTGGGGTGAGATGATTAAAAAAAAACACTCTTCCCATCTGCCCAACCCTCATCCTCGGTATCCTTACTCATCTGTCACATTTCTCCTGACATTCCCTATGTCTAACCACTCCTTCACTTAACCTTCCCCTATGTAGCACCATGCGCAATGGTGGCAGTGGAATGCCTTGCTTGGGGTGAGATGATTAAAAAAAATGCTTGGATAAGTGTGTGTTTGGTCGAATGATTGTCTGACTTATTTAAGTCCCACATTAATTTCTAGTTAACTGATGTTTCTGCCGCTTTTAAGGATTGTGGGATGTATTAATAACACTATTTTATATTTTATTATTGTATTTTTTGTATGTAACACTTTAAACATTGTAAATATTCATTGGAGTTTCGTGTTTTAAAAGTCGTTATTTATACTTTCTGCCTTCAAGATAAATTGTACATATAGGGACTAGTTAAGGCTTCATAGAGACTGTGAGGTATTAGTGTGGCTGTAGTAAGAATAATGAGTAAGAAAGTGGTGTTTTGATGCAAAGAATATTGTATAGATGCTTAGGTTAGCGACTGAGGTTAGCTAGGTTTCAAGATAAAACCGATGAGGACCAGCCTTCGTCATCCCAACGTTTGGTCTTGTGCCTCATATTTTATTCAGTCAGTTAAGTGCCATACGTGATACAGGCTTAGGTGATCATTCATTACAGGCTTAGGTGATCATTCGAGACGTGACTGACTAGGAAGAAGGTTTTCACGCAATAGGTTGCCATTATATTCTGCAATGGACTGTTTGCCACCTAAAGCTAAAGAACGCAATCTGTTCTGCTATTTAAACCATAGCTAGAGAGAGAAGGGACGAATTAGTACATTTTTCCAAGGTAAATGAATGCAATGAACCAAACTGGAATTCGAACTCGGCTCTCCTATTTCTCGTTCCAAGCCGATATCCACAGCACTTCAATGCATATTTTGTTAGTTATACAAAAATAAATATTATTTGCATTTTCCGACTTAAATTTTCACACGACTCGTTGTCTGGTTTCATGTTGGTATTTTGATCACCACCAACAGGGTACCCTGAGTAAAGGAGTTTGATGATGGATAAACCCAAAACTCCTAAAATTCCCAGGGCAACATCACTGATTATGTGACCACGGTCATAAATGGCTTGTAAATTTGAATGCATCCAAAACAACTACTGTTCTCCTTTAAATACCATAGACAAATATTCCAGCGCGCGCCATTAGCATGGTCAATGCTAGTCTCTTGGAGAGCAACACACTGTGTCTCTTTGGTTTCACTTTTTCAACCGACCTGAAGTGGAACGACTACATCGAATCTATGGATGCATCTACTGCTAGGAAGGTTGAGTCTCTGTGTCGGGCCAGGAAGATTTTTCTCGTCAGAATCGATCTTGCACATTTATAAATCTACCATTTATCCGTGAATTTAATACTGTTGCCATATCTGGTCGGGTGCTCCTGCTATTCATTTTTCGGTTTTCGACAAAATCCAAAGAAGGATCTGCAATAGAATCAAACATGTCCAGGCATCTCGACTTCATTCACTTTCTCACTAATGTGACATGGCTTCTGCCTTTTCTACAAATATTTTTATGGCAACTGCTCTGATGAGCTTTTTTCCCAGGTGCCCTGACCAAATGAATTTAAGCGTGCTACTGGAGTTGTATCTAGGTCCCACCCTTCTACCGTTGAAATTGTTAATGTAACCGACACTTCTACTCCAAAAGTTTCTTTTCTCACACTTTCAGCCTGTGGAACACCTTTCTGTTTACTTACTTCACTGATAGCTACAATCTCCAAAAAATTAAATGTAATGTCAATTGCCATTTTCTTTCTTCTTGAATCCCGTTCAACATTTATCCTTTCCTCAGTACCCGCAGTACCCAGTCTTTTCTCTCACTGTAACACCCTGCGCACTAGTGGTGGTCCCGTCTTGCTTGGGGTGAAATGTAATTTTTCTAATCTATTTTTATATTTTCATTTTTTTTATCCCGGTGTGGTGTTTAACAATTTGCTCATAACTATGGCTCTAACAGGCGCTACCATCCTGGGATATGGGTGAGCCTGGGATCAATAGCAATTAAAAAGTGATTCAACGTCTTCAAAGCCTCCCGAACAGTGGCCTTGTTGCCGGATGTTGTTTATCGTCATGCCCAGGAAGAAAGCCAACTGGTTACAATAAACAGGAAAAATGTCAGTTTAACTTGGATGCGTCTTTTCCCCCTTATATCTAAACTATAGATATTTTATTACAATTGTGCTCGCCCCGCTCTCGTTAGTTATGACCGTTAGGCCCTGTCAATACGATAGAAATAATAGACTATTTCATTTTGATCTCATGGCTAGCGGAGGGAAAATACTACTTGGTTTCAGCGAGAATAAACAAAGAATTCTTTAATAACTCTTTCCAAAACCTCACAAATAACTGACTATTCTGTTTTAATTCGCGTGGAAAGAAGGGAAAAGTCACGACTTGTTTTAAGAAAGAAAGAAAGAAAGAAAGAAAGAAAGAAAGAAAGAAAGAATTTTTTAACGACTCTTGCCAATGACTTATAAATAATGGACTATTCCGTTTCATCGCGTGGAAAGAGGGAACAAAGAGAGATTGTTTGAAAGAAAGAAAGAAAGAAAGAAAGAAAGAAAGAAAGAAAGAAAGAAATGAAAAAGAATGAGAGAACTTTTAACGACTCTTCCTAATACCTTACAAATAATGGACTATTCCGTTTGATCTCGTGAAAAGTTAAAAAATACACTATTTGGTGTACGAAAGAAAGAAAGAAAGAAAGAAAGAAAGAAAGAAAGAAAGAAAGAAAGACCTCTTTATTGACCTCTGCCAATGCATAAATAATGAACTATTCTGTTTTTGATCGATAGACAGAAGGATCAAGAGAGCTTCTTTAAAGAAAGAAAGAAAGAAAGAAACAAACAAACAAACAAACAAACAAACAAACAAACAAACAAAAAACATGAAATAAAAGTGTTTAACGCCTGTTTCAGTCAAATGAAAAAAGTTCTGTTTTATTTCTTAAAATAACGACCAGTAAATTGTTAAAATTGTTAAGCTCAAATATCTAACGTTCCTATAGAGGCATTTCTACGGATAGTTTACTGTCATAGAACTCCCCATGTTCTTATTCAATCATTTACTTAAGTAGTAAAATTTATCTGCATATTGAAATGTTCACCATAATGTAAACTATAATACTACAAAGTGAAGATTTCACTGAAATATATTGGAAAAATTTCAAGTTTTTTTCATTTGTAATCAAGTAAATATAAACTTCAAACAAGATAGTCCCAATACATGGAGAAAAAATGTCAGTTTAATAGCGTGAGGTCTACCTCAATATAGTATGGAGTCTACCTTTCGTTTCGACTATAGCGAACTATAATATAATATTGTATGTGTTTATAATAATAATTATTTAAACCTTATATTAATATTTATACATCTATAAACTATTTATATTAAAGGTACAGAGTTAAAAGTAAACACGCTATCAAATACAATACATATATTTATTTTAGCGATAAACACCTTAGTATATCTTTTAAGAATGGCACGAATAGATTACTGGAGTTTTTTCTCATCATCTTCCAGAAAAAATGATCAAGATGCGACTGGAACAGCTGACTACCAAAACTTTGAGAATTATTGTTTTAGCATCCAATCACGATCGCTTATTTGCCTGAGCGTGTGCTCCTGTCGCTGGATCTACATAATGGCGCTGGTAATTCACTAGGACGAGAGAGGTGGGGTACGGTATACCACCACGCTGCACATGGGTGGACGATATATTGAGTTAAACCTCACGCTATAGTAGCACCGTTTGAATTACCACAATGATATGGCTTCAATAACTTCACTGTCGATGGTTACGTATTCCATAATAAGTGAAACAAACATACATATACAAACACAAAATTGAATTCGTAGGAGTGCTAAACATATTGAACTTTGGTGAAAATGACTTACAAGGTAATTAATTGTACATATGGGGACTAGTAAGATTTCATAGAGACTGTGTGGTATACAGTCGGATAGTCACTTATGAATTTAAAAGAACGAAAAACCAACCATAAATTAGTGACTACTCGGCGTGATTTCAACACCTATATATGTATACACATATCAATTAATGTTTTTACAATTAAAATAATACTTGAATATAAGTCCAACGGAGGTTAAATGTTCATGGAAAATATAATGCTGAAAAAGATAATTAGTGTTTTGGAATGTGGAGAGCGGAGGTATGTGAGGAATGTCTTTGAAGTAGTCGCTCCTTAGGTCAGTAAGTACTTTTGAGACAGTGGAGAAGGTAAAGAGATAAGGGAGGCGAACATGGTAAGCCACTTGACTTCGGTCAAGGGAGATACTAATTACATTCTTCTCGCTGCCTATCTGCTGGGGTCTTGTCTGTATCCGCTTTTTATATCTGCTTTTGGATCAAAAGCAGCTCGTTTTGGGATTTCATACTTGTATTTGATTCTGGGCTCCCCATAGGCTGGTAAATAAAATTCGCGTAGGCTCGCGAAATGGAAATTTGATATTTAATTAATTTTTATTTTTCAGCCGGAACATCTACGCGAACTCGGATGCGCACCGATGAGTTTTGGTCATTTGCTTTCTGGTCGGTATAGAGCAAACATCCGGTCCCTCGCTTTTGCTCGGTCGGTATCACCACAGTATTATGGTGGCTGTAGTAAGAATGGTAAGTAAGAATGTGGTATTTTGGTGCAAAGAATATTGTATAGTATGTTTAGGTGAGCGACTATGGTTAACTAAGTTTTAAGATAAGACCGATGAAAACCAGCCTTCGTCATCTCCACTTTTGGCCTTGTGCCTTATACTCTATTCAGTCAGTTAAGTCCCAGTCGGTTAAGTCCCATTTTTTTTAAGCTGATGTTTTATTCTCCTGGGTTAGATTAAAAGATCGTGTTTAGGTATTTACCCAAGTGCATGGAATACTACTGCCATATATGGTCAGGCGCCCCTGCTGTTCATCTCAGTGTTCTCGACAGGCTCCAAAGGAGAATCAGTAATGTGATAGGTACCGACTTGGCGGCTCGACTACAGCCACTTCCCCACCGACGAGATGTGGCCTCTGTCTGTTCTATAAATACTTTCATGGCTTCTGCTCCAACGAACTTAAGTCACTGGTGCCTCTGCAACAGGTGTTTACTCGTGCAACCATATTGGCAACTGGGCCCCACCCATTCACAGTTAGATTAACCAAATGCAGACGACAATTCTACTCCTGCAGCTTCTTCTCTCGCACTTCCCGCCTGTGGAACTCGCTTCCATATTCTTGCTTTCCTGGCGGCTACAACCTCCAGGAATGTAAATGCAATGTCAATAATCATCTGTTAACCACTTGACTCTAGTTTTTTCACCACCCCGTATATCCTTTCCTTTCTCTCCACCTTTGCAACTGTCATCACACCTGTATTCACATCCTACTCTTGCTCCTTTCTAACTGGTTCGTCTTTCTCTTCACTCTCTTCTATTTAATCTTTTTACTCTTATGTTGCCCCCTGCACATCAGTGGCATTACCGCCTTGCTCGGGGTGATACGATTAAAAAAAAAAGTCCCCCACACACACTGAGACGGGATGCGACAGAAGGTGAGTTTTTAACGTGGGGTTTCCGAACACGTACACTCGGGAAACAATTATCCAGACCCCGCATCCGCCGGATCGAGTTCTTGTCTATCTTCTGCCCATAGACATAGTCTCGTCTTAGTTCATCTCCGTTTAAAGACAGCCAGCCTGGCAAGCTTGTCAAAACGTTTCTGATACTATTGGTAGAATCTCATACATTTTCATTCTCCCCGTCGGTTGCGTTAATTGAGCGAAACCAGCAATATATGTTTGATTTAAAAAGAAACAAAAATACGCATTAATGAATGCTTAACCTTTTATTTTGAAACTATTTCCAGAAATATTTTAACGTTATTTACAAGAAGCACAAATGGCAGATGAGGGCAAAATATCGTTTTCGATTTTTGTTGTTATATAAAATGCCCGCATCTTCACCCTGGCTTTTTTGGTGGTGGTGGGGGTAGTGGGATCGATAAGTGGTGTATTCGAGATCAGTGCAAATCAAAGTGTGGTATGTATACCGCTTCCGGTACACGAGCTATTGTTCTACAGATACGTGGAAAGTTCCTCCTTACAGTTATGTAAATTACAAATTAAATTTAGCAAAACTATTAAAAAATGAAAAAAATTCGCGGATTCTGATGTCATTCTGGTTGCTTTATAATTTTTTGTTGTCCAAATACGTAAATTTTTTTTTTTTAAATAAATTCCTGGGTGATTAGGTCTCGAAAGAGACACGACTGCCCTATATATATATATATATATATATATATATATATATATATATATAACATAGTACCTTTGTTTGCATAAAACGTTTGGCTTACCCCCCCCCAAAATTGTTCGACTTATTAAATAATTATAAAAGACATTTTTTAAGCTTTAACCTCATCAAACAACATTTTTTATAATGATTTCACTCCAAGCAAGATCATACTGTTACTGGTGCTTAGATTCAGTCAGTTAAGTGCCATACGTCATACACGCTTGGGCGATCATGTCTCGAAAGAGACATGACTGACTGGGCAGAAAATTATCCCGCAGTAGGTTGTCATTACTTTCTGTGGTAACGCTGGTTGCCAACCCAGGCTATAGAACCCAATCTGTTCTGCTATTTGACCTATAGCTCGAGGGAGAAGAGACGGATTAATACCTTTCCTAAAGATATTTGTGCATAAATGAATATAACTAAAAATGAAAAATCTTTCTTGAAGTTTAATGCTTTTATTTTAGTTTTAACTTCAAGCTAAGAGATGAAATTTGATATCGCTTCAATATAAAAAGTATATTTCTTTTCTTTTTATGACGCTTGTTAGCAATTATTTTTATACCTGGAGTTTGACTTAGAATAAAATAATCTTCATATAAAAAGTACGTACAATCACTGAGTCGCTAAAAAATAAGTATACCATGATGATCATCAAAATCTTAGTTATTATGAACAGGGAAAAACAAAGAATATTTTTATCATTAAATCATCTAAACTTATTTATAAATGGAACTTTGTTTGTGTGTATGTGTGTGTGTGCGGCCATTACCTATAGACTCCGAAACGGCTGAACCGATTTTCTTGAGAATTTACACAGTAGTACTATAAGTGTCTGCGAGTGTTCTTAGCTAGGTTTTGTGTCGAGGTACCCCCGATAAATATCGAAAATCGATAATCGAAAAAATCGGGTTATAGAAGGAGTGGGTCGATTTTAATCAAATTTGATACACTCATAGACAAAGACATAAGAAACGATATTCAGAAGTTTCAAGGTTGAAGTTCTTACAATAGTGCAGAAAATCGATAATATATAGATATAAAAGGCAAGATGTCTGTGTGTGTGTCTGTTTATGTGTCTGTATGTCCTTTATACAAATCCACAATTTTTATCCGATTCTCACCAAACTTCACACAAATATTCTTTAGGCTTCTGGTCTGGTCATGAGTGACATATTTTTTCCAATTTCTCTCCGATATCGGAATTCGATACCCTGATATCCAAACTATTGCTTTTTAGTTTTTCGTGCCAACGTCCAAAGAGACTGAGCTCCAGGCCCATGGATTAGTTTTAAAGCTTTTAATAAACCCGAGCAAAGCCGGGCTATATATATATATATATATATATATATATATATATATATATATGAAGGAAATTTTTAAAAACATTTTCCACTTCTGCGATATATGCATGACTCTTCGGACATGAATTGAGTTCTTTTGTTTACTGGCGTGTATAAACACTGCTTATATATAACATATTAACATTTCCCTTCTCTGATTGCATGCGCATATCGCTTAGGGGCTAGCGACTCCGACTGACACCAAATCGTTCGGGTTTCGATTCCGCCCAGGAGCAAGTGAATGTGTCTAGCCACACTGATGAGCTGTGAAACAGGCTTGTATGTGGGCGACTAATATATATATAAAATTTGTCAACAAGTTATTACGCGACCTAGGTTTCTACCATATATATACGGAAATTAAAGAAGATTAACGAAACTTGGTTATAAACAACCGACAATTTTAAATGATTTGTTTGGACATAGTTTTTGATCGATAATCGTATTTAAGTAGATATTCTGTTTTTAATCAAACAGTATTATATATTTATTTCTACTGGCCTGATTATTTACGATAACCATCATGATACGGAAATTAACGAAGATTAACGAAACTGGTTATAAACAACCGATAATTTGAAATGTTTTTGTTTTGAACATTATTTTTTATCGATACTCGTATTTAAGTAGATATTTTGTTTTTAATCAAACAGTATTATATATTTATTTCTACTGGCCTGATTATTTACCATGAATTTTCGAACCTGTGCCCTATCACATGGTGGCTTTCCCTATGTAGATAGGGGTCGCAAATTCGAATCCTGCCGAACGACACACATTTTCGTAATAAAAAATTATCTTTATATTTATCGAAATTTTGGATTAAAATATTGTTTTTCTTTCGTCGTGATAGTGGTGGGGCAAGGATTAGTATAGGAAATTTTAACGCCTTTTTATGTAAAAAAAAAAAAACGAAATACTTGCAAAAAACAAATTGTCGAAATTAATTTTTAGAACTTATTCACAATGGAATGAAATTATTTTTAGAAGTGTTCTGATGAACTTAGCTCACTGGTGCCCCCTATATACGAATTTACTCGAGCCACAAGATTAGCAATTAGGTCCCACCGTTTTACTGTGAACTCAATAAGATATAAACGCAAATCCTACTCTCAGCTTCTTTTCTCGCACTTCCTGCCTGTGGAATTCCCTTCCATTTACTTGCCTCCCCGACAGCTACAATATTCAGGAATTTAAATGTAAAGTCAATAGTCATCTCCTATCTCACTAACCTGCATCCTCTCTCTCATGCTCTCATCTAATTTTTGTAGTATTGTCATCCCACTCCTACCCGCTTCCTGACACCCCCTGTATTCTGTTACTTCTCATAATTTTCCTCCTATGTAACCCCCTGCAAAACAGTGGCAGTAAAATTCCTTGCTTGGGGCGATATGATTATAAAAAAAAAATTCTTTACTATTATAATGTGGATATAAAGTGAGTGATCAATTATACATTACAATCAATATATAAACTGATCCCTCACTTTATGGCTATAGTCATCCTTCTCTGACCCGCTTCCTGACACCTTCTATATAACATGTCATTCTTTCTCATAACTTTCCTCCTATGTAACCCCCTGCAAAAAAGGGCAGTAAAATTCCTTGCTTGGGGCGATATGATTATAAAAAAAAAATTCTTTACTATTATAATGTGGATATAAAGTGAGTGATCAATTCTACATTACAATCAATATATAAACTGATCCCTCACTTTATGGCTACAGTCATCCTTCTCTTACCCGCTTCCTGACACCTTCTATATAACCTGTCACTCTTTCTCATAACTTTTCTCCTATGTAACCCCCTGCAAAACAGTGGCAGTAAAATGCCTTGCTTGGGGCGATACGATTATTAAAAAAAGTTTTACTTTATTATATTTTTTTTTTTAGGAAACTTTGGTAAAATAGGATATTTCAATAAAAATTGATGTTCTCCCCTACTCCGGCTGGATTGAAACGTCACTCGTTGGCACTCTCATATTGAAGAATAGTAAAATAAAAGCTGCCGGTCAACCACATCCGATAGTTTGAGCAGTACTACGATCATCCCTTTTGTGACGGGCCATTGGACATTATGAAAAAGGGTACCGAAAATCATGTGAGTACAACTTCTAGACACATCAGCATCTCAGCATGAGAAAGGAGCATGAGAGAGAGGATGCAGTTTAGTGAGATATGAGATGACTATGACTTGGAGATTATAGCTGTCGGGAAAACAAGTAAATGGAAGGGAATTCCATAGACGGGAAGTGCGAGAAAAGTAGCTATTAGAGTAGAATTTGCGTTTACAATTTATTGGTTTCACAGTAAAAGGGTGAGATCTAGTTGCTAAATTTATACATAGAGAGCACCAGTGAGCTAAGTTCATCGGAGCAGAAGCCGTGAAAGTATTTGTAGAAGAGACGCAAGGAGCCACATTGCGCCGGTGAGAAAGTGACTGTATCCGAGCTGTCAAGTCGGGATCTATCACATTACAGATTCTCCGTTGGATCTTGTCAAGGACACCCAAGTGGATAACAGGAGCACCCGACCAGATATGGCAGCAGTATTCAAAGCACGGGTGGATGGCAAATTTATATATGTGCGGATTGTTTCAGGCGGAAAAAACTTCCTGGTCCTACACAGAGAAACGACTTTCTTAGCAGCGGATTTAGCTATGGATTCTATAAATTCATTCCACGTTAGGTCTGTTGTGAGAGTTAAGCCGAGGTGGCGCAGCGTTTTGTTTTCAGGGAGACTAGCCTGATCCATGCTAATGGAGCGGGTGTAGGAGCGATTGTCTGTGATGGTTAATAGATAGCAGCTTCGTTTTGGAAGCATTAAAAATCACGAGCCATTTCTTACCCCAGTCCGCCACGGATCGGAAGTCCTTTTCAAGCTCGGCTGTGAGGTTTGCTTTGTCAGCCTTGGCAGATTTTTGATCGATGCGAGAGTAAACTGTGGTGTCGCCAGCGTATATGCCTACTTCTGATCTTATTACATCTGGGAGATCGTTAATGTAGATAAAGAAAAGCATAGGACCTAGCATAGAGCCTTGAGGGACCCCCGCGTTCGTATGATAGTATTGGGAGTCATATCCGTTCAATACTACCTTCATTTTGAGATTTGAAAGGAACGACTGGATGAGGTCAAAGTTATTCCATGACCTCGCAGCTTGAGTAGAAGGCCAACATGCCATACTCTGTCAAAAGCTTTGGAGATATCTAGGGCAATAGTTCGGGCTTCGCCGTTCTTGTCGAGAGCCTGGTGTATATATTCAGTGATGGTCGTGAGCATATCAGCAGTAGACCTGGTGAAGCGGAAACCATACTGTTTGTCAGAGAATAGTTTGTGGGCTGTGAGATGTTGAACCACCTCGGCGTTGATGATGGCTTCAAACACATTGCCAAAAATCGGTAGGAGGCTGATAGGGCGATAGTTATAGGGCTCAGAGAGTTCACCAGTGTTTTTATATATGTTGGAACCACGGAGGAGGACTTTCAGCAGACAGGAAAGCAATATATATATAGTCATCCGCATCACAGCTCATCAGTACTGTTAGACATCCGATTGCTTTTTACCCAGGATTAAAACACGACCGAATTGTCGTCAGTCGGAGATTCTACCTCAGAGCTATGGTCGCTCTGTAGAAGGAGGCAGATTTTTAGCGTGTACAATATCATTATACACACGCCCAATAGCTGAGAGTGTTCTAATTCATTACTGAATGCATGATAAGTAGATTATTTTCATTTTTAAACGAGTTATTCTGCTACCCAGGTTTCTACCATGAGTGGTGTCTTCAGGCGATTTTTAATAATAAGTTAATAAAAATCGCCTGAAGACACCGCTCATGGTAGAAACCTGGGTAGCGGAATAACTCGTTTAACAATGGAAAATATTCAAAGGTTCTACAACATAATTGTATCGAACACTTTTTAATACAAATGTGTACTGGTCTAGCCCTATTATGACCAAAAACTAAGTACTAAACAATATATATATATATATATATATATATATATATATATATATATATATATAACATAGTGATGATCCACGTATACTGTCTTAATATGTATAGGAAAGAATATTAATAAAAAAAAGTTTTTAATTTAAAAATGTACTTTTTTTGGACAGTATTTGTTTATTTTTATTATTGTATTTTATATTTCAGACCGCCCTCGGTCCTTCATCAGAAACGAGTGATTTTTAAATTTGAATTAGAAACACAAAAAAATATTCGAACGCTATCGTGAAATACGTTTCTAATTCAAATTTAAAAATCACTCGTTTCTGATGAAGGACCGAGGGCGGTCTGAAATATAAAATACAATAATAAAAATAAACAAATACTGTCCAAAAAAAGTACATTTTTAAATTCAAAACTTTTTTTATTAATATTCTTTCCTATATATATATATATATACTAAGTACAAAAACAAACACTGAGGGCGGGTTTCTCATACCAAGCTGTTGTGGACTCAGAATAGGTCCAGAAGAAAACTCGAACTCGGGAATTAGTGAAACATATATTAAACGGAAAACAAATACAAGAGTGTTACGCGTCAGTCTGACTGTCAAGTATTAGACCGAGGTGACTCAACTCAACTCAACTCCCTCCCGAGAGGCATATTCTGCCGGTATTCATAATAATAGGAAGAGTTCATTATAGTCCAAAAAGGTCTTATAACACAAACCAAGGACAAAAGTCCGTATAAACATATACCTGCAAATCCTTCCTTTTTGAGTTATTAAGTTTAAAAAAAGATAACATTTGTTATACGTGTACATTTCTGTCTTCAGTGTTTAACGTGAGTAGTATTGAGTTAATTGAGAAAATTTCCGTGTCACAATGGCAGGATATTCATATCGTGTGCGGGCGGATATGATTTTTAGATACGGTCGCACAAATTACAATGGACGTCGTCGTCGTCTTGCAGCCATTGGCCGAGATAGAACTCACTACTCCCCTCCAGTATTCCCTGTGCATTTGGAACTCTGGCGCAGTTTCCAGCGAAATTCATAATCTTGTCAAATAGCTGAATACTTGATGCTAGATGGGATTCTGTTATTTAACCCATAACTGGAGGGAAGTGACGGATTAATACCTCTCCCAAGGGTACTAGTGCTTCAGTGAATGCAGCGTACTCAACTGGAATTCGAACTTGTCTCACCGATTTCTCTTTCCAAGCCGATATCCACTGCACCACAACGCACATCCGTCACTGAACGCTTACAGCGCCTAGTATTCCCAAGTGGTCACCCATCTAAGTACTCACCAGGCTCAACGTAGCTTAACTTCGGTGACCGAACGAGAACCGGTGTATTCAACGTGATATGTCGTAAGCACAATGGACAGGAGGCTGCACAGCTGTGTCAGACTGCTTTCCAGATCGAAGACAGCCAAGTCATCCAACTTTTTCTTGCTGATTTTATCCCTGTTTTGGTGTGTAAAAGCCACCCCAAAAGTTTTAAAGATATTCTTGATACAATTTACAATAAAAAATCCTACATACCAAAACACCTCTTATCAGTAAAACTACTTATAAGACAACACTCTTGATGCTAAACATTATCATCATTGAACAATATATAACGTAGAATATTTGGTATTTAAGTTAGGTAAATTCCGATAGGATGTGCGTTGTGGTACAGTGGATATCGGCTCGGAACGAGAAACCGGAGAGTAATGATGTAAACCATTATTATTAATATTATCATTATTGTTAGAGCTATTGTTAATTTTGTTGAGATACATTTTAATTTGTTGATCAATACATAATAATTATAAACAAGATGAAAAAACTCTCAAAAACATAATACGTAGAAATGTTAAACCAGTCGAAAGTAATAATCAAATTAAACTCATTATATATTATAAAAAGTTTAAAACAATTGACCTCATAGTCTATAATAACCCAACAAGCACTAAACTAAATTCTTTACAAAAAACCAATATAGTGTACCAATTTACATGCCCATTCAGAGATTGCATCTCTGATACTAATCAAAAACCTCGTACATATATTGGTTTTACTACAACCACGCTCTCCCGTAGACTTACATGTCATCTTTCTGATCAGAGTACTATTAAACAACATTTCTCTGAAAAACATAAACATGTAGGTAATATCAGACAGATTTTGGTCAACAATACGGTGATCCTTACTCATACACACAGTAAGAGGAACCTGCAGATATTGGAGGCCATGTACATCAAATCAAAACAACCAACACTCAATAAAATCAACTTTGAAACAGGAAATAACATATTACATTGCATTTGACTAAATGGTTTTGTTGTCATTTCGCGCTATCCCGCGGTGTGACGTCATATAACCGCTTCGCAAACTTAAGAACTGCGTTTATTATGTTTGGTAACTATTGCCGTTGCCAAGCGGAGTTTTATGTCAACACAAAATAAAATCGTCGGTGATGGTGGATTTTATAATATTTCAGTTTAAACTACCTCTCTGAAGATGGCTCATGTGAGCCGAAAGCTTAGAAGAAAACCAATAAATAATTATCCAAATGTTGGAGAATTTTTGTCTTTATTTTCAACTGAAATTAAAGCAAAAATACGACGTTTAGAACGGCTCATGATTAAACATAATAGACATTCATTGTCTCTTATATTTAATAGAATATGTTTAGAAAATTACTTGCTGCCTCGATATATATATATATATATATATATATATATATATATATATATATATTGAGTTCTCCAGGCAGCTGGCGTGTGTATAGGCCGCATATATAATATATAACACACTAAACTTCCTCCTCTTTCATTCCAAAGCTTAGGAAGTAATTGATTCTCTAAGCGCCGCTTAGATGTGGCACAAGGCCGAAAGTATGAGATACCCAGTGAAGATAGAACTCACAACTCAGTTGTAATAAGATCAAGCGAGATATGCTTGCTAACCATTGCACCACGCCAAGGTGTCCATGGCTTAGGGAACAGGGATTCCGATTGACACCATAATCGGTCGAGTTTCAATCACGGCTGGAAGCAAGTGGATCACTACCCACACTGATGAGCTGTGATACAGCAAAACAGGCTTGTATGTTGATGAGTAATATATTGTGCTCTCATTAAGACTGAGCACTCTGGAAAGGAAGATTTTTATAACTGTTACCCCTTCTGCGATTTACGCGTTACTCCCCAGTAATGAATTGAGTTCTCCCGGTGACTGGCGTGTGTAAACACAGCATGTATATAGCATGCTAAAATTTATTCTCTCTCATTCCATGCGCCTATGGCATAGGAAGTAGGAACTCCGACTGACACCAAATCAGTCTAGTCTCGATCCCGACTGGAAGTAAGCGGATGTCTAGCCGCGCTGATGAGTTGTGATACAACGAAACAGGCTGGTGTGTGGATGACTCATATGTTACTGTATTGGTTACTAATGGAATTTCATTCCACAGTTAGATAGTTACTTTTAAAAGATGCTCAGTACAAAAGTAGAGCATAAATATGGGGTAATTATTATTATAATGACATACTGCAACTCAGCAGCTATAAAATGTCGATATAAAAACATCACCATCAGGCAGTAAAATGTAATTAATTTATTTTGTAATATATTGAAAAGATATTTAAAAAGTATATATAACAAATAGAAAAATAAAAATGAAGAAATAAATAAAAACAAGGTCAACCAATGAGATTAATTAGTTGGGGTAGGAGGTACTGACACCTCAAAGAACGGTGTGTGTACGACTTAACAGACATTAGTGTAGCAACGTTTTGCCCAGGAAAGCCAGACAGGTCAAAAATTTTAAACCGGAAGAATAAAAATATAAAGTATATAAAATAAAAAAGGAAGAAAGAAGGAAGAAGAAGAAAGGAAAAGCGAAAAGAAAAAAAAATTCAAACGTTGGAAAAAAATACAACAAATAAAATAAAATATAAACAAAAATCAATATCAACAGAAAGTTTAGAATAATGATAAAAATAAATTCAGATATTAAAATACATTCTTGACTGGAAATATATATATTACGCTCTCACACCCTGATCGAGCACTCTAGAAGAAAGGTAGACCTTGAAAAACAGTAGCCACTCTAGCGTGTACGCATCGCTCATTCAGTAAAAATGAATTTGAGCACTCTAGCTATTGGGCGCGTAATATGATATGCGCTAAAAAGACTGCCTTCTTCCACGTGGCCCAGGGTAGAGTCGCCGACTGACGCCAATTCGGTCGGGTTTCGAGCCTGGGTTATGTAGCAATCGGAGTCTAACCGTACTGATGAGCTGTGATACGGCGAAACAGATCTGTCTGCGGATGACAATATATATATATATATTTTTTTTGCGAATCCAGACGATGTCAATTTTTTTCTTTTCTTATTTATTTGATTTTATTCTATCTTTTTCTTTTTCTTTTTCGTTTTCTTTTTCTTTTTCTTTCCCTTTATTTTTATTTTTATTTTATTTTATTTTATTTTATTATTTATTTTTTAATTTCTTTGCAATCTATTTAAAAAGGAAAAGTAGACTAATTTTTCTCCAGTTTCTGAAAGGTTTTTTCTGTTGCTGGGGTGATGTGTCGTCCCCCGTGGGGATCTTCATATCGAAATGGCCATTCAACATCTTTGAATTAATCCCTTTTTTAATATATATATATATATATATATATATATATATATATATATATATATATATATATTCTTCATTTGTAATCAAGTTATTACGCGACCTAGTTTTCTACCATGATTCTAGCAGATCTGTCTGCGGATGACAATATATATATATATATATATATATATATATATATATATATATGCTAAAGAAGAAGGTGTACTAAATGAAGCCCACAGATGCAACACACTTGATTGAACGAATATAGAGTCAGTCAAGTGCTATACGTGATACACACTTGGTCAATCATGTCTCGAAAGGGACATGACTGAGTGGACAGAAGATTATCCTGCAGTAGGTTGCCATTACATTCTGCGGTAGACTGGTTGCCAGACAAGGCTATAGAACCCTGTCTGTCCATAACTGGAGGGAAAAGACGGATTAATACCTTTCCCAATGGTTATTTGTGCGTAAGTGAATGTAAGGAACTCAACTGGAATTCGAACTCGGCTCCCCGATTTCTCGTTTCGAGCCGATATCTACTGCACAACGCACATGTGCACAATAACATGCGCTTATAGAGTGAGTATGTTAAAATTGACGGTCGTTTTGAAGTTTTTGCATCAACTTCTAGGGAATCTTGCAAAGCGCATTAACTTCTGTATTCCAAATGATGGAAATGATATTGAAGATGTTATTTCTTTAATATTCCAGTTCGATAAAATGTTGCTGAAAATTTAATTGCTTGAAAATATGCATTTTCGTCTTGGTGTACAGACTTTAAGGACATCCTGTATATAGAAGTTTGGTTAAACAAGACTACCAAGGTACTGCGGTTGAGTTTTGAGTTTATTTATTTATTTTTTTCTTGTGTTTGTATTTTTCCTTTCATGTTCAGAAAAGAAAGAAATATATACGAAAATAAAAAAAATATACCACCCACAGTACCTTATCAGTTGTTTTTTACGAAACTTGTGTAGAAGACGGGTGGCTGCTCAAATACAAATCTCTCTCTCTCTCTCTCTCTCTCTCTCTCTCTCTCTCTCTCTTATCTCACGTGCAGGTTTTTCTTGATTTCTCTGCTAGCGAAGCATCCGTTGTCATTGAAAATACTCGGAATCATTTCAGAAACACAAACGCACACATATATACACACATATCGTTTTCACTTCATCTTCTTCATCATCATCACCATATTCTTCTTATATATATATATATATATATATATATAAACTTATTTATAAATGGAACTTTGTCTGTGTCTGTGTGTCCGTTACCTATAGACTCCGAAACGGCTGAACCGATTTTCTTGAAAATTTACGCAGTTGCACTATAAGCGTCTGCGAGTGTTCTTAGCTAGGTTTTGTGTACCCCCGATAAATATCGAAAATCGAAAAAATCGGGTTATAGAAGGGGTGGTTCGATTTTAATCAAATTTGATAGACTCATAGACAAATACATAAGAAACGCTATTCAGAAGTTTCAAGGTTGCAGAAAATTTGATATCGATACCAGGAAATCAAAATTTGACTTACATCCATTCATTTTTCTTTCAGTCTAGGGTTTCGCTTTAACTGGAAACAACTATTGCTTTTTAGTCTTCCGTGCCAACGTCCAAAGAGTCTGAGCTCCAGGATCATGGATTAGTTTTAAAGCTTTCATTACACCCGAGCAACGTCGGGCTATACTGCTAGTATATATAATCATTAATTTTTCATGTGTTCTTATGATTTTTTTCTTTTCAGAATTATAAAAGAATTTTCCAACGGTTTTGTGTTTAAACACACATCGAGATTTTCCAGGACCTATCCGTGATATACTTTTTTGATAATACATACATACATACATACACAAAGCATCATCCACATACAAAAGAAAAATTAAAAAATAATGGAGACATTACTAATTAAGAAAGAGAAATCCTACACTTAATAAAATCGATTTTGAACACGGTAACAATGTGCTTACCGTGTTCGGAACATAACATACACATGACACTATATGCATAAACTTTACAAATATTTATTTACGAATAAAACAAAATTCATTCGTGATAATGGCTAAAAGTATGACCGAAAGCGCTCGAATATACAAAACCTTTAGACAATCTACACTTATTTATAAATGGAACTTTGTCTGTGTCTGTGTGTGTGTGTGTCCGTTACCTCTAGGCTCCAAAACGGCGGAACTGATTTTCATGAAAATTTACACAGTTGTACTATAAGCGTCTGCGAGTGTTCTTAGCTAAGTTTTGTGTCGAGGTACCCCCGATAAATATAGAAAATCGATAATCGAAAAATCGGGTTATAGAAGGAGTGGTTCGATTTTAATCAAATTTGATACACTCATAGACAAAGACACAAGAAACGATATTCAGAAGTTTCAAGGTTGCAGTTCTTACAATAATGCAGAAAATTTGATATCGATACCAGGAAATCAAAATTTGACTTACATCCATTCATTTTTCTTTCAGTCTACGGTTTCGCTTTAACTGGAAATAACTATTGCTTTTTAGTCTTTCGTGCCAACGTCCAAAGAGTCTGAGCTCCAGGATCATGGATTAGTTTTAAAGCTTTCTTTACACCCAAGCAACGCCGGGCTATACTGCTAGTTCTTATATAATTTGAGTTCCGAAAAGGAAAATCATAAGAACATATTAAAAATTATATAAAAACTTAATGACCTTGTGTGTCATTTTGAATGAAACCTGCATAAAAGATAGATTGTTGTTCAAATACACAATATATATATATATATATATATATATATATATATATATATATATATATCAAGGTTGTTGTTTTTTCAATAGTTTTACTGTCAAAAGTTTTTTTGGCGAGCAAGGTTTTGTCGTAATATGTTTGATATCGGTATAAAGAGAGGGTGTTGATAGGATTAATGTTCAGAAGTTTGTCATTCAACTGAGCAGGTTCCTGCCAACTTCGGAGTTTCGTGAGGATGCCATTATGATGTCTGAATTCGCCAGAAAGAAACATTGTCCTGACAAGTGACATCATGATGGTGCCCACACGAAACTTCGAAGTTGGTATGAACCTGCTCAGTTAAGTGATAAACTTCTCAGCATTAATCGCATATATATATATATATATATATATATATATATATATATATATATATACGATATTGTGTGAGCTAATAAACTTAAATGAGGTAAACCTCTACTCCCTTTTAAAATAATATAGAGTTGATGTACGCCTTAGAAGGCATTGAACACAAAATCTTATAGAGGAAACAAAGTGTAAACATCAAAATTTGAAAAATGACCTGATGGCGTTTTAAGCTGATAAATTTACTCCTTAGTATTTCAAGATAGTTTGTCTAATTTTGGTAAATATATCTGTTGGAATGAGATGTCATTTTGCGTAATTTAAACAACAATCCTAAGAGAGAACAATGGATAAACATCTACTTCCCTTTAAAGTATTATAGAGTTGAAGTAGGCTTTAGAAGGCATTGGACACCAAATCCTAAACAGGGAACAAGGGATAAATCTCTACTCCCTTTCAAAATATTATAGAGCAGAAGTAGGCTTTAGAAGGCATTGGACACCAAATCCTAAACAGGGAACAAGGGATAAACATCTACTCCCTTTCAAAATATTATAGAGCAGAAGTAGGCTTTAGAAGGCATTGGACACCAAATCCTAAACAGTGAACAAGGGATAAATCTCTACTCCCTTTCAACATATTATAGAGCAGAAGTAGGCTTTAGAAGGCATTGGACACCAGATCCTAGACAGGGAACAAGGGATAAACATCTACTCCCTTTCAAAATATTATAGAGCAGAAGTAGGCTTTAGAAGGCATTGGACACCAAATCCTAAACAGGGAACAAGGGATAAATCTCCACTCCCTTTCAAAATATTATAGTGCAGAAGTAGGCTTTAGAAGGTATTGGACACCAAATCCTAAACAGGGAACAAGGGATAAATCTCTACTCCCTTTCAAAATATTATAGAGCAGAAGTAGGCTTTAGAAGGCATTGGACACCAGATCCTAAACAGGGAACAAGGGATAAATCTCCACTCCCTTTCAAAATATTATAGAGCAGAAGTAGGCTTTAGAAGGCATTGGACACCAAATCCTAAACAGGGAACAAGGGATAAATTTCTACTCCCTTTCAAAATATTATAGAGCAGAAGTAGTCTTTAGAAGGCATTGGACACCAAATCCTAAACAGAGAACAGGGGTAAATCTCTACTCCCTTTCAAAATATTATAGAGCAGAAGTAGGCTTTAGAAGGCATTGGACACCAAATCCTAAACAGGGAACAAGTGATAAATCTCTACTCCCTTTCAATATATTCTAGAGCAGAAATAGGCTTTTGAAGGTATTGGACACCAAATCCTAACAAGGGAACAAGGGATAAATCTCTACTCCCTTTCAAAATATTATAGAGCAGAAGTAGGCTTTAGAAGGCATTGGACACCAAATCCTAAACAGGGAACAATGGATAAATCTCTCTACTCCCTTTCAAAATATTATAGAGCAGAAGTAGGCTTTAGAAGGCATTGGACACCAAATCCTAAACAGGGAACAAGGGATAAATCTCTACTCCCTTTCAAAATATTATAGAGCAGAAGTAGGCTTTAGAAGGCATTGGACACCAAATTCTAAACAGGGAACAAGGGATAAATCTCTACACCCTTTCAAAATATTATAGAGCAGAAGTAGGCTTTAGAAGGCATTGGACACCAAATCCTAAACAGGGAACAATGGATAAATCTCTACTCCCTTTCAAAATATTATAGAGCAGAAGTAGGCTTTAGAAGGCATTAGACAGAAAACAGAAAATAAGGGTTAAACCTTTACCTTCCTTCAAAAGTCTTGGGAGCAGTATGAATGTGTGTGTGTGTGTGTGTGTGTGTGTGTGTGTGTGTGTGTGTGGAGAGAGAGAGAGAGAGAGAGAGAGAGAGAAAGCTAATAAACTTGAATGAGATTCCACACTTTATAACCAAATATACCTTATACTGGAGACTGCAAATTTAGGTATATGGTGAGTATTATACCGCTTTCGCGTGAGACCGTGCCCTCAAAGAATGTCGTCTAAAATGACGCAATATATATATTGATATACCTACTATTGAATAATTTGCATTATGACATAAGAAAAACAAAATATCCAAACACCTGAGGATGATACAAGGAAATATGTACATATACAATCATCGGGAGGCAGACCTGCTTCGCTGTATCACGGCTCATCAGCACCGTCATTTGCTAACCCAATCGAGTTGACATCACTCGGCGATTCTACCTTTTCTCAATCGACATGCGAGAGCGTACTCATATATATATATATATATATATATGCTCTCATACCCTGATTGAGCGCTCTGGAAGAATGGTAGACTTTGAAAAAACAGTAGCTACTCTGGCATCTACGTTCATTCAGTAATGAATTAGAACGCTCTTACCTACTGTCCTGTATTTACATTGTATATCACACGCTAAAAGTTTACCTTCTTCTACCAAGCGCCTATATCTCAGAGGTAGAATCGCCGACTGATGACATTTCGGTCAAGTTTTCAATCATAGCTAAAAAATAAAATCGGATGTCTAATCGTACTGATGAGTTGTGATACAGCGAAACAAATCTGTCTGCGGATGACTATATATATATATATATATATATATATATATACGCTTTCGCTCGCTAATTGAGCACTATGAGGAAATAGCAGACTTTAAAAAACAGTAGCTACTCCCTTCTATTTACGCATCGTTTATTCAGTAATGAATTTGAGCACTCTCGGCTACTATGCTGTATTTACATTGTGTATATAACACGCTAAAATCTGCTTTCCTCTACCGTGCGCTGATAGCTTAGATTTAGAATCGCCAATTGTTTCAACTGACTAGAAGGAATCGGATGTCTAACCGTACTGATGAGTTGTGATACAGCGAATTAGGACCGTCTGTGGTTGACTATATATATATATATATATATGTAATGAATTATTTTGAACATTATTTTTACCGATACTCGTATTTAAGTAGATATTCAGTTTTTAATTAAACAGTATTTTATATTTATATCTACCGGCCTGATTATTTCACGATGAATTTTTATTACGAAAATATGTGCTATCCAGCAGGATTCGAACCTGCGACCCCTATTTACATAGGGGAAGCTACCATTTGATCTGGTACTGTCTTAACCACTCGATCATGAATAGCCTCTTGATCAGACGAGCTTTTTATCATGCTTATATAACACAATTTTCGATCTATCGTAAACAAACCATATCTGCTCTGTAATGTATCTTAATGTCAAACAAATGTAAACATGTTACGGAGATTAACGAATTTTAACGAAACTTGATTATAAGCAACCGACAATTTGTAATGAATTATTTTGCCATATATATATATATATCGTCTTTTAAGAAAGATGTAAAAGTATCTCTATTAAAAATGAAAATAAAAAAATATAAGAGGGGAATTTTAGACGCCTTTTGGCCGACACACCTTCAGAAGGCGTCTAAAATCTCCCTCTGATATATATATATATATATATATATATATATATATATACGCAGCAGTCTTTAATAGAGAGGATATATTTTTTGTTTACTACTCGACCACATAACTATTGCAAAAAAAAGTAAGAAGGAATTGTGAAAGAGTAAACATGAGGTTAGAGCTTTCATAACTGGCAGTAAAGTTTAATAACTGGTAGTAAGGACAATGTATTGAGCCGACGCTGCCACGCTATTGTCCCTCTGTCCATGAGCGTGGCAGAAGGAGAAAAATATATATGTATATACAAATAGATACACAACGATCTTTATTATAATACAGATGATTGATTGTATCAGGCATAAAATGCGTGCCCCACAAATTAGCGAAACCCATAGCAAAAAAAAAAAAAAGAACACTAATCAGATATACATGTGGGTTTGCGTGTGTGTACTGAGTTCATGAGATTCATAGTGCTACCACCCTTTATAAACAAATATACCTTATACAAGGTTCTTCAAAAGTAGGTCTACATTAAATATTTTAACGCTATTGACTGTTTCAGGCATAAACTGTGCGTCTCAGAAATTAACGAAACCTATGGCAAAAAAGTTCTAACATATATATATATCCAAGTATAAGGTTGGCAGGGATGTAATAAAATTTTGATATCCCCGACAAAATATAAATAAATCAAAAATATTCCTAAAAGAGTGTTTCATACAGAATAGACCAAATAATATTTATTTAAATAACAAAACAAAACTTACTAGTTTCTCTGGTCTGATTTAAAATCAAACAAACGTCAACGCCTCTCTCTCTCTCTCTCTCTCTCTCTCTATATATATATATATATATATATATATATGCATGTGTGTGCGTGCGCACACTAAGTTCACAAGATTCAATGTGCTACTATACTTTATAAACAAATATGCCTTATACAAGGGTCTTCAAACGTACGTATACAGTATCATCACATTACTGACTGTATCACTAAACTGCGCGCCCCACGAAATAACGAAACCTGTAGCAAAAAGTAGTAAATAAGGCTTATATATATATATATATATATATATATATATATATATATGTGTCAGAAGTGAAAGAACAGGTAGATCAAAATCCGCTGTTCATGCATTTACTTTTATGAAGAGTGCTCAATACAATCTAAGTGTTAATATTGTATATGTGTGCGTGTCTTTCCCTCTCCATATTATCTATTTTAAAAGCAAACGTATCGTTTTCTACATTCAACGTTGTGGTACAGTGGATATCGGCTCAAAACGAGAAACCGGGGAGCCGAGTTCGAATTCCAGTTGAATGCATTGTATTCACTTAAGCGCAAATATCCTTGGGAAAGGTATTAATCCGTCTCTTCCTTCCAGTTATGGGTTAAATAACGGGACAGATTGGGTTCTATAGCTTTGGTCGGCAACCAGTCTACCGCAGAAGGCAATGGCAACCTACTGCGGGATAATCTTCTGCCCAGTCAGTCATGTCTCTTTCGAGACATGATCGCCCAAGCGTGTATCACGTATGGCACTTAACTGACTGAAGTTGAATATTGCCTGATGACAAGATAAAAGCTATAAATCTCGAAACATAGAAATTTCTTTGTCGCAATGTAAATTAAATTCATTTTAAATGAAAAACAAACACACACACATATATATATATATATATATATATATGCATGTGTGTGCGTGCGCACACTAAGTTCACAAGATTTAATGTACTACTATACTTTATAAACAAATATGCCTTATACAAGGGTCTTCAAACGTACGTATACAGTATCATCACATTACTGACTGTATCACTAAACTGCGTTTGTTATATATATATATATATATATATATATATATATATATATATATATATATATATATATAACAAAAACACTTTCTTGTTTCTCTGGTTTGATTTATAATATATATTCTATTTGTAAACGAGTTATTATGCGACGACGTAGGTTTTTTTACCATGAGTGGTGTCTTCAGGCGATTTTCAATAAGTTATAAAATATCGTCTGAAGACATAACTAATGGTAGAAACCTAGGTCGCGTAATAACTCGTTTAAAAATTAAAAATATTGAAAAGTTCTAAAATATAATTGTATTAAACACTTTTTAATACAAATATGCACTGGTCTAATTTTATTATGACCAGAAACTAAGTATTTAAACCATCACTCAATAAATAAATAAATAAATATATATATATATATATATATATATATATATAGATAGAGAGAGAGAGAGAGAGAGAGAGAGAGATATGCGTGTGTATGTTTGCGTGTGTGTAATAATATTCAGTGTGCTACCTCAGATAAACACATACGCCTTGCAAAAGTTTGCGCAAAAGTAGGTATACAGTAATTATTGTACTATTGTTGCTATGTTTGTATAATCAATACAATACGTTTTGTGCGCACGCATTTTTTCTGTGTATACCTACTTTTGCATCACCCTCTAGTGTCGCATATTGTTGAAATTACGCAAACTATATATGTGCTAAGTTTGAATGCTAGCACGACTCTGTTATTTATCCGTACCAAGTGCAAAAATCCATGTATGAAATTTACAGTTTATAAATTCGACTCGCTTACTTTTTCACGCAGACCCCACACACAAACACAGCCTCACGTTTCGTATTGTGTCTCGATAACGCTGCAGACGAACGGGCGGTGTTTTCTGCAGCAGAATAGTCGCAGCACAAAGATGGCATATTATCGGCTAACTAAACTATTGGTGAAAAGAATTACTTTACAATTGTACATGACCCCCACATGTGCCGGGGTGTATAGGAATAAACTTCATCATTTGCCGACAACAAAAAATGTCAGTTTGAAAAACGCTTTCTGCACTTACGTTTACAAATCTTTTTTGCAGTTCCGTATCAAGGTTATTCACAGGTAGACTCTAATCTCACACACACGACACACACACACACACACACACACACACAAATATGTATATATATATATATATATATATAGAGAGAGAGAGAGAGAGAGAGAGATTTTGCTAAAAAGTTCTCGGGAGGATTTGACAAGAATGAAACATCTGAAAAATTTTGCCCGCTGATAACTTGGTTAGAAGCACACACAAGCACACACACATGCATTCATACGTGCATATATATATATATATATATATATATATATATATATATATATATATATATGCATTCATATGTGCATATATAATGCACGTCTTCGCGAGCGAATGTATTTATGTGTGTATATATACACATATATAGATATATAGAGAGAGCGAGAGAAAAAAAAGAGACAGAGATTGAAACAGAATGAGTTACCAGGATAAATATGAAGAGATAGATAGATAGATAGATAGATAAAACAAATTCCTCTCGCTAGATTTATAAATATATATAAACAGACATATATGTGTGCGTGTGTGTATGCGTGTGTGTTATACTAAGATAGATAGATAGATAGATAGATAGATAGATAGATAGATAGATAGATAGATAGATAGATAGATTGAGAAATAAATATAAACAAATATGTGTGTGTGTTTGTGCTACACGATGTAAATAGACAGACAGACAGACATACGAGGGTAAGTCAAAAATTATAAGCACTCTTATCTAAAGATATGCCATGGCGAAAGTGCGGATATTTTTTACTTACCCTCGTAACATATATATATATATATATATATATATATATATATATATATATATAAAGAGAGAGAGGGAGAGAGAGAAAAGAAAGAAAGAAAGAAAGAAACTGCCTGCTATACTGAGATACATTTTTAAAAGCTATAGACGGACAGACAGACAAATAGGTGAGAAGAACAGAAATGACAGTTTTAGTAGTGTATATTATACGCTACCTTTGTACGTGCGGACCTACGACGAATCCTTTCATTGCACAATAATTTTTTAAACGATTAATAAAAACCGCTCCAAATATAATCTTACGAACATGATGCATATGATTTGCATGTATACCATTAATCCTAAGTGCATGCATATTAACTTCTTGTGTATGAACTCCTTTCGATATAATTTGGGGGTGGCGAAAAGAGCCAGGCGCATTTGCAAGGCCTTAAAAATCACACACATAACAATTTCGTTTATATCTGCTCTCTGTAAATCTTTTACAGAAACGTTGTCATTATTATTATTATTATTTTAATCTAAGGTTGACTTTTTTCTGTGGTAGTTCAGTCCATCTTGGTATGTTTTGTTTTTCTTGTGAATGATCGTGTGCACGTCAGTACTAGTAAAAAAATAAATAAATAAATAAAAAACATTTCCTTTCTTTTTTTTATTTTTCTATTTTGCTTGTTTCGTCTTTTTTTTTTTTTTTTTTTTTAGTGCGGGTCTCACTTATTCTCGCTTGCTTACCAATTCTTACTTTTTTTTCTTTTTCTCCTCGATCGCTCATACAATTAAAAAAAAAACAACACTAGTGCAGATAGATGAAAGATGAAAACAATATCCTCACCTCTTCATATTCATCCTCGTCTTCATCGTCCTCGTCTTCAGTACAGTTCATCATCCGTTGTCGGTGGGAGAGCGGCCTGTCAAAGGAC
>JBBBDQ010001089.1:4637500-4787500 GCA_037127315.1 Ascarosepion bandense
AGTGCACATTTGTATTAAAAAGTGTTCAATACAATTATATTGTAGAACTATTGGATATTTTCCATTAGTAAACGAGTTATTACGCAACCTAGGTTTCTATCATGATTGGCGATTTACAATATTGAGTGGAAAACTCAACACATATTCAAACGGTTATAAATCCAGAATTTGTTTCGACAGTATTAAGAATATAAACTGGTTCATTCACACCGTGGAAAATGAATAACTCAAAGTTAATTTCGCTTCGAACATTCAAAAAACGGTTTTTAACAGAGAGAAAATCGGTTAGTTAAAGAGAACAATGTGAGTATGTTCTAGCCGGAGGTGTCGAAAAATTAAAAATACATACATAAAATCATAGATCGTCGTTGTCGTCTTGCGGCCATTGGCCGAGATCGAACTCACTCCACCCCCTCCAGTATCCCCTGTGCATTTGGAACCCTGGCGCAGTTTTGTAACGAAATTCATAATCTTGTCAAATAGCTGAATGCTTGATGATTCGCCAGGGCTACCAAGGGTGTTTTTATTGTGACACCAACACTAGATGGGTTGCCTCCAGGCTCCATTCTGTTATTTAACCCATAACTGGAGGGAAGTGACGGATTAATACCTTTCCCAAATGTACCAGTGCTTAAGTGAATGCAGGGTATTCAACTGGAATTCGAAATTGGCTCACCGATTTCTCTTTCCAAGCCGACATCCACTGCACCACAACGCACATTCATCACTGAACGCTTACAGCGCCCGGTATTCCCAAGCGGTCACCCAGCTAAGTACTGACCAGGCTCAACGTTGCTTAACTTCGGTGATCGAACGAGAATCGGTGTATTCAATCATAGATACACACAATACAAACACAAGAAATAAAGAATATACATCAAATCACACAAACGCGCACAAAAAAAAAACAAAAAAAAATCAGGAGAGAATATATATAGACACAATATATATATATATATATATATATATATATATATATAGAGAGAGAGAGAGAGAGAGAGAGAGAGAGAGACAATATATATATATATATATATATATATACACAATATATATATATATATAGACACGATATATATATATATATATATATATATATATATATATGTGTGTGTGTGTGTCTCTGTATACATTCTCTGCATATATATATGTGGATAGGAGTAGCAGGTTCGAATCCAACCGAATGACACACATTTTCGTAACAAAATATTTATCATAAATAATCAGGCCGGTAGAAATAAAAACATAATACTGTTTCATTATAAACAGAATATCTACTTAAATACGAGTATCGATCAAAAATAATGTTCAAACAAATCATTTCAAATTGTCGATTGTTTATAACCAGTTTCGTTAATCTTCGTTGATTTCCGTAATACAAAACAGAATATCTACTTAAATACGAGTATCGATCAAAAATAATGTTCAAACAAATCATTTCAAATTGTCGGTTGTTTATAACCAGTTTCGTTAATCTTCGTTGATTTCCGTAATACAAAACAGAATATCTACTTAAATGCGAGTATCGATCAAAAATAATGTTCAAACAAATCATTTCAAATTGTCGCTTGTTTAAAGACCATTTCGTTAATCTTAAAAACTACTAATAAGCTGTAAGTTTACAAATGTATTTTTTTGACAGTATTTAATTATTTCTATTATTATATTTGATATTTCAGACCGTCCTCGGCCTTTCATCAAAAACAAATGATTTTAAAATTGAAATTAGAAACGTTTTCGCGATGAGCGTTCGTGGAGAGATTGTTTACATCACGTGACGCAGAAAGCGACAGATTTTTTTTTTTGTTGATATTTGTAAACGTAAACCTATCTTTAATAATACTTATAAATGTTGTTTTAAAGAAACATTTTTAATGGTATCTAAAAAATGTTTAACTATTGAAATATTTATAAAGATTCAAAACACCTAATCCCTATTTAACCCTAGCCTGTATGTATTTAATTTTAAAATCCAGTATTTTTCTTTCTTTCTGCGTGAGTATGTAGAACTAAAATCAGAATCGATTAGTAAACATTTGCAGTTTTCTAATGTGTGTCCCGGTTGATTGATATATATAGTGGTATAAACTAATGGGTATATGTTCCAAAGTTTGATAATTTTTACTTTTATAAAGTGCTCAATACAGATGTGGATTATTTATAGAGATATAGTTATTATAAATGTTATGTTATAATAACGAGAGGATTTTATCTGTTATCATTGCATAGCAATGTATAAAATATTGCTATGCAACGATCACAGTCACCGAATAGCAGACGCAGTTCGTAAATTTCTATGACATCACACCACGTGAGAGACTGAAATGTTAACATAACCATATGTCTAAATGCAATGTAATGTGTTATGACCAGATTAAAATGTGATTTTATTAAGTGTGGGTTGTTTTAATTTAATGTAGATGGCCTTTAATATCTGAAGGTTCTTTTTATTGTGTGTTTGAGTGAGTATTATTCTGTTATCGATTAAAATATCGTTATCGTTGCATAGAAACGTTTTATGCCAACACAAGATAAAATCATCTTTGATGGTGGGATGTCTTTATGTTAATATCCCTGTAACCTCTCTGAAAATGGCACATGTGAGCTGAAAGTTTAGAACTAACATAATAAAAAAATATATCTAAATGTTGGATAATATTTGTCTTTATTTTCTCCTGAAATTAAAGCCAAAATACGATGTTTAGAACGGCGATGTTTAGAACGGCTCATGATTAACTGAACTAATATAGGGTTGATTAAAACCTCGTTTCGAGCGGTCTAAGACGTTGCCAGATCAAATGGTAACTTCCCCTATGTAGATAGGGGTCGCAGGTTCGAAACCTGCCGAATGACGGATATTTTCGTAATAAAAATTTATCGTAAACAATCAGGCCAGTAGATATAAATATATAATACTGTTTAATTAAAAACAGAATATCTACTTAAATACGAGTATCGATAAAAAATAATGTTCAAACAATTCAAATTGTCAGTTGTTTATAACCAAGTTTCGTAAATATTCGTTAAATTCTGTAATATATATATATATATATATATATATATATATATACACGACCGGCCATAATTATTAGGCAACACCAGGGTTTTAAAAAATGATATATATTTCATACTAATTTTTCATATTTATTGGCAAGTAAACAATTGTAAATGAAAATAGATTGGTTATTTTTTTAATACTGCACAATAACATGCGCATAAAATGAATTTTAAAATATTTAATATATAATAGTTTAATTAAAAACAGAATATCTACTTAAATACGAGTATCGATGAAAATAATGTTCAAATAATTCATTTCAAATTGACGGTTGTTTATAACCAAGTTTCGTTAAAATTCGTTAATTTCCGTTTTATATATATATATCGTCTAAACTATCGCCCGGTTCACACTCTACCCACGTCTATTGAACAGGTGAAGAGGCTCATCCCTTGTTTCCTGTTTAGGATGTGGTTTCCGGTTTTTCCCTTTTCCAATCTTTTCACTCTTACGTAGCCCCCTACGCATCAGTGGCGTTTTCGCCTTGCTTGGGGTGATATGATTATATATATATATATATATATATATATATATATATATATATTATTATTATTATTATTATTATTATTATTATTGTTGTTGTTGTTGTTGTTGTTGAAACTTTACTACAAGCAGGGCAAGACCGCCACTGGTGTTGATGGGGTTACAACGAAGAATAAGTAAAAGAAAAAAGACATAGGGGATGTCGAAGGAAGGATAGGAGAAAGAAAGGACTCAAAGAGACGGAAGATGACAACTGAAGTTGCATCTAAAATTTTGCAGGTTGTAACTATCAGAGAAGCAAGCCAATAGAAGGAATTTCTACGAAACGGGAAGTGCGAGAAAAGAAACTGTTAGAGTAGAATAGGCAGTTATATTTAACTATTTCTACGGTAAAATGGTGGAATCTTGATGCCAGTTTAGTCCCACGAGTAAGTACATACGGTCGGGTCACAAGGGAAAGAAGCTCACCAAAGCAATAGACATGGAAATATTTGTAGAAAAGACAGAGGGAAGCCTCATCACGTCGGTGAGAAAGTAACTGAATACGGGTTGCCAGGGCAAAGTCGTTTATATTGCAGATCCGCCTTGAGATTTTAACGAGAACCCCAAGATGACTAGCAGGAGGTGGAACCCGTTTTAAATACAGGAACTTGTTTTTTCCTTGCGAGACAATACGCAGTTTTACGTTTCTTTTAAATTGACAAATACATTCATTTATTTTCTAATAACCATAATAATTTTGATAAATTATTTTCAATGATTGTGTTATTCGAAATAATATCATGTGTTAGCGGGTAAAACATTTGAAAGCGGTATTATTATTATTTCTAGTGGTTTATTATTTCAGAGTTTAAAAGACAAAAAACAACAACCAATAAACACAACATTCTACACATACGCACGTACACAAATATTCATACGCGTATCATACACCTGTAGACAAACACACACACATACACACACATACACAATGAAAGAAGAAAATTACTAATGCAATGTGCGTAAATTATTTTTTTTACCTCAGAATGAAAGTGACAAAAACAAGAAAATAGAGAATCACTTGCATGTATCTCCTGAGGAGCAGACGGAGCGATTGATAAAACGTCTATCTACGAAATTCGAGAGTCGAGATGATGAAAATAACATCAAGCAGCTAACTGTCGAATATTATATATATATATATATATATGTGTGTGTGTGTGTGTGTGTGTGTATGTGTGTGTGTGTGTTAGAGCCATATCTAGGGTGGAATGTACTCTTACTCCTTCAATAAATGCTAACCTGCGTGACTCCCGGGGACGCAGTCATGAGGCAGTCGTGAGACAGTCAAGACACAGTGTAATTAGACCAGTTCAGGCGGACACTTTTATTTGATGACTACTAAACCACTTATTTTGTATATACGTTTTGTTATTCTATTCTTCAACGAACCTTCTTGTTTCCGTGTATTTCTTCCTGGCCCTTACAAGACACAACTGTATTTATGTGTCCAAGCGTGTGCTTGCATATATATATATATATATATATATATGTGTGTGTGTGTGTGTGTGTGTGTGTGTGTGTGTGTGTGTGTGTGAAAAGTGTATGTATATAATCATAAATATCAATATATATATATATATATATATATATATATATGTATCCAATTTGTTATATATATTATTTTGTTTACATATTATATATGCGTGGTACTTATTTAAAATCGCTCAATATCAGTGATAGAGCAGACATATTCATATAGATAGGTGTGAGTTTGAAACCCTAGGTTTCACGCTTTTGCGATCGTCAGACAAACTCTGATATATATATAAGTATAAAGAATTAATGATTTTTTACTTGACAGTGGTTTCCTCTACCTGAGATCACATTCTCTTCATGACGATTTCTTGAATGTACCACTCGATTACCACCTTGTCTGTTTGTAACCTCTTTAAGGATGCAATAAATAAGTTTCAAGTGATATATATATATATATATATATATATATATATATATATATATATATATATATATATAAACGAGTTATTACGCAACTCAGGTTTCTAGAAACCTGGGTTGCTTATTAACTGGTTTAAAAATGAAAAATATGCAAAAGTTCTATAATATAATTGTATTGAACACTTTTTAATACAACTGTGTACTGGCATAATTATGACCAAAAACTATATATATATATATATATATATATATATATTAGTTTTTGGTGACAATTAAGTTAGATCAGTATCTAACTGTATTAAAAAAAATGCTCAATACATTTACATTGTAGAGCTTTTAATTTGGAAATGAGTTATTTACGCAACTTAGTTTTCAACATTTTGATATTTTCAGGCGACAAATCACCTGAAGATACCGAAAGTTTGAAATCTAGGTTGCGAAAATAAATCACTTCTAAATGAAATATATACATTCACCTGGAATTCGAACTTGGCTCTCCGATTTCTCATTCCGAGCCGATATCCATTACACGACAGAGTACCAGAGCGTTTCGTTCCTCTCCTAGTTTTATGTTGTAAAATCTATAAAATTACCCGTATAATGTTCTTAGTATATCCACTGTAAACCTTTGTAATAGTTGGGTTTTTGTTTGATGTTATAGTGCATTGGTACACAATAGAATTTGTTAGAAACCTATGTTCCATTGGGCAATTTTTAGGATTTTCACAATTACATAAATTTGTATTATTGTTATTTTTATTATTTGGATTATTATTGTTACTTTGGTTTACGTGCTGATATAAGTTTTTATTATTATGATTTTTAATAATTGTTTTTAGATTATTTGTACAATTATAATCTAATTTAAAGGTATTTTTGTAAAAAAAAATTACTTAGACATTGATTATTAAGGAAATGTTTCTCAATTAAATTGAGGAACTTCAGCTCTAATTCTCATTTTTGATTAGACAATATTAACACATCTACAAGCATATTCTCCAACTACCACGTCCTAATTATCTAAATAACCATAAATTCATCTGATATTTTCTTAATAAATCATTTTCACCATTTATTGTAAAATATCAGCCAAAGAAGAACCATATCGTTCTGAAACATGAAAACTTTTGTGAAAGTGATATAATGCGTTTATAAATCATTGTAATAACAAAATTACAATATTAAGATCTACTTTGTATTGAGTCAGTCAGTTGAGTGCCATACGTGATACACGCTTGGGCGATCTGACTGGGCAGAAGATTATCCCGCAGTAGGTTGCCATTGCTTTCTGCGGTAGACTGGTTGCCGACCAAGGCTATAGAACCCAATCTGTCCTGTTATTAACCCATAACTGGAAGGAATAGGCGGATTAATACCTTTCCCAAGGGTATTTGCGCGTAAGTGAATGCAATGAATTCAACTGGAATTCGAACTCGGTTCCCGATTTCTCGTTCCGAGCCGATATCCAATGCACCACAACGCACATCCTTGTATTGAGTACTTTCTATAAAAGTAAATGCATGAACAGTGGAGGGTTTTAATTAACATGTCCTTTCACTTCCTTACAATATATATATTTATGAGGGAACCCCAAACCATTGGGTAAGCACATGATTTATTTATTTATTTATTTATTTATGTGTTTATCTATTTATACACGTGCTGATGTGAGAAACCACAAATATTTCTACCACAATTTATTTTATTTTATTGATTTGATTTATTTATTATTTTTTTACTTGCTTATTTATAAACAACAACTTGGCCCTTAGAAACAAAAGGAACTCGATACGTAAAGCCACAAGTTTATTCGCCTGAAGAGAGTCAACTTTAGACTCGAAACACGTCTAGCGTCACAAATACCTTTATAGACACTTAAAGTATCATAACATGTATAATAACAATAACAATAAATACACACTTTAAACAAAACGTTCACGGCCTCTCACACTTTATATTCTATCTCAATTTCTCTCGTTGGAACAACCCTATTTTTTTATTTATATATCCCAGTCTCTTCATTATCTATCTATCTATCTATCTATCTATCTATCTATCTATATATATATATATATATATATATATATATATATTTAAAATTGTCTTCTTTATCTATCTATCTATCTATCTATCTATCTATCTATATATATATATATATATATATATATATATATATATATAATTCTCTTTAAAATTATGTCTACCTCTCTCTCTATATGTGTGTGTATGTGTGTATCTTTCTCTTTCTTATTTATCTATTTATCTCAGTCTTTTCATTATCTATCTATCTATCTATCTATCTATCTATCTATCTCAGTCTGTTCATTATCTATCTATCTATCTATCTATCTATCTATCTATCTATCTATCTATCTCAGTCTGTTCATTATCATATCTATCTATCTATCTATCTATCTATCTATATATATATATATATATATATATATATAATTCTCTTTAAAATTATCTGTCTACCTCTCTCTATATATATGTGTGTGTATGTGTGTGTGTGTGTGTGTGTATCTTTCTCTTTCTTATTTATCTATTTATCTCAGTCTTTTCATTATCTATCTATCTATCTATCTATCTATCTATCTATCTATCTATCTATCTATCTATTTATCTATCTAAATACAAACAGAGCGCTTGGCGTAATTATTTTCCTCCCTAACGGACACCTATATAGGCGATAGTATTTAGCCTTGAGAATATTTCCCCGAGCCATGACAGGATATTCGTCAATTATATTTTAGACCTGCCTCTACTCCGAGGAAAGTCAGCTTTTGCCAAGATACAATTTCCTTTTCTCTTTCTTTACAATCATCTTTCCGGCCACGATCCTTGCACTGGCTTTGTTTCTCGGTCATTCATACTCATGATTCTTTCGGCTTTTACGTCTCTTCTTTCACTCTGTTCGTTGCATTCATAATACAATGGCAACAAGCCGTTCTTTTGCCAGCGTCCGATGATAAGTTGTGCCTGGTGAATTTCAAAAGCAATTGAAAGTAAAAATGATCATTTACATTCGACGTCGAACTTTTGCCCAGTTATTTTGTGTGAAAAGTAGGTAGGCCATGTAACGGATTTATAAAGCTTCTTATGAAAATGAATGGCTGATCTCAATAAAGAAAAAAGAAAAAATTGTAGGCAGTTTCATTCACAAATAATGTTAAATCTACGTCAGTCGGTTCGCGTGCTTTTGTCTGTTTCACTGTCTGTCTCTCTCTCACCCTCTCTCTCTTTACACACACACACACACACACACACACACACACACACACACACACATATATATATATATATATATATATATATATATATATATATATATAACATGTAATCTTTCTGGTGATGGCTCATGTGAGCCGAAAGCTTAGAACTAGCATAATAAAAATTATCCAAATGTTGGAAATTTTTGTCTTTATTTTCTCTTGAAATTAAAGCCAAAATACGATGTTTAGAACGGCTCATGATTAATGATGATATTCATTGTCTGTAATATTTAACGGTATACGTTTAGAAAATTATCTGCTGCCTCGATACACTAGATATATATATAGTCATCCGCAGACAGATTTGTTTCGATGTATCACAGCTCATCAATACGGTTAAAGTCCGATTGCCCTTAACCCAGGATTGAAACCTGACCAAATTGGCGATTCTACCTCTGAGCTATGGGCGCTCAGTAGAAGGAGGCTTACTTTTTAGCATGTATATTATCATTATACACGCCCAATATCTGAGATTGTTCTAATTCATTGCTGAATGAACGATGCATAGATGCCATATATATATATATATAAATATATATATATATATATATATATGGTCACAATTGGGATAGAGGAGAATAATCATACTTGATCTAGTCAACTCTTTGCTTCCGATCAGAGAGGGACCCAGACGGGACTCCACCGAAAGATTATGGGAATAAACAAGAGCCCGGCCAAAGCTTAAGGTGGGTCTACGGGTTATTTTTGGTTGAGTTTAAGGGCTCGAAATTCCCACTTTAATTGACCTTGTGTCGCATCCGCCTTGGTGTGGTGTTTAGTAAATACCGAGTGATTAGGCTGACTAGCAGTTATCGCTCTCAGTCTTCCTTACTGCCTACGGTCAAGAGGAACCCAGACGGGCCTCCGCCGAAGATTAGAGTTACGTCTTGGGAAAATTGACAGTAGTCCTGACTCAGCTTTGTGCAGGGCCAACGGAATATTTTTGACAGAGCTTAAGGTATCGGAAGCCCTACTTTGATTGACCTTGTATCGCATTCGCCTTGGGCATCTATCTTGGGCATCAGCCGTAGTAGGCAATTGGTAAATACGGAGTGATTATACTGACAAGCAGTTCACTAGCAGTGTATCTACTTCACGGAGAGTACGAGTCATGTACTTGTTGATATACTATTATTCCCAACCTCCGTTTTTGGTGTATACTCATTTAGGGTTACAATATATATATATATATATATATATATATATATATATATATATATATATATTAAACCTTGTGCTAGCTCGAAGTCACAAGTCATTGTGACCGAAGATTTGATCCTCCCGGCCTTGTTCATGATAGATAACGCGTTCTTTGTCAGAAACAGTAAGTAAGGTTTGCTCAGCATAGTTGCAGTTTCAACCACAGGTTGGCTCTAAACAAACACGAGTGTGCCTGAACAGGTGTCTGCAAATGGGGATTATCCGCCCCATCGTCTGCAATTAGTCCAACCCAGTAAACGCTTATCTTCGACTACTAGTGGCCAGCCTTTATTATTATATATATACATGAATAAGAGTAAGAACAAATGGAGTAAAAATCTACAGTTCGTAGAATTTACTTTTTAAATAGAGCAATATATTGTTATAGTATTTTTATTATAAGGGATTAGAATAAAAACATTTTACATCATTACGCAAGAACTTTCATGTTTCAGTACTGTGAATTGCACTTCGTCAGGAGATGCTTGGTAACTGGTGATAAAAATGTTTCTCATGAAAATTTAAAAACAAGCACCCATCCGGCCGGGCTCAAAGAAAGCCGTAAATACACAGTTGACCCCCACCCACATACACCGTAACAGAAATAAACACAAAAAGTATTTTGCCGATACGGCAAAAAATCCTGAAAGCCACACGAACCAATGTTGTCGCGATGCAAGAGCCTAATACCTTCAAGCAAAAGATAGTCAACAAAATTGGACCCCTAAAGACACCCATAACAGAGATTTCTGATATCAATAGAAAAAGCAGCACTCAGAACAAGTCTACTTGGACTGCACCACATAAAATGTCAGCACTTTCTGAGATATCTTTCTCTATATAAAATCTCTGAGTCTGTGTGTGACTGTTCCCTATGCACGCCTAAATTTTTTAAGCTACGCCATTCAAACTTTTTAGGGACACGTATCTACAGGGAAGCCTGGTTGACATACTTTTTAAGTTTAAGTTCAGCAATTTTTCCTTTCACACTTTTTGGCCAATGGACACGATTGTTAACATTTGCTCTGTAAAATATCTAAGATCTAAGATGGTTGCTGAATTACGTCACAGAAATCAAATCACACATGTCAAACGCAACTAAAAATGAGCCTTTATATTTAATTTTTATTCCGACATTTTAAAAATTCGTTTGGTCAACAAAAACTGTTATTAGTTTTCCCCGTAATTTTTTAAACACAAGAAATATATAAAAAAAAAGTTTTTTTTCAAACAAAAAAATATCTACTCCTTTCATTAGCATCTTCTCCTACTACTAAAATGTTCTGAGTTATATGGGCAACGCCGGGCTATGATGCTAGTATAGATATATATACAAAAGAGTGAACATTGAAGTTAACACTCAGGGGCAACAGACTAGCAACTAGGCCCCACTCTTTTACAGTGAAACCGATAAAATATAACCGCAATTTCTACTCTAACAGCTTCTTTCCTCGCACTTCCCGCCTGTGGAATTCCCTTCCGTATACATGCTTCCCCGTCAGCTACAATCTCCAAGAATTTAAATGTAAGATCGATAGTCATCTCCTATCTCACTAACTCGCATCCTTTCTCTCGCACTTCCTGCCTGTGGAACTCCCTTCCGTATACTTGCTTCCCCGACAGATATAATCTCCAGGAATTTAAATGTAAGGTCAATAGTCATTTCCTATCTCACTAACTCGCATCTTTCTCTCAAGCTCTTTTCTCCATCCACTCCATTCACATCACACCAGTATTCTCATCTTTCTATTACCCTCTTCCTGACACCCTCTATAACCTACCCGTCTTTCTCATCATTTTCCCCCCATGTAACCCCTTGCGCAACAGTGGCAGTAAAACTGCATTGATTGGGACGATATGATTAAAAAATAAATCTTCAGACGATTTATAACTGATTTTTCCGTTTTTCAAATGCGCGAAAAGGGATTTTTTTTTATGAACGCGCAACTGAAATTTTCAAATAACCGATAATTTTCAAAATTAGGCAGGAGTTATTCAAGGATCTTACAACATTTTCACTCATGCTTGTATGATTCTAGTATGTATTTATGAGTACGATTACATCTGGAAATACTTTCTGATCTTTCATTTAGTAATTTTTTTTGTTTGTTTGTTCTGGGAACAACGTAATGGCTAACTTTTCTTCCTGGTCAGTCAGTTAAGTGCCATACGTGATACACGCTTGGGCGATCATGTCTCGAAAGAGACATGACTGACTGGGCAGAAGATTATCCCGCAGTAGGTTGCCATTGCTTTCTGCGGTAGACTGGTTGCCGACCATGACTATAGAACCCAATCTGTCCTGCTATTTAACCCATAACTGGAAGGAAGAGACGGACTAATACCTTTCCCAAGGGTATTTGCGCGTAAGTGAATACAATGGATCCAACTGGAATTCGAACTCGGCTCCCCGGTTTCTCTTTCCGAGCCGATATCCACTGTACCACAACGCACATCCTTCTTCCTGGTACAATCTGCATACATTGCCACTGTTGTGTGGTTTAGATATTTTCACTCTGCTCCAAGTTATATCAGGGTCTTTTTTATTTTTCAATTTTAATTTACATGACATAGATAGACAAAGAAAAATATATTTGTAGTCTATTGTTGGCCCTTTTAAAACAGATGGAACACTCATCAATCTACATTTAAACAAGAAAATCTCAAAAATTGTCCAAACTAGCTAACCACGTATAGAAATTAACAATAAAACAATATATTCAGACAAAGTATTTCATTTCAACTACACATATTCATGTTCACAAGGTGCATAATCATGATGTAATTGCTAAGCGGGTGCCACTGATAATTATTCACTGAGTAATGATTTCGATTCTCACTGTGTGCCTCTGGGTTAGCAAATATCTACACCTTGTATACACTTGAAACGAACTGATGAAAAATATATTTTTAGAAAAAAGCTATTGTTTGAGTTGTTTTTCAGACATTTTGTTCGAAACAAAATGATGATACCAATCCTAAAGCAAAATAATTATACCACTAAGATACAAGGGGCTATTGGGAGTGAAAGAAAATTCAAAGATTTAAGAAGGAACCGGAAACCCAATCTTAAAGCAAAATAATTATTATAATAATTATTGACCAATACCACTAAGATACAAGCAAAATAATAATACCACTAAGATACAATGGGCTATTGGGAGTGAAAGAAAATTCAAAGACTTTAGAAGGAACCGGAAACCCAATCCTAAAGCAAAATAATTATACCACTAAGATACAAGGGGCTATTGGGAGTGAAAGAAAATTCAAAGATTTTAGAAGGAACTGGAAACCAAATCCTAAAGCAAAGTAATAATACCACTAAGATCCTAGGGTATCACGACCTACGCAAGGCACTTGATGTAGACCTCTGTGTTGAGTTTGAGACCCTGTGGAAAGATGAATGAAAGCATAATATTGACATCACTAGTAATCACTCTAAACACCTTCGTAATCACCATTAAACCCAGCTAACCCATTCCGAATCCTCGGCACTGTTCTCAGCTTGACACACAAATACTCTGAAATGTTCCTATTGGAGATTCTGGTGCGAATTTCAAACAGTACAGCATGACTTTTCAGAAAAGTGAGGTGAAGTGAATTGCGTCATGCTGCGCTTTTTCTCACAGGCGGTGCCCAACCGACCCTACTATATTGAGAATTTGACAAAATCAGAAACACTGTGCATGGACGAAATCAAAAATATAAAGTGTCGTCAATTTGCCCATCGTATCTTGTATACCAGTTGTCTCCGACCAGATATGGCAAGAGTATTTAATAGAGGAACGAAGAGCTGGTTCATTTATGTATAAGACAGATTTTTCGTACGAGAAATTGTCTACCGCGACGCAGTAAATGGACTCTTCTATTTATTTTTTGCTTTTCTGAATTTAATCATTTCACCCCAAACAAGGACCGACACTGGTATGCAGGGGGTTACCTTAAGAGAAACAATAAGGGGATGACAAAAAAAAAGAACATGATAGAATCAAGAAGATAAAAGATGGCTATTTAGGTTGCATTTAAATTTTTGAAGATTGTAGCTATCACCGACGCAAGTATACAGAAGGAAGTTCTATAAACGGGAACTACGAGAAAAGAAACTGTTAGAGTAGAAGAGGCGGTTACATTTAACTATTTCAACGTTAAAAAATCTATTAGGACGCTTGAACTCATGTAGTCGTGACATAAAAAAAGAAGATCATCAGAACAGTTCTCATGAAAATATTTGTAGAAAAGGCAGAGGGAAGCCACGTTGGTGAGAAAGTGACTGAAGTCAAGATGCCAAGTCAGGACTGATTACATTGCAGATCCTTCTTTAGATTTTGCCAAGAATCTCGAGATGAACAGCGGGTGAAACTGGTCATATGTTTATTTTTTTAATCGTTTCGCCTCAACCAAGGCGGTACTACCAGTGATGCTCAGGGGATACATAAGAGTAAAAGTTTAGATAGGAGAAGAGTGAAGAGAAAGACGAACCAGTTACCGGGGGCGTCAGAGAAAGGGCGGCGAGAGAAGGATGGGAACACAGGTGTGAAAACAGTTGCGAAGATAGAGAGAAAGAAAAAGAACAAGATGGTGATGCAGAAAGAACTGGAGTCAAGTGTATAAGAGATAGGAATTGAAATTGCATTTAAATTCCTGGAGGTTGCAGCCGTCAGCAAAGCAAGAATATGAAAGAGAATTCCACAGGCGGGAAGTGCGAGAAAGGAAGCTGCTGGAGTAGAACTGTCAGCTGCATTTGGTTGATCTAACTATGAATAGGTGGGACTCTGTTGCCAGTCTGGCTGCACTAGCAAACTCCTGTGGCAGGGGCACCAGTGCCTGAAGTTCATCGGAGCAGAAGCCATGAAAGTATTCAAAGTCACATCCCACCGGTGAGAAAGTGGCTGGAGTCGAGAACAGTATATAGTGAGCGGAGGAATGATAGATTTTTAAATGTGCAAGATGAATTCCAACCAGAAAAATAATTCTGACATCTAACAGTAACCCAACTTCTCTTGTTTAAAAATCACATAGGCTTCGGCATTTTGATCTAAGCAGCTGTATCTAGGTTGTTAGGTGGTACATATGTAAAAACGAATGATGTACGTACATTTTCGATTTAATCGTATCATCTGGGGCCTCTTCTTGAACGTAAGCTTTGTGCTTTAAGATCCATAAAATTACCCGTGCAATAATGCAAAAGTAACCGATGAATATAGCAAGCACGCCCTCAGGTACGAACAGGTTTCCGCGAACGCATTGATTATATCTTCGATAGCAGCTAACGTTAAAATGAGAATTTCAAAACAGAACCTCCTTCCTTTGGCATATAAAGGCTACACAATCTTCTAATATTGAACTGTTGTCGCTAAATCGATTTTTATTTTCTACCGATGTACAGATAGATCGCATTAAACAATGTATATTCTTAGCATAAACTATTTGTTTAAAAATTCACTTGACCATGAAACCCAGGCTCGAATCTCACTATGGTCCAGGAAGTTCAATTTTTAATGTTATCGGTTTGTAGGGGTTAGGACCAGCGTGGGAAGTGCCTGAAAACCAGACCACAGGTTGACTCAAGTTTTATGAATGAAATTAGGTGGACGGGACAGGTCGATTGCTTGGAAGAATTCTTGAGACTTGGTTGGTAATCTTTTTTGAGATGGTGTCTCGTATATAAAAACACACGGATGTAGGGTCGGCAATCCTCATCAAAAAGACGTTCATGACGTCCACTTACAGCACCAGTGCAGCAATGCTTGACCGTGTTGTTTGGGGTGTGTTGTCGATGGTTTTCCAACCAAACATTTGTTGGTCGAAGCATGATAATGATGATGGTGATGCCGATCTGAAGAGCAAAGTACATAATAATGATAATCCTTTATCTAAAAACAAAAAAATCATTCTTCCTCTTCCTCTTCCTCTTCCTCTTCTATGCGCCGGGTTCCTTCTAATCGTTGGCGATCATGGCTCTCTGCAATTATTTGTCCTTCGTAGTTCGAAAGAAATTTCGTCATTTTATCACTCTTAAATCCTGTCCCACCACGGATTTACTCAAAATCTCTAGGTAAGCTATGCATTGTTTTCTTTTGTTCCGCCTGCCTTCAAGCTGACCTAGGAGTATACAATTTTCCAAGCCTTCTTTCCTCATTATGAAAAATTTCAAGCATCTCTTCCTGTGTTAAATATAAGTGTCCATTTTGTTTCCATTTTCTTCAAAATTAAATTTTCGATGACGTTCACTCTATGGGATTCTCAGCATCCTTCTATAGAACGAAATTTCTGTTGCTTCAAATCTCTCTTTCAGTTCAATACTCTTTTCTTTGTTTCTGTTGCTTCAAGTAACTTCTTCATCTGTGACGAGATTGTCCAGCATTCACTGCCATATAGGAGGACTGATATTACATAACAGTTCAGTATTCTTTTCTTTGTTTCTGTTGTTTCAAGTCTCTTCTTCATCTGCGAGGAGATTGTCCAGGATTCACTGCCATATAGGAGGACTGATATTACATAACAGTTCAGTACTCTTTTCATTGTTTCTGTCGTTTCAAGTCTCTTCTTCATCTGTGAGGAGATTGTCCAGCATTCACTGCCATATAGGAGGACTGATATTACATAACAGTTCAGTACTCTTTTCATTGTTTCTGTCGTTTCAAGTCTCTTCTTCATCTGTGAGGAGATTGTCCAGCATTCACTGCCATATAGGATGACTGATATTGCATAACCGTTCAGTACTCTTTTCTTTGTTTCTGTCGTTTCAAGTCTCTTCTTCATCTGTGAGGAGATTGTCCAGCATTCACTGCCATATAGGAGGACTGATATTACATAACAGTTCAGTATTCTTTTCTTTGTTTCTGTTGTTTCAAGTCTCTTCTTCATCTGCGAGGAGATTGTCCAGGATTCACTGCCATATAGGAGGACTGATATTACATAACAGTTCAGTACTCTTTTCATTGTTTCTGTCGTTTCAAGTCTCTTCTTCATCTGTGAGGAGATTGTCCAGCATTCACTGCCATATAGGAGGACTGATATTACATAACAGTTCAGTACTCTTTTCATTGTTTCTGTCGTTTCAAGTCTCTTCTTCATCTGTGAGGAGATTGTCCAGCATTCACTGCCATATAGGATGACTGATATTGCATAACCGTTCAGTACTCTTTTCTTTGTTTCTGTCGTTTCAAGTCTCTTCTTCATCTGTGAGGAGATTGTCCAGCATTCACTGCCATATAGGAGGACTGATATTACATAACAGTTCAGTACTCCTTTCATTGTTTCTGTCGTTTCAAGTCTCTTCTTCATCTGTGAGGAGATTGTCCAGCATTCACTGCCATATAGGAGGACTGATATTACATAACAGTTCAGTACTCTTTTCTTTGTTTCTGTCGTTTCAAGTCTCTTCTTCATCTGTGAGGAGGTTGTCCAGCATTCACTGCCATATAGGAGGACTGATATTACATAACAGTTCAGTACTCCTTTCATTGTTTCTGTCGTTTCAAGTCTCTTCTTCATCTGTGAGGAGATTGTCCAGCATTCACTGCCATATAGGAGGACTGATATTACATAACAGTTCAGTACTCTTTTCTTTGTTTCTGTTGCTTCAAGTCTCTTCTTCATCTGTGAGGAGATTGCTCAGCATTCACTGCCATATAGGAGGAATGATATTACAAAACAGTTCAGTACTCTTTTCTTTGTTTCTGTCATTTCAAGTCTCTTCTTCATCTGTGAGGAGATTGTCCAGCATTCACTGCCATATAGGAGGACTGATATTACATAACAGTTCAGTACTCCTTTCATTGTTTCTGTCGTTTCAAGTCTCTTCTTCATCTGTGAGGAGATTGTCCAGCATTCACTGCCGTATAGGAGGACTGATATTACATAACAGTTCAGTACTCTTTTCTTTGTTTCTGTCGTTTCAAGTCTCTTCTTCATCTGTGAGGAGATTGCTCAGCATTCACTGCCATATAGGAGGACTGATATTACATAACAGTTCAGTACACTTTTCTTTGTTTCTGTTGCTTCAAGTCTCTTCTTCATCTGTGAGGAGATTGTTCAGCATTCACTGCCATATAGGAGGACTGATACTACATAACCATTCAGTACTCTTTTCTTTGTTTCTGTTGTTTCAAGTCTCTTCTTCATCTGTGAGGAGATTGTCCAGAATTCACTGCCATATAGGAGGACTGATATTACATAACAGTTCAGTACTCTTTTCTTTGTTTCTGTTGTTTAAAGTCCCTTCTTCATCTGTGAGGAGATTGTCCAGAATTCACTGCCATATAGGAGGACTGATATTACATAACTGTTCAGTACTCTTTTCTTTGCTTCTGTTGCTTTAAGTCTCTTCTTCATCTGTGAGGAGATTGTCCATTATTCACTGCTGTATAAGAGGCATAATATTACGTAACAGTTAAGTACTGTTTTCTTTGTTTCAAATGAAATTTATTTCTTCATCTTGATAATTCTTAGAAAATTATTAAAAGTATTGGAGAAAAAACATTTAACGTGTAAAATATTTAGAATGTAATATAGAGAAGTTTAAAAAATGCATCAAAGAATCGAATTTCATAATTTTCTAAATAATAATATTGTTTGAAAATGGCGTTCTTTTGTTTCTTTAGAGAATTTCCGAAATTCTACTCTTAGATAAACTTATGTTTTTATGCCTCTTTACTTAAATTCTAAATTCTTAAATATTTAACGAATACCAGGTGTTGTTAGCGTGGATGCGCAGGTGGTGTAATTGATAATGGCTCGGAATATTTAATCTGAGAACCGAGTTCCAATTCCAATTGTGATCGTTATATTCATTTACGCGAAAATACTTTTTTGGAAAGGCATGAAACCACCTCTTCTCAATGGATTAATTAGTACGACCTGTATCACTAAAACCATCATTACCTCAAAAAAAAAAAAAAGGAAAAGAGAAAAATTTCATAAAATCTAAAAATATTTTTTTTCTTTTAAATAACCCTCAAAAGGTTGATAAACCGTAAATAACGAGTCAATCATTTACATATATTGATTAAATAACGGTAAATGGTATATACGGGTGCAACATAAAAAGCAGAAACAGGCAATAACCGACAAAGATACGACTGACATAAAAAGCAGAAAACACTGGTGACAACCGGCTTGAAAGACGATAACTGGTGAAGATTATTAACAGATATATCTGGCCGTAGATAACGTCAATTAAATGACAACCTGAACAATAAAAAATGTGTTGGTATTTTGGGTTATATAAGTCTGGAGTTCTTGGCCGAAAAAAAGAAGAGTAGACGGAGAGAGAATTCCTGCTGGTTAACGACTCCCCGACAACTCCTGTGTGTGCGTGATCTCTTTCCGGCTACTCTCTTACTCCACACAACCATCACCGACGAAGAATAAAAATATGATTATATTTTTTATATATATATACACTGACCATTGTCTGTTAAGACGATCGTTGTTATCAGGGTTATACAAAAAATTAAATAAACATTTCTGAATCAAATATTTTTTGACCTATTTCGCATATATAAGGATGTGTCTTTTCACCGGATTTGTTCAACCTATACAGCGAGAATATTTTGAGGACCCTAGATGATACGCCAGGATTTGTTACTGAAGGCCACAACCTGAACAACATAAGGTATGCGGACGATACAGTGCTGATTGCGGACACGGAAAGGAAACTACAAGACCTCATACAGAAAGTAGCAATGGAGAGTAACAAGAAGAGACTACAAATAAACTTTAAGAAAACTGAGTGCATGGTCATCAGCAAAAGATACAACCCAAAATGCCAAATACAGGTGGGGGATAACAGAATCAAACAAGTACATGAATTTAAGTACCTAGGAAGTGTTCTAACAGGAGATGGAAAGTGCGACACGGAGATCCGAAGGCAAATTGGCATGGCAAAGGACGCGTTCCAGAAGATGAGCAAAATACTAACACACAGGAAAATCTCAATAGAAACAAAGAAAAGACTGCTACGTCAGTTCTTCAATACGGCAGTGAATGCTGGACAATATCATCGAAAATGAGGACAAAACTGGAAGTGGCCGAAATGTGGTTCTACAGAAGGATGCTACGGATATCGTGGACTGAGCATACAAGCAACGACGAGGTGTTAGAAAGAATGGCAACAAAAAAGAAATTGATGCTGAGCATCAGGAAGAGACAATTGAAGTTCCTGGAACATGCAGTGAGGAAGGAGAGCCTGGAGAACTTGATACTGACTGGTCAGATAGAAGGAAGGAGAGACAGAGGAAGGCAGCGGATAACATATTTGCAGGGCCTGATTAGGTGGATGACGAAACGGGGGTTGCCAGGAGCAACAGGAGCATACATACTAAGAGCCACAAGGGATAGGGAGACGTGGAGAGCCATGATCGCCTACGTCCTGAAGGGACAGGGCACATAGAAGAAGAAGAAGAAGAAGAAGAAGAAGAAGAAGAAGAAATGTGTATGTGCATGTGTCTGTGTGTCCCCGCCTAAATTCAAAAATGTTATTTATTTCTTATTTAATTATTTAGGGTTTCCCGTTCCTTCTAAAATCTCCACATCTCCTTTCATTCCCAGTATCCCCATCCTTGCGTCTTAGTGGCTTTATCGCCTTGTTTGTGATGAATTTTTTGTAAAAAATGTATAACGATCAAGTTCACTAACAAAGAAAATTAATTTTTACGTAAGCCTTTTTTTAGATTTAAAAAAAAAAGATTTTATAGATAAATACGTCTGCAGATTCGAATCAGCCTCATTTACCCGTATTCCAACTGTAAGCAAAAAAATTCTGAGAGCTGTTACTTTTATTGGAGAGGGGATTGTTTATCTCGTGAGTACATCCGGGAACACTAAAATCTTAACCCATAATCAAGCGTCGATCATTATCTATCTCCACTAACTTCATACAATCTCCTCATACTTTTCATATTACACCCTGCAAACACTCTACCTTGATTGGCTCTCAAGTCTTGTGCTGATTAGACTTTATTTTTTTTAAAAAGTGAAAATCACAGGTGTGTCATGGGTCGGATCAGGGTACGCATAACACACAATGTTACCGGGTTGGTGATGCTGCATAGAGGGAAAACAGGCGTAAAGAAGATATATTTGTATCGAATAAAACGTGCCCCCCAGTAACTTCGTAAACACGTACTTTTCTATGCTTCTTCAGTGTAATTGCTCAAGCAATAAATACAACGTAGGAATCTAAGTACATACACCTGAAGATCGATATGATAAAGCGCACCTGTTGTGTTTAATCGATACACGCACCAGAACAAAGAAGCATAAACGCACGCGTGTATGAATATATGAAGAGGAATACATTGGTATATATATATATATATATATATATATATATATATATATACTAACGGTCATAATTATTAGGAAACCAAGTGTTTTTAAAAGAAATTATGTATTTCATATTTAGTATTTCATATTTAGTATTTATTGCCAAATGAAAATAGAATGGTTCTTTTGTTATTATTACTTTCAAAAATTTTACAAGTCAAGGAAGCAAAAATGAACTTGTCCGAATCACCCTAAATTTTCCTCATTTTTTCATTGATGAAACTGCAATATAGGTAATTATTAAATATTTTAAAATTCATTTTATGCGCATGTTATTGTGCAGTATTAAAAAAAGAAGCAATCTATTTCCATTTACAATTATTTACTTGCCAATAAATACGAAAAATTAGTATGAAATACATCATTTTTTTTTAAACCCTGGGGTTGCCTAATAATTATGGACGGTCGTACACACACACACACATATATATATATATATATATATATATATATATATATATATATATATATATTACGGAAATTAAGGAAGATTAACGAAACTTGGTTATAAGCAACCGACAATTTGAAATGATTTGTTTAAACATTATTTTTGATCGATACTCATATTTAAGTAGATATTCTGTTTTTAATTAAACAGTATTATATTTTTATATCTACTGGCATGATTATTTACGATTAATTTTTATTACGAAAATGTGTGTCATTCGGCAGGATTCGAACCTGCGACTCTATAATAAAATAAAATAATGTTCAAACAAATCATTTCATAGATATTTATATATATATACATCGGTGTATCAACTAATGGTACGCTTTTTAAGCACTTCCAAATTATTCGAAATGCTGGGATTATAAACACAGTTTGATCTTATCAAGAAGGAATCTCCCTGAAAAATCGACCAATTTGAAATTCAAATATGGACTCTCATCGTCGGAACGCTTAGTTGACCACACTTACATCAAATTCAAATTATGTGCGCCTGTAGTAACATATGTCTACTGATATTTAGTGAGTGTTTTTCGTGTTTAACCAGGCAACTTTAAGTCTCCTTGCCAACACATGTGTACTAAAATCCTTTTCACGAATGTCATACTCATTTGGCACAGGTGTTAAAGAATCTATAAGACAAGCATCGAAATCTTTCCCATCAGGACGTAGACGATCATGGCTTTCCACAACTTCCTCTTCTTCGTAACTCTTAGTAAATTTTGTCTTTCTTGTTATCTCTCCTAAACCCTGTTTCGCCATTCATTTACTGAAGATCTGTTTTCTTCTTTCTATGTGTCCTGGGCATGACGGTAAATTGCATACGGCAGCAAGGCCTCTGATTGGGAGGTTGTGAGGATCATGGAAACACCTCTTAATTGCTGTTATTCCCAGGTCAACCTTGACCCAGAGTGGTAGCACCCGTTAGGGTCCCAGCTATGGGCAAATAGTTAACCTCCAAACTATGGTCAAAATTCTATGAAAGTATAAAAATAGACTTTTATAAAGATATATGCATAAAAATAGACTATAGAAAAATATATACTTTTGAAGGAAAAATATTACCAACAATACATTTTTGAAGAAAAAATTATTAATATGACGCATTTTTTAAGGAAACAAATATTCTCAGCAAAATATTTTTGAATACAAAACTAGAAAACATTTTCAGTTTTCTAAAATAAAAAAGAATAAAAACAAAAAATCTTCATCAAAATCTGACTAAATCAACCTTCTCACTATAACCGAACGTTAAAATGACCTTAAAACCTGAACTTTTTGGATTTAAATGACCCACGGTGGTTGATATGTCGTTAAACAAAATTCATATTCAAGCAAGCTCTTCTTTCTATGGGATGTGTGCAGTGGATATCGGCTCGGAACGACAAATCGGGGAACCGAGTTCGAATTCCAGTTGAATCCATTGCATTCACTTACGCGCAAATACCCTTGGGAAAGGTATTAATCCGTCTATTCCTTCCAGTTATGGGTTAAATAGCAGGACAGATTGGGTTCTATAGCCTTGGTCGGCAACCAGTCTACTGCAGAAAGCAATGGCAACCTACTGCGGGATAATCTTATGCCCAGTCAGTCATGTCTCTTTCGAGACATGATCGCCCAAGCGTGTATCACGTATGGCACTTAACTGGCTGATGACAGTCAAACAGATGCAAGATAAGTGTATGGCGATCCCAAGTGACATATGTAGGGACCGAATAAAAATACGAAATAAAATAAACATAAATCTCTCCCAGGAGTACTCTGACAGGAAAGTCAATTTACACATGTGCAAAAAGAGAGGCTTCCTAGTGTCAAAAATAAACTCTTTTTTTTATATTGTTTTATATTGTTATGAAGTGATTAAACTGATCCCCCACTTATTACTACTTAATAACATAATACATCTCTTCTCTTTCTAGCTATGAGTCAAATAACAGGACAGATTGGGTTCTATAGCCTTGGTCGGCAACCAGTCTACCGCAGAAAGCAATGGCAACCTACTGTGGAATAATCTTCTGCCCAGTCAGTCATGTCTTTTTCGAGACATGATCGCCCAAGCGTGTATCACGTATGGCACTTAACTGACTGACTGAATATAATAGTTGGAATAATGATTAAGGCTTACGTTGGTCATAAAGTGGGGGATCAGTTTATTACTTCATAACAATAGGAAACCGATCCCCCACTAATTACTACATAATAATATAATAGATTTCTTTTCCCTTTACCTATGAGTCAAATAACAGGACAGATTGGATTCTATAGCCTTGGTCGGCAACCAGTCTACCGCAGAAAGCAATGGCAACCTACTGCGGGAGTGCGGGATAACCTTTTGCCCAGTCAGTCATGTCTCGAAAGAAACATGATCACCCAAACGTGTTTCACGTATGGCACTTGACTGGCGGACTGAATATAATAGAAACATAAGGCTTCTACTGGATATGAGGGATCAATTTAATATTGTTATGAAGTAATAAACTGATCCCCTATTTAATTAATACTTAATAATATAATACATCTCTTCCCCTTCTAGTTATGAGTCAAATAATAGAAGAGATTGGGTTCTATAGCCTTGGCTAGCCACCAGTCTACCGCAGAAAGCAATGGTAACCTACTGCGGGATAATCTTCTACCCAGTCAGTCATGTCTCTTTTGAGACATGATCGCCCAAAGCTTGTATCACGTATGGCACTTAACTGACTGAATATAATAGAAACATGATTAAGGCTTCTACTGGGCATAAAGTGAGGGATCAATTTAATATTGTTATGAAGTAATAAACTGAATTCCCATTTAATTATTACTTAATAATATAATACATCTCTTCCTCTTTAAGTGGTTGATATGCCGTTAAACAAAATTCGACTTCAAGCAAGCTCTTCTTTCTATGAACCGAGACTCATCAGGAGTTTGGCGATCATGGCTCTTCACAACATTGTCTTTTGTAGCTCTTAACAACTTTTGTCATTCTGTTGTCTCTTTTCAACCCTGTCCCGCCATCCACTTTTACTCAAGCTCACTAAGTACGTTTATGTGTTGTTTTCTTCGCGCTTTCAATCTGTCCTGTGAGTATTAGACTTTCCAAGCCCAATTTCCTCATTACAGTGGATACGTAAACGCGAAAACTTGAAGCAAAGTCCCCACGCCTCCAAAATAAAGAGCGTTCATAATTCACTCATCAGCGCCAGATTGATGTCCTAATCGGAACAAAAAGTCGTGACCTTCCCGTGTTAACAACCCCAGACTTCATGCGACTGCAGCTTTCTCGTACATCCAAAAGGTGTCTCACCCGTCTCTGCCGTACGACTCTCAGAGCGTGCCGAAATATTGACTAAATCCCCTAGCCACTACAGTTATCGTCTTCTCTTAGACAAACATTATGAAGGTCATCAATCAGAGTTCCTCCATTTCAACACGCTAATTACATTTTCACCCCAGCAGAACTTAACGGATGTATTATTAGCGACTTTTAATTGATTGATTTTTTTTTTATTTCGACTTTAAATAACCTTTTATAGATTATTTAAAATCAGAAAATATTTTTCTATTAAGAGAATTTGGGCGGGAGATTATAATACCTTCTTTTTCAGGCGCCGTAGACGATCATGGACTTCTCTCTTGGTATCTCTCCCAAACCCCATACCACCATCCATTTGCGGAAGTCCTTCAAATATGTCTGACGCCGCTTTCTCCTGCTTCTCTTTCCCTCTATCCTTTTTTTTTTTTTTTAATCATCTCACCCCAAGCAAGGCATTCCACTGCCACTATTGCGCATGGGGCTACATAGGGAAAGGTAAAGAGAAGGAGTGGATAGACATAGGGAATGTCAGGAGAAAGGTGACAGATGAGTAAGGATAGCGAGGATGAGGGTCGGGAAGATGGGAAGAGTGCTTGATAGAATGGGAGCAGGTTAGTGTGTTAGGAGGTGTCTATTGACCTTACATTTAATCTCCTGGAGATTGTAGCCGTCGGGGAAGCAATCGTTTGGAAGAGAATTCCACAGTCGGGAAGTTCGAGGAAAGAAACTGTTGGAGTAGAAGTTACGGCTGCATTTTATCGGTTTCACTGTAAAAGGGTGGGATCTAATTGCTAATCTAGTATCTCGTGCAAATTCGTATTTAGGGGGGCACCAGTGATCTAAGTTCATCGGAGCAGAAGCCGTGAAAGTATTTATAGAAGAGACACAGGGAAGCCACGTCTCGCCGGTGGGAGAGAGACTGCAGGCGGTCTGCCAAGTCGGTATCTATCACATTACAGACCCTCCTCTGAACCTTATCGAGAAGCCCGAGGAGAACAGCAGGGGCACCTGACCAGATATGGCAGCAGTATTCAATGCACGGGCGGATGGTAGATTTGTAAATGTGCAGGATAGATTTAGACGGAAAAAACTTCCGGGCCCTACACAGAGAACCGACTTTCATAGCAGCGGATTTAGCAATGGATTCGATATAGTCATTCCATTTGAGGTCCGCTGAAAGTGTGAGACCAAGGAGGCGTAGTGTTTTACTCTCTGGGAGGCAAGCCTGGTCCATGCTAATGGGAGGTAGGTGAGATTGTCGATGATGGTTAATTGACAGTAGCTTCGTTTTAGAAGCATTAAAATTTACTAGCCATTTCTTACCCCAGTCCAATATGGATTGGAGGTCTTTTTCAATCTCGGCTGCGAGTTTAGCTTTGACGCCTACACCAGATTTTTGTTGGATGCGAGAGTAAACTGTGGTGTCATCGGCGTACAAACCTATTTGGGTTCTTATGGAATCAGGGAGATCATTAATATATGAACCCAAATTTCTGTGAGTATTTGATTCTCCAGACCCTCCTTGCTCATTAGGTGTTCCAGGAACCTCAGATGTTTCTTCCCGATGTTAAGCGTGAGTTTTCTTCTTGTTTGCAACACCTCGTCGTTGTTTACGTTCTCGGGCCATGGCATCCTCAGCATCCTCCTGTAGAACCACATTTCTGCTGCCTGGAGCTTCTCCTTCATCCTTGAAGAGATCATCCAATATTCGCTGCTATACAGGAGGACCGATATCACATAGCATTCCAGCATTTTTCTTTGTTTCCAATGAGCTTTTCTTGTCTCTCAATACTCTGGTTAGATTTTGAAATGCATCCTTGCCAATGCGAATAATGACTTACTGATACAATTAACGTGTGCGTAAGGGGTGGATTCCTACTTTTCTCGAGGGTATTCATGCATAGGTGAATATAACGAACCCAAATGAGACTGTAACTCGGCCTCAAACCTTGTCCGTCACACTACCCGCACACCCTAGCTTACCCGGTAGTATCAAGCAGTCAATCCTCTAGCCAAGTTTGACATTGCTTAACTTCGTGATCGTACTAGAATCAGTGCTTCAACGTGATATGGTCATAAGATAGATAGATAGATAGATAGATAGATAGATAGATAGATAGATAGATTTAAACAGACTGAGATAGATAGATAGATAGATAGATAGATAGATAGATAGATAGATAGATAGATATGAACAGACTGAGTGAGATAGATAGATAGATAGATAGATAGATAGATAGATAGATAGATAGATAGATAGATAGATATGACTGAAGGGGATAGATAGATAGATAGATAGATAGATAGATAGATAGATAGATAGATAGATAGATAGATAGATATGAACAGACTGAGATAGATAGATAGATAGATAGATAGATAGATAGATAGATAGATAGAAACATGCAGATATAGATATATTTTACTTAAAATCAGAAAATAATTTCTTGATTATAAGAACTTTTGGGGGATAATAATGATTTACTCTACTACAAATGAACATTTTCTACTGATTAATTCATAGGTATGAGGAGTAGAGATGGATCCCTAAGACTGCAACTCGGCCTCAAACCTTGTCCGTCAGACTACCCGCAAACCCTAACTTAGAGCACCCGGTAGTATCAAGCGGTCAATCATCTACGTACTGGCCAGCCTCGACATTGCTTAACTTCGTGATCGTACTAGAATCAGTGTTTCAACGTGATATGGTCATAAGCCATAGATAGATAGATAGAAAGAAAAAAACATCCTGACAAAGATTGATTTTTACGGCTTACTAAAGTTTTGGAGTTTATTTAAAACTAGCAGTATAGCCCGGCGTTGCTCGGGTGTAATGAAAGCTTTAAAACTAATCCATGGTCCTGGAGCTCAGACTTTTTGGACGTTGGCACGAAAGACTAAAAAGCAATAGTTGTTTCCAGTAAAAGCGAAACTGTAGACTGAAAGAAAAATGAATGGATGTAAGTCAAATTTTAATTTCCTTGTATCAATATCAAATAAGTTTTTTCCGTCGTAAACTGAATTTTGAAGGCTAAATAAGTCCTCTGGGTAAATGGTATCATGGCTGAAACTAAGAACTACAATTATATCTACTTAGAGCCAAACCTGAAGCAAAAACTAAAATAAAAGAGCTGAAAAAAATAGAGACATACAGACAGATAAACAGACACACACAAACATCTTACCTTTTATATACATATTATCGATTGTCTGCACTATTATAAGAACTGCAACCTTGAAATTTCTGAATATCGTTTCTTATGTCTTTGTCTATGAGTGTATGAAATTTGATTAAAATCGGACCACTCCTTCTATAACCCGATTTATTCTATTATGGATTTTCGACATTTATCGGGGGTACCTCGACACAAAACCTTGCTAAGTACACTCGGTGACGCTTATAGTACAACTGTGTAAATTTTCAAGAAAATCGGTTCAGCCGTTTCGGAGTCTATAGATAACGGACACACACACACATAGGCATACACACACACACACACACAGAGACAAAGTTACATTTATAAATAAGTTTAGATCGGAAAATAATTTCTGGATTATAAGAATTGTTTGGAGATAATAATGATTTACTTTCCTCCGAATTAACAAGTTCTACTAATTAATCCATAGGTATGAGAAGTAGACATGAATCCCTACATCTCCCAAGTATCTTTGCGAATTTGAAATCGGCTCTACGATTTCCCTATACGAACCGTTGTATATTAATTATTTCACCGCAAGGAAAGCAATAGAGTTTTTAAGCTGCTTGAGTGTGAAAGACAATAAGAAAAAGGAAAACATTATTAAGGAGGAAAATAAATAAAAGAAGAGGAATTAAAAAGACAGTAGATGAAAAACGTAAGTCATGAAATGACTGTCAAAGATAAAGATAGATAGATAGATAGATAGATAGATAGATAGATAGATAGATAGATAGATATGAAATGACTGTCAAAGATAGATAGATAGATAGATAGATAGATAGATAGATAGATAGATAGATAGATAGATATGAAATGACTGTCAAAGATAGATAGATAGATAGATAGATAGATAGATAGATAGATAGATAGATAGATAGATATGAAATGACTGTCAAAGATAGATAGATAGATAGATAGATAGATAGATAGATAGATAGATAGATAGATAGATATGAAATGACTGTCAAAGATAGATAGATAGATAGATAGATAGATAGATAGATAGATAGATAGATATGAAATGACTGTCATATAGATAGATAAATAGATAGATAGATAGATAGATAGATAGATATGAACAGACCGTGATAGATAGATAGATAGATAGATAGATAGATAGATAGATAGATAGATAGATAGATGCTCTGACAAACTTTTCCCTCTTTCTCCGACCACATAAATTTACTCGTGTTACTAGAGTGGCTTTTAGGTCCTACACATTTTTCGTCAAAACAGTCAAATGTAATCATCACTTCTACCTCTCCGCTTCTTTTCTCGCACTTCCCGTTTGTGGAACCCCCTTCTGTATACTTGCTTGCCTAATAGCTACAATCTCTCAAAGTTTAGATAAAATTGCCATTTTCGGTCTCCTTGATTCCCATCCTTCTCTTATCATCCATTCGACATCCCCTGTACCTTGTTTTTTGTTTCTTCTTCTTTTTTTTTTTTTGTTCTTCTTCTGTCACTGTATTCCCCAACGCACCAGTGCGATCCTGCCTTGCTTGGGGTGAAACGATTTAAAAATATATAAAATAAGATATAACAATTGACATTGTATTTAAATTTTTAAACAACAAAGTTGACTGGAAATTACGAGAGAAGACGCTTTTAGCATAGAACTTACGGTTGCATCTCGCCATTTTAAATGTAAAATGGTGAGACCTGTCCGCCAATCTAGTCTTCTTCTTCTTCTTCTTCTTCTTCTTCTATGTTCCTTGTCCTTTTAGGACGTAGGCGATCATGGCCTTCCATGTCTCCCTATCCCTGGTGGCTCTTAGCACGCTTTCTCCTGCCAATCTAGTATTGCGCTTAAATTAACAAAGTTTATATGAATATGATAAAAAAAAATACTATTAAGGAAAGTGAACAATAATAGATCAAGTTGACTGAGAAGCAAGAGGCAAGTTCGAAATGCAGTCGAATTCATTTTGTTCACTTGCGCACAAGTAACCTTGGGGAAAATATTAATCCAGTTATGAGCTCAATAACAGGACAGATTGGATTCTATAGCCTTGGATAGCAACCGGTCTACCGCAAAAAGTAATGGCAACCTACTGCTTGAAAAATCTTTTGCTTAGTCAGTCATGACTCAAAAGAGACATGATCGCCCAGGCGTTTATCCCGCATCAAAATTAACTGACGTATATATATATATATATATATATATATATATATATATATATAGTCATCCGCAGACAGATCTGTTTCGCTGTATCACAGATCATCAGTACGGTTAGACAGCCGAATGCCTTTTACCTAGGATTGAAACCCGACCAAATTGGCGTCAGTTGGCGATTTTATCTGTGAGCTACGGGCGCTCGGTAGAAGAAGGCAGACTTTTATACACGCCTAATAGCTGAGAGTGTTCTAATTCATTGCTGAATGAACGATGCGTAGATGCCAGAGTAGCAACTGTTTTGCAAAGTCTACCATTCTTCCAGAGCGGTCAATATATATACATCCCACACTCTCTTCTTCCCTGTGTGTAATTTCTCATTTTTTCATCTTTGTTAAGTCCAGACATTGCGTGACCGATATCTATATCTGTCTGTATTTTACTTCCTGCCTATATTTGGGGTCTCTTTCTCTCTGGGCCGTTTTTATTGACACTTTCCTCTCGTTTCTTTCTCTCTTGTTTTGCTCTTAGTTTTTTATTTCTTCTGTGTTCTTCTCTTTCCTCTTTCTTTCCCCTTCTTTCTTTCTCTTTTTGCTTTCTCGTCTTTTCTACCCTCTTTCTTTCCCCTTCTTTCTTTCACTTTTTGCTCTCTCGTCTTTTCTACCCTCTTTCTTTTCCCTTCTTTCTTTCTCTTTTTGCTTTCTCGTTTTTTCTACCCTCTTTATTTCCCCTTCTTTCTTTCTCTTTTTGTTTTCTCGTCTTTTCTACCCTCTTTCTTTCCCCTTCTTTCTTTCTCTTTTTGCTTTCTCGCCTTTTCTACCCTTTTTCTTTCCCCTTCTTTCTTTCTCTTTTTGTTTTCTCGTCTTTTCTACCCTCTTTCTTTCCCCTTCTTTCTTTCTCTTTTTGCTTTCTCGTCTTTTCTACCCTCTTTATTTCCCCTTCTTTCTTTCTCTTTTTACTTTCTCGTCTTTTCTACCCTCTTTCTTTCCCCTTCTTTCTTTCTCTTTTTACTTTCTCGTCTTTTCTACCCTCTTTCTTTCCCCTTCTTTCTTTCTCTTTTTGTTTTCTCGTCTTTTCTACCCTCTTTCTTTCCCCTTCTTTCTTTCTCTTTTTACTTTCTCGTCTTTTCTACCCTCTTTCTTTCCCCTTCTTTCTTTCTCTTTTTGTTTTCTCGTCTTTTCTACCCTCTTTCTTTCCCCTTCTTTCTTTCTCTTTTTGCTTTCTCCTCTTTTCTACCCTCTTTCTTTTCCCTTCTTTCTTTCTCTTTTTGCATTCTCGTCTTTTCTACCCTCTTTCGTTCCCCTTCTTTCTTTCTCTTTTTGCTTTCTCGTCTTTTCTACCCTCTTTCTTTCCCCTTCTTTCTTTCTCTTTTTGTTTTCTCGTCTTTTCTACCCTCTTTCTTTCCCCTTCTTTCTTTCTCTTTTTGTTTTCTCGCCTTTTCTACCCTCTTTCTTTCCCCTTCTTTCTTTCACTTTTTGCTTTCTCGTCTTTTCTACCCTCTTTCTTTTCCCTTCTTTCTTTCTCTTTTTGCCTTCTCGTCTTTTCTACACTCTTTATTTCCCCTTCTTTCTTTCTCTTTTTACTTTCTCGTCTTTTCTACCCTCTTTCTTTCCCCTTCTTTCTTTCTCTTTTTGCTTTCTCGTCTTTTCTACCCTCTTTCTTTCCCCTTCTTTCTTTCTCTTTTTACTTTCTCGTCTTTTCTACCCTCTTTCTTTCCCCTTCTTTCTTTCTCTTTTTGCTTTCTCGTCTTTTCTACCCTCTTTATTTCCCCTTCTTTCTTTCTCTTTTTACTTTCTCGTCTTTTCTACCCTCTTTCTTTCCCCTTCTTTCTTTCTCTTTTTGTTTTCTCGTCTTTTCTACCCTCTTTCTTTCCCCTTCTTTCTTTCTCTTTTTACTTTCTCGTCTTTTCTACCCTCTTTCTTTCCCCTTCTTTCTTTCTCTTTTTGTTTTCTCGTCTTTTCTACCCTCTTTCTTTCCCCTTCTTTCTTTCTCTTTTTGCTTTCTCGTCTTTTCTACCCTCTTTATTTCCCCTTCTTTCTTTCTCTTTTTACTTTCTCGTCTTTTCTACCCTCTTTCTTTCCCCTTCTTTCTTTCTCTTTTTGTTTTCTCGTCTTTTCTACCCTCTTTCTTTCCCCTTCTTTCTTTCTCTTTTTACTTTCTCGTCTTTTCTACCCTCTTTCTTTCCACTTCTTTCTTTCTCTTTTTGTTTTCTCGTCTTTTCTACCCTCTTTCTTTCCCCTTCTTTCTTTCTCTTTTTGCTTTCTCGTCTTTTCTACCCTCTTTCTTTCCCCTTCTTTCTTTCTCTTTTTGCATTCTCGTCTTTTCTACCCTCTTTCTTTCCCCTTCTTTCTTTCTCTTTTTGCTTTCTCGTCTTTTCTACCCTCTTTCTTTCCCCTTCTTTCTTTCTCTTTTTGTTTTCTCGTCTTTTCTACCCTCTTTATTTCCCCTTCTTTCTTTCTCTTTTTGTTTTCTCGTCTTTTCTACCCTCTTTCTTTTCCCTTCTTTCTTTCTCTTTTTGCTTTCTCGTCTTTTCTACCCTCTTTCTTTCCCCTTCTTTCTTTCTCTTTTTGTTTTCTCGTCTTTTCTACCCTCTTTCTTTCCCCTTCTTTCTTTCTCTTTTTGCTTTCTCCTCTTTTCTACCCTCTTTCTTTCCCCTTCTTTCTTTCTCTTTTTGCTTTCTCGTCTTTTCTACCCTCTTTCTTTCCCCTTCTTTCTTTCACATTTTGCTTTCTCGTCTTTTCTACCCTCTTTCTTTCCCCTTCTTTCTTTCTCTTTTTGTTTTCTCTTCTTTTCTACCCTCTTTCTTTCCCCTTCTTTCTTTCTCTTTTTGCTTTCTCGTCTTTTCTACCCTCTTTCTATTTTTCCCTCTTTTTTAGTATCCTCTTGCAAAATTTTTCCAAAAATAATATGAAGATTTTTAAGTTTTCTTTTAAAATTTTTTTTTTTCCATCATTATTAACTACGTGATGAGTCATTGTTCATTCAACGTCGAAACAAGATGTACAATTTTGTAGTAGTTTGTAGTTTATACATGTTCTAAAGTATAATTTATAATGAATATTCATAGCTTTATTTTTATATTGAGCATTGTTTTAAATTAATGTTTTGAACGTTGTAAATATTTTCTTTGTTCCTTATTCACTTTGAAACACACACACACACACACACACACACACACACACACACACATATATATATATATATATATATATATATATATTACGGAAATTAACGAAGATGAACGAAACTTGGTTATAAACAACCGATAATTTGTTACGAAAATGTGTGTTATTCGCAGGTTCGAATCCTACCGAATGACACACATTTTCGTAACAAAAGTTTATCGTAAATAATCAAGCCGGTAGAAATAGATATATAATACTGTTTGGTTAAAAACAGAATATCTACTTAAATACGAGTTTCGATTAAAAATAATGTTCAAGCAAATCATTTCATATATATATATATATATATATATATATATATATATATATATATATGTATGTGTGTGTGACCGAAAAGGGACTATGGTTAAATTTTCGCATAATTTTTCATGTGATTTTATAATTTTTCCTTTTCAATACATAACTTATACAAAAACAGTCCACATGTTTTATTTATCTAAGCCCTTTCGGCTATACTTTTAGCCATTATCAAGGAGTGATTTTATTGTACTTTTAACTAAATATATAGATTGTTTTGTGTATGTATATAGAGTCATAGAAATGTTTTATTTTTCAAACATGATCACCACTTTATGGTCATGTTCATAGTTGATATTGTTGTCAGGGACAAGGTTAAACTGTTAAGCCAGAGGAATGAGCTCACCGTTCATTGTAAGCATAGTTCAGCATTTACATTAAAATCCGGGTTGTAATATGGAAAAATTAAGGAAAATATCCTTAACTGCCTTTTTGATGGGTGTTTTTATTCGGGTTGAGCATTCTGGTTGATCTTTACTGGGTGCGTTGTTCGCCATGTGCTATACTATTTTTGCCAGCCGGTCGACCTGATATTGATCGATGGGTTGTATGGTTTTGTGGTGCTCTATCCGAAATTGGTTTTCGCGGGACCGGGGATTTATAAATAGTTAAGTATCATCGTCATTAGTCGGTGCTATGGGGAAACGTGTTGGGCTTTGGCTGAATGATTTGTATTGGTGTGGGCTATGTCGTGTATTGATGTGATAATCGATGTCGGATTAGATGCCTCATGCCTATTTAGGTTGGCGTTCGGTGTTGGGTTCGGTGCTTGCAAAGTGTTATTGTGTTGATATGTGCCAGATTGTGTACCTGGGGAAGAATTTGTTGGGGCGTTCGAGTCGGATGAGGCTACCCATCAGATATAGACAAATTAATGTCTAAATATTAGTGTATATATATATATATATATAAATATATATATATATATATATATATATATATATATATATATGTGTGTGTGTGTGTGTGTGTGTGTGTGTGTGTGTGTGTGTTATGTCGTGAGTAAGAATAAATAACTCAACAACAGGAATAGGTTAATTGTTGTATTCCGTGAAAATAGTATTTACAAAGGTTATTAGTATCCAATACGAGAATAAAGGTTAATCGTCTCAACCGTCGTAAGACGTAGTATGAGCAATGGGTACTTCCGGGTCGTCACCGGAAGTCTACGACTGACTTGTCGATCGGCTGCTCGGCACACTCTCCTACGTAGATGCCACCATTACTTTACATAGTAATGGAATAATCCATTATAGCCGAATAGGTGCGGGCGTCCCAACAATATATATATATATATATGTGTGTGTGTGTGTGTGTGTGTGTGTGTGTGTGTGTGTGTGTGTGTGTGTGTGTGTACATCTGTCCTTTTGTACTAGTAGACATATTGATATTTGCTTTACTTACTGATATGTATGTATTTGTATTCATTTACTCCTATGTGTGTTTATGTCTTACATGTATGTCTGTATGCTTTTGTATGGGTATATGTGTATATAAATATATATATATATATATATATATATGTGTGTACATGCCTATGTATGTATGCATATGTGTGTATATGTGTATATATTCATACTTGTATGTATGTATGTTCAGATGTCTATGTATGCACGTCTATATCTATATGTATGTTTGCGTATGTGTATATATATATATATACGTATATATTTATATGTGTATATGTGTATGTGTGTATGTAGATATGTATATTTGTATATTTGTGTGTATATATATATACATATATGTAGGTGTATATGCATGTACGTATATAGATAGATAGATAGACAGATAGATAGATAGATAGATAGATAGATAGATAGATAGATAGATAGATAGATAGATAGATAGATAGATGTTGTCTTGGGTTTCACGACTTTTTGCTTGTCTAACAAACTGTTTTAATTTTTATTTAAGATACTGGATATATGTAGAGATGCGTATATTAATGAATTTTTGCGAAGGTGGGATGAACTTTAGGAGGAATATTTATTGACTTGACGCCTTTTATACAAACACAGACATAAATTAACACTTGTACAACCATTGACGTGCGCAGAGACACACGCACACGCGAGCTAAACAACTGGGGCCCACAGTCATAACTTCATATGAACGATATGGAGCTTAGCATATATATATGTATATGTATGACGTTTTGCACATGCATGCGCATTTAACTTTAGTTTGTGTTTTTGCGTAAGTATATATTTAATTCTGTTTATTTGTTCATGAATTGAAATATGATTATGTCTATCCTGACCCCATTCATCCAAGGCCGGTAACGTTATGAATTTGCCTTGACTGTATTCAATATGTAGCAATTTAGTTTGTTTAAAATTAACGGACAAACTGACAAGTCGATAAAGGCTAAATTTTGTAATTTGTGTATTGTATGTATATATGCGTGGGTGTATTAATCTGCATATGTGTCTGTTTGCTAGTGTTTGTGAATATACTCGTCTATTTTTCCATGTGTGGATGTTTGTAGGTTTATTTATGTATGCGTTCTTTCTCTTCCTCGTTTAATATGTGAATAACTTTCTAAATCTACTAAATTGTTAAACAAAATTTGTTTTTTAAATTTCGCAACAAAAATAAAGTAGATATAATAGTTAATTAATAATGCTGATCTCAATTTAATCAAATTTTAATACCAGTGCCCACCAAGATTAATTTTAAGTCTGCCCACATATTCTCCAAATTAGAAGTTACTTTCTCTGATTGGTCCACATTGTACATACAATAATACCTCCCTGATTAAAGGGGTCTTGCTTGTTTTTAACCTTTTAAAACCATTCAATTTAAAATAATCACATCACTTGATAAGACAAAAGAAATGTCGAAACAAAATAGCTACTTTTGTAGTGATATTGTAACATATCCATGTTATAATTTCTGAATAAATATTATTAGCTCTACATTGTATTGAGCACTTTTTTAAAAATAGTGTTTCTGTGGACCAGGAATATTATTCCACCCATACTTGTATATATATATATATATATATATATATATATATATATATATATATATTTGAAAACGTTAGATGTTAAAGTAAAAGATCAGTTGGAAAGAGATAAATTTCGTCTTCATAGAATTCTCTCTATCGTGTCGTCGTTATCGTAACTCTCATAACGCCTAGCAAGTAAAAGAACTCATAGCAAACGGCGGTACCACATTGCTACAAACAGAACTAACCTCAAGGACAAAGGCAGCAAGCGAATCATGATGTCTTCAATAAACTTGTACATTCCTGAAGGCGTGACCCAGTGTATCCACCTACTCACCGAAGCGTTCGCAGTTGGGAGATTTCTCCAAGCTCTCCAACAAAGTCTATTGCTGACCAAGAGGGCCTTTCGTATCACATCTCAGGTGAGTGATGTCTTATTATTAGTGAGGTATTTCAGCTTGACGCCCAAGGCCATATGAAACGAGCTTACTGCTTTGTATAACCGTCTATCAGACCATTTTTATAATCCTTTCATCCCGATCAAGAGAGTACCGCCACTGGTGCGCAGGGGGTTACAGTGAGAGAGAAAAAAAACAAGGTACAAGGGATGTCGAAGAAATTATAAGAGATAGATGGGAATCAAGATGGCAATTGAGGTTGCATTTAAACTTTAGGAAATAGTAGCTATCAGGAAAGCAAGCAAATGAAAGGGAGTTCAACGAACGGGAAGTGCAATAAAAGAAACTGTTAGAGTAGAAGAGGTGGTTACATTTAACTATTTCAAAGGATGGGATTTTCGTGCCAATCTAGTAGTACAGCTGAAGACATGTGGTCGGAAAACCAGGAAAAAAAAAGATCGTCAGAGTAGTTGCCATGAAAATACTTGTAGAAAAGACAGAGGGAAGCCACATCACGTCGGTGAGAAAGTGATCGAACGCTGCTGTTAAGTCAGGGTCGATTATTTTGAGAATCTTCCTTTGAATTTTGACCATCCTGAACGGACTCCCTAACTCAGTGGTCTCCAAACTGGGGTACATGTACCTTGAGTGGTTCACTTGTACTCTTCAGGGAGTACATTGACTCCGAAATTGTTGTAGAGTAGTTTTCGCACTGAAGGTTATAATCGTGCTATGTCGGTTGCTAATTGAATTAACGTACCCAAAATGTTAAGAACTTGGTAATCTTCCACTGAAAGCTGACTCCTTAGTATTCGGCTAACTACCGACTAATATCAACTGCCTAGTAGTTCTACTGAACTCCAATAAAACTCTAAGAACTTCTATGAACTTCCCAAGAACTTCTCAAGAATTTCCTGTTAACTCTTATTAATATAAGAGGGAAAGTCCATTATCTGAGAAATAAGTGTGTTTCCCCATAACAGAAAGAATATCCAGGATTGTACAATATTAAACCTGCTATTCGAGTAGTGTTGTTATTTCCATCAACATGAATTTTTAAGGCAGTATTTTAAGTGTTTTTAGGAATCAAATCAAAATACAGACCGAAAATTAAAACTCCTGAGCTCGATCTTCGTTGTGCCATTGCTAAAGTGTCCCTTCGAATAAATGACCTTGTTGAAAAAATAAAAGCCCATCCATCTCATTAGTATTTCTTAGTTTTGATTATCAGTTCATAGTTTGGTATATCCTTACTTAGTAATTATCATAATTAGTCAGTGAATTAATTGTTGTATATGATACATGCTTGGGCGACCATGTCTCCTTCGAGACATCACTGACTAGTCAAAAGATTTTCCTGCAGTAGGTTGCCATTACTTTCCGAGGTAGACTGGTCGCCAACCAAAGCTAATCTATCCTTGAGGGAGAAGAGATGAATTAATACCTTTCTCAAGGTTATCTGTGCGTAGGTGAATGATTTTTCATTCGAATTTGATATCCATTACGCCATTATCATTATCAATAATTAAAAAATATGTCTATAGAATCAAACTATTTTAAAAATTACCTGTGTTTAATTCACTGATATTATGAGTAACTGTCTCTAGTCCAAAAACTTTATAATAAAATAACAAAATTACCGTTGTTTTTCTTTTTCGTCTCCAATCTTTAGGGGTACACAGGAATCTATAAAACATCCCAAGGAGTACAGAAGAACAAACAGACTGGAAAACTCTGCCCTAACTCATACGCAATATAATGCCTGGACGTCGGGTAGAGCTTCTGTCACCCGTAAGAGTAACTTGAGAACAATTGACGAGAGAAGGAGCACTCACCTCTGGATAAACGGGAAGGAGACTACTGTATAGGACAGTTCATCAGAATTTATTTTTAGGAAAGACACATGGATGTTACGTTGCGGCCGTCGGAAAGAAACTTGTGCGCACATGGGGAAAGAAGTAAATAAAGAATCTATATTGGCAGCAAACCTCTTGTATAGGAGGTGAATTCAGCAGGTATGCAAAAATAGAAAGGGGTGTAAGACAAGGATGTGTTTTCTCACCGGATTTTTTCAAACTGTACAGCGAAGTAATTATGAGAGAAATAAAAGCCTTGCCAGGATTCTTCATTGGCGGCCATAATCTCAACAATATCCGATACGCGGATGACACAGTGCTGGTAGCAGACACGGAAAGGAAAATGCAGAAGTTAGCAAAAGAAAGTGAAAAGAAAAGATTGAGCACAAACCTCAAGAAAACTGAATGTATGGTCATCAACAAAAAGAGGAGACGAATATGCCAACTGCAAGTTGGAGATTCTAAAATAAAACAAGTAAAAAATTTCAAATACCTAGGAAGTATTTTGACAGGATGGAAAGTGCGACATGGGGATCCAAAGACGCTTTTGCATGGTCAAAAACTCATTTCAGAAGCTAACCAGAGTACTGAAAGACATGAAAATCTTATTAGAAACAAAGAAAAGAGTGCTGGATTGCAATGGGATATCTTCCCTTCTGTATGGAAGTGAATGCTGAACGATCTCATCAAAGATCAAGGAGAGGTTTGAGGCAGCAGAAATGTGGTTTTTACAGAAGGATGCTGAGGATACCATGGACAGAACACGTGTGCAACGATAAGGTGTTGGAAAGGATGCAAAACGAGAAGAAAACTGATAATAAATATCAGGAAAAGATAAATGAGGTTTCTTGGGACACGTAATGAGGAAGGAAGACCTGGAGAACTTGATACTCACAGATCAGATAAATGGAAGAAGAGACAGGGGAAAGCAGCACGAGACGTACTCGTTGGGTCTGAGCAAATGGTTGATGGAACGGGGCTTGGAAGAGATGCCAAGAGAAAAATTATTGAGACCGACAAGAGACAGAGCCAAGTGGAAGTCCATGATCACCTACGTTCTGAAGGGACACGGCACATGAAGAAGAAGTATTTTTGCCACACCCCGTATCCACGTCGACCATCAAAGTCGAAGTGGATCTTAATACAGGGTGCTTGTAAAACCGGTGATGGCTAAGGTACGGAATACCTGTTGGGATCAACAACCAGACATGTATGTACACGCTGACACCATCACCTGAATGACAAGTACAATTCTCTCCTCGTTTCTAATTAATCGGACTAAGTTCATTAGATTTTTAAATTTTCTTTTTCAGGCGAAGCAGGTTGATTATTCTAACGACTTTTAGGTCACACCGATTTTATTTTTAGCAACAACAATGTTTATTTTTTTAGCATTAACATCACTTCCACATTTTTCACTATGAAGCTTTCTAGCAATCGAAGATCATATTGTCAGCGTCTGAATAAAATGCCATTTGACGAGACGGATTAAACCGAACGTTGTCCCGACCTCGAAATAATTCCCTCCCCTCCTCAGTGGGTCAATGGGACTGGGTGAGGTTCACACTAGTTTCTTGTGGTTTTCTTTATGTAAATTTGCACATTTTCCAGTGTGAATATTTGCCCTCTCTATCATGCCGAATTTTATAGGCAGTAAAACCTAGCCAATTGTTTCTGGATATTTAACAAAGAATCTGCATTAGGTGATAAACACATTTTTTCCGTATATGTGGCTTGGTAATTTCTTGTTAGCAAGCATTGGTCCTATGAATTATTATTATTATTATTATTATTATTATTATTATAAATATTTCTGCTATGGCAACACTACCTACCAAGTGTCATGGTGGCATCACCCATTCAACGGATTGAACTCTTCCTTCTACTATATATAGTTCCTCTCACACGCGGTGGTGACACATACACAGTGATAGGCAGAGATAAGTAGAGATAGGAGAGCAGCTCAAGGCAGAGATAGAGGAAAAACAGAGTGATATAGCCAATACTGCTACCGTACGACCATTGCGAGTCCCAGTTCGAGGATTGAATTATAGCATTATTACCTAACTCGTATATATCGTTCTACTAAAAGAGTTCCACGAATTTGTATTTTGCTGTGTTTATATCGTTATTTCCCAATTTAGTTGTTTTATTTTTCTTGATGGACTTTTAACCGAGTCCTAGACACCAAGTCTCAGGAAAGACCTAAAGTAGGTAATGGTCTGTTGTTATTGCTGAATTTCATTTGTTTTTCTATCTCCCCTAACATCGCTAGCGTTACATAGATAAAGTTCTTAGTGTGTGAGCTGTAATTATCAAGACAATGTTTTGTATATCACTTAAGCTGAAATTTCCAGGGATTTTTTCGATGTATTTTTGTTCTTTTTTATCATTCCAAGTGCACCTACTATCACTGGTACTATTCTTGTCTTCAATTTCCATATTTTTCTATTTTAATTTCCATGTCTTTATATTTTGACAGTTTTTCGAATTACTTGGTTGCTATGTTACAATCCACTGGGCAAGCCACATCAATTAATAAACAAGTTTTTTCTTTCTAGTTTTTAACAATAATGTCTGGCCTATTTGCTTCAATTTTTCTGTCTGTGTAGATGGTGTAATCCCATAGAATGGTGACATCTTCTATTTCTGTAACCGGTACTGCGTGATGTTCATACCAATGTTTGTTTACAGCTTTTCCATAGTGTTTGCACATTGTCCTATGTAAATATTGCCCCACTCTATCGTGGCGATTTTTATATTCATTTGGGGCAAGTACAAAACAACCTGAGATTAGATGGTCTATTGTTTCTTGGTGTTTATCACAGAACCTGCATTTTGGATTCACATTATTCTGTATAATATTTGCCTGAAAGTTTCTAGTGAAAAGACTTTGGTCTTGCGCTGCAAGAATAAAGCCTTCGGTCACAGACTTTAATCCAGATGCACGTAACCATCGAGGAGTATTAACTTTATTGACATTGGATTTATTGGCTCATTCTGGATATTGGCCATGCAGCGGTTTGTCTTGCCAGCGTTGTTTCATCAGTTCAAGAGCTTTATCTTTGGCTTTCATTTTCATATTTCTTGCCGCAATAGTTGGTTCTTGGCTTCTGTTTTGCTTTTCTACAGAATCTACTAACTGTAAATCTTGTTTGTATTTGCTGCCTTCTTTTATTATTGAATATTTTTCGTTCTTTCTTCATGTTGTTTGATTAATTGTATCATTCAGTCCTTTGTTGTTTTGTATGTATGTTAGTAAGCCAATAGTTGTTGTCTTGTATGACAATTCTAGCTGAATAAAACCTCTTCCACCTTCTTTACGGGGTATTTATAGACGGTCTACATCAGCCTTTGGATGATGCATCTTATGCTTAGAAAGAAGCTTTCTTGTTTTAGAATCCATTTGCCTGATGTCGTTTAGAGTCCAGTTTAAGATGTTGAAACTATATTGGACAACTGGGACTGCAAGGCTATTAATGGCCATAATTCTGTTCTGAGAATTCAATTCAGTTTTTAATATCAGTCGTAGCCTTCTGTAGTACTCTTTACGCACTATTTCTTTCATATTATTATTATTATTATTATTATTATTATTTCTAAATTTTCTAATCGCTTCGCACGTGCAGGTATTTATTGATTTCTCTGCTAGCGAAACATCCGTTGTCATTGGGAATATTGGAAATCATTTCAGAAACACAAATGCACGCAAACACACATACATACACCCACATATAGTTTTCACCTTTTTCTTCTTCCTCTTCTTATATATGCCACGTCCTTTCAGAACAATATGCAAACATGGCTCTCCACAACTTCCTGTACTTCATAGCTCTCGATAAATTTTGCCCATAATAACATCGAAACAGGTATGTATGAAATAAACTGTCATAACTGCGCCTCAAAATATATTGGAGAAAAAATTACAGAAACTTTTAAAAAAAAGTTTATCTATGAACACAAAAAGGACCAACATAACAATTTATCAAACGCATTGGTCATACTTAAAATTAAATTAAACCACAACTTAATTTAATTAAACCACAATTAAAAGAATGTCACACTTATTAAAAGAAAAAGTAACTTAGACGGAAAAAAACTCGGGAGTGACGCTATCGAATCTTGTCAAATTATAAATAGGCCCGGATGTTTTAATGATTTTTTTCAGTGACGTCTTCGTTCCTGAAAGTATTACTCCCTCCCAAAGTCAACATATATGACTATAAACATGTCAAAGAATTAAGGGAAATTGCTTAAATTCAAAATCTCCTGTTACTCAAAATTTACAAAATATGAAACGCATAAGTTAATCCTTACTAAAATAATATGAATATTAATTACATTATATAAAACAATTAAAAACCACACCATATACTCAATTCTGGTTTATTAAATTGCTTTACTTAGAATTTGCCATAATTTATCTAGACATTTCATCTGATGAATATCTTTGAGCATTGCAAAAATTAAAACTTTCATAAATTAAATTAGAAATTGAATTAAATATATGTCATTCTATTTTCACAGTTGAATACATAGTAGATGATACTCAGCTTTTGTTCATATACATGTGTGGACATAAATACTAGAGGCGGTGATATGAGTGTTTGATGTAGTATTGTTAAAATTATATTTTAGAATACAGTTTGATTTCTTTAACAAAATGTAGAATATTATGTGGATTAACATCATGAAAGAATTCATAGTGGTTGTTTGGCTGACTGATTTTACTTTAGTAGCATATCAACACCTATATAAGTCATTTCATGCCGAAATGTAAATATTTTGAACACAATTTTACGCCTTCAACTACAGACAAAATGTATTAGTGGTCTTTTTGCTTTAAATATATATTGTAGGCTGGTTGATTTTGTTTGGTGATTTATCAATATCTATGGGTCATTTAATGCCGAAATCTAAATATTTTGAACACAATTTTATGTCTTCCACTAAATTTTGAATGCAATTTTACGCCTTCAAACACAGATAAAATGTATTGTTGGTCACTTTGCTTTAAAAATGTTGATAATTTTACTGTAAATACGTATTGTTAATATTTTTACATTGTTCGGATTCTTGCCCTCATCTTTAATGCCATATTCACGATGTTTCCGTCGTTGTACGCTCCTGCCTTCTTCAGATTCTTGGAATTTCGAACCGAAACATTTATTCCGATCACTAGAGTATATCATTCTCGTTCCATGTGTAATGCCACTTCGAATGTTATGTAGCTTTTACCCTTTATTTGTTTACCACCGCTGTAACCAGGTATTGAACTCACAATACTTTCAGTCAAGTTACTGGATCTAACTAACGTTTTTATCCACTGGGCCATGTGTCCGTAAAAATGATATACCCCAGTGATCGAAATAAAGGGTTCGGTCTGAAATTTCAAAAACCCGAAGAAGGCCGGAGCGTACAACGGCTGAAACGTCATGATCATGATAATAAAGACGAGGACAACAGTACGAACAATGTCAGTCAGTCATATAAGTGCCATACGTGATACACGCTTTGGGTGATCATGTCTCGAAAGAGATATGATTGAATGGGCAAAAGATAATCCCGCAGTAGATTGCCATTGCTTTCAGCGGTAGACTGGTTGCCAACCAAGGCTATAGAACCCAATCTGTCCTATTATTTAACCCATAACTGAAGGGAAGAGACGGATTAATTTCATTACCAAGGGTATTTGTACAGAAGTGAATGCCAGGAATTCAATGAGAATTCGAACTCGGGAATTCGAGTCTATATCTATTGCAACAAATGTAAATGCTACCTCATCTCAGAAGTACAAACAAATATTCATAATTTTAATATATAAAAATGTATTGCTGGTATTTTTGCTTTAAAAATGTATTTTTATAATTTTCTAATGTTCTGTTTTTGGGTTCACTAACTTCCTGTGAATGCTGGACAATATCGTCGAAAATGAGGACAAAACTGGAAGCGGCCGAAATGTGGTTCTACAGAAGGATGCTACGGATATCGTGGACTGAGCATACAAGCAACGACGAAGTGTTAGAAAGAATGGCAACAAAAACGAAATTGATGCTGAGCATCAGGAAGAGACAACTGAAGTTCCTGGGACATGCAATGAGGAAGGAGAGCCTGGAGAACCTGATACTGACTGGACAGATAGAAGGAAGGAGAGACAGAGGAAGGCAGCGGATAACATATTTGCAAGGACTGATCAGGTGGATGAAGGAACGGGGGTTGCCAGGAGCAACAGGTGCAAACATACTAAGAGCCACAAGGGATAGGGAGACGTGGAGAACCATGATCGCCTACGTCCTGAAGGGACAGGGCACATAGAAGAAGAAGAACTTCCCATAGCTGGGACTGTAACAGGTCGTATCATGGGAACAACATTAGTCCCACACTCCTCAAAACCTTTAAGCTTCCGGTCAGAGGCCTTGCTGTCAGATAGAATTTATCGTTAAACCCAGCAGTCCTGGGTTTGACGATATTGTTCGATAGCAAAGTATGAACCAGACGGTAGGTGAACCTATCTACTCCTAGAGGTTAAAATTAATGGAAACTTAAAACGCCAAAACGATATTAGTTTACTGCCAGACGATGAAGAGAGAGGAAGTGTTTTCAGCCTGACGGTTCTCCTTGTCGAACTTAATACGGATTAAGACGGATTCATACGTTTCCCAAAGGTATTTGTGCATAAGTGAATGCAAGGAATTCAACTGATGTGTGTTGTAGTGCAGTGGATATCGGCCCGGAACGAGAAATCGGGGAGCCGATTTCGAATTCTTGTTGATTTCCCAGCATTCACTTACGTGCAAATACCCTTGGGAAACGTATTAATACGTTTCTTCCTTACAGTTAAATAACAGGACGGATTGAGTTCTATAGCCTTGGCTGGCAACCAGTCTACTGCAGCAAGTAATGGCAACCTACTGCGGGATAATCTTCTGTCCAGTCAGTCATGTCTCTTTCAAAACATGAACGCCAAAGCGTTATTACGTATGGCACTTAACTGACTGATGTATAATGTGTAATGCATGACTAATGATAGGAATACATTAAAAATGTGAAAGAAAGGGATTGTCAGTGGTCATGAATTAATGCAAGTATTATTTATAGAATAGGGCTATTAAACATATAATGTAAATGCATTGCTAATGATTTTAATGTAGGAATGCATTGGAAATCAGGAAGAAAGGGATTGTCAATGGTCAGGAATGAATGCAAGCATTACTGATAGAATAGAGCTATTATACGTATAATGTAAATGCATTGCTAATGATTTTACTATAGGAATGGATTGAAAATCAGGAAGAAAGGGATTGTCAGTGGTCAGGAATGAATGCAAGCATTACTGATAGAATAGAGCTATTATACGTATAATGTAAATGCATTGCTAATGATTTTACTATAGGAATGCATTTAAAATCAGGAAGAAAGGGAGTGTCTGTGGCCAGGAATGAATGCAAGCATTACTGATAGATTAGGGCTATTATACGTATAATGTAAATGCATTGCTAATGATTTTACTATAGGAATGCATTGGAGATCAGGAAGAATGGGATTGTCAGTGGTCAGGAATGAATGCAAGCATTACTGATAGAATAGGGCTATTATACGTATAATGTAAATGCATTGCTAATGATTTTACTATAGGAATGCATTGGAAATCAGGAATAAAGGGATTGTCAGTGGTCAGGAATGAATGCAAGCATTACTGATAGAATAGAGCTATTAAACGTATAATGTAAATGCATTGCTAATGATTTTCCTATAGGAATGCATTTAAAATCAGGAAGAAATGGTTGTCTGTATTAAAGAATTATGAACAGACCTGTATAAAATTTAACAGAAATTAAATGAAAAAAAAGTATTGAAAATGAAATATCCACAAAGGATACGATTCTGTCGAATTATAAATCCTTCGTGGTTTATTTCTCGAAAAAGCCAGTGTTTGAACTTACTAGCCTCTTTTAGCCTTTCATCTGATTATTATTTATTTATTTTTACTGTTGATCTGCAAGGAGATAATACGTCCGTCTTTTGCGCTTATCGCAACGTTCTTTCTCGTAGGCCACGCGGGAAAGCTCTGAACTGTAAATGTTCAGGGTGAACGGAATAGGAAAAAAAGAACTCTCAGATTTTGCTTAATCCTCCACGGAGGATTTCGTGTTCACTTGTAAACGCAGGGAATATCAAAATACTACAAGTCTCTTCAAATTCTTCAATGCACCGCGTCCCTTTGGCGATCCACAATGCCCTGTCCTTTGTAATACGTAATAACGTTTACTTTATTTTTTCAATCTCTCCTAAACACTGTTCTGCCATCCATTTTCACAAAGTTGGTCTACTTTTTCTTCCGTATCTCATGATCTTTTAAGATGTTGGCGATCATTGTTCTCCGCAACTTCCTTCCCTTTAAAACCTAAATCTCTCCTAAAGCCTGTTCCGCCATCCATTTACACCACCCCCGTCTCCTTGTTTTTCTTCTTCCGTATCCCATACTACTTCAAAACGTTGGCGATCATTATTCTCCACAACTTCCTACCCTTTAAAACATTTAATAAATTATGTTTTTTTTTTAATCGCCAAAATCCTGTTCTGATATCCATTTACACTAACCCATTCTTTTTCTACTACTGCTTCCTTTTTTATATGCCGTAACCTTTCAAAAAATTGGCGATTAAAGCTCTCCACAATTTCCTTTCTTTTGTAACACTTAATAATATTTTTTGCTATCTCTCCTAAACATTGTTCTAGCATTCATTTACTGAAGTTCATTCTCTTTCGTGTACATGTTTTACTCCTTTGTGCCACATAGCTACAGATTGTTGGTGATCATGGCTCTACACAATTTCCTGTCCTTTGTCGTTCTTAATAAACTTTGTCTTTTTCTTATTTCTCCTAAACCCTGTTCGTTCAGTTATTTACTTTTGCTTTTTTATCTCTCTTCTCTATATGTTCAGTAACCCATCATGACGTTGCGATCATGGCTCTCCACAATTTCCTGTCTTTTATAGCTCTTAATAAATTTTGTCTTTTTGTTATTTCTCCCAAGGTCTGTTTTGCCATCCATTTACTAAAGGTTGTTCTTTTTCGTGTTTTTATTTTTCTTTGTGTCACGTAACTACAGGGTATTAGTGATCATGGCTCTCCACAATTTCTTGTCCTTTGTGGTTCTTAATACATTTTGTCTTTTTGTTATCTCTCCTAAACCCTGTTTCGCTGTCCATTTACTCAAGTTCGGTCGGTTGTTTCCCTCGGTCTCCCTTGCCTTCAATCTATCCTGTGAGTAAGAGATTTAAGTACGCTACTAGATTGTCATTTAGGTCCCACCATTTTTCCGTTGAAATAGTTAAATGTAACCGCTCTTCTACTCGAAGATTTTTATTTGCTCGCACTACTCACCCGTGGAACTTCCTTCCCTGATAGCTACAATCTCCAAAAATTTAAATGCAACGTCAATTACTATTTTCTATCTTCTTGAATCCTGTTCATCTTTTATCCTTTCTTCAATACCCACCGTACCCCGTCTTTTCCCTCACTGTAACACCCTACGCACTAGTGCCGGTTCTACTTAGCCTGGGGTGGAATGATTAAATAAAAGCTGATAGCTACAATCTCCAAAAAATTTAAATGCAACATCAATGCCATCTTCTGTCTTCTTGAATCCCATTCATCTTTTATGCTTTCTTTAATACCCACTGTACCCAGTCTTTTCTCTCAGTGTAACTCCCTGGACACTAGTGACGGTCCTGCTTTACTTTGGGTGAAATGATTAGAAAAAGCTGATAGCTACAATCTCCAAATATTTAAATGTAGCATCAATTTCCATCTTCTATCTTCTTGAATCCCATTCATCTTTTATGCTTTCTTTAATACCCACTGTACCCAGTCTTTTCTCTCAGTGTAACTCCCTGGACACTAGTGACGGTCCTGCTTTACTTTGGGTGAAATGATTAGAAAAAGCTGATAGCTACAATCTCCAAATATTTAAATATAGCATCAATTTCCATCTTCTATCTTCTTGAATCCCATTCATCTTTTATGCTTTCTTTAATACCCACTGTACCCAGTCGTTCCTCTCAGTGTAACTCCCTGGGCACTAGTGACGGTCCTGCTTTACTTTGGGTGAAATGATTAGAAAAAGCTGATAGCTACAATCTCCAAATATTTAAATGTAGCATCAATTTCCATCTTCTATCTTCTTGAATCCCATTCATCTTTTATGCTTTCTTTAATACCCACTGTACCCAGTCTTTTCTCTCAGTGTAACCATCTGCACACTAGTAGCGGTCCTGCTTTGCTTCGAGTGAAATGATTTTTTTTTTAAATTCTAAATATTTTCTGACTTTAAATAACTACAAAGAGTTGATAAGCCGTGGAAAAGGAATAAATCATTAAATGAAATCCATCATATGCACTGGGATCTTGCTGTTCAATAAGTCTAAATATAGACAAGATATTCAGGATTAAGAAAAACGTAGTCATTTAAGTATTGCAATCTGCATTTTATGTTCAAATAAAAACTTTAAATTATTTCAATTTCCAAGTAATTTCCAGAGATAGATAAAAGGATATTAGAAATATGTATTTAAAGAAAGAAAAATTATTTCTAGAAACGAAAACATGAAAAGAATATCATTATTGATACATAATGGACTTATTGAATCTCTTTAAGAAAATGAGCTCCTTATATAGATTTAGCGATAAATTATCGTAAAATATAGCCTTTTTGTAACTCATTAGAAATCTTTCGAAAAGCTGTTCATATATGATCAATATTCAGGTATAGTTTTTGAAGCAACAAAACTTTCCAAAATCTTAAACTTTTATAGTGCCTCGTCTCTTGGTACACTTGCATTGCTAGCTTGCTGAAGACATGCTTAATGACAGTGTAGGAAATCAAACGACGATTATCTTAGTTTCATTGAAACAAAGTTACCAGGGTCACGTGATGATCGGTGAGTTACGTCACTTAATAGAAAGTTGAGAGTCAGTTATCATTTATATGCGCAGAGTCCCAGGTCAGTTGATATTTATCACGCGGGAGAGGCAAGACATATCTGCTTAGGTCAGTTGTCAATTTGCGCATGGGAAAGGTAAGACATATCTACCCACATCGGTTTATATTTAGTATGTGGTAGAGGCAAGGTATATCTGCCCGGGTCAGTGGTCATTTCGCCCAAGTCAGTTAATACTTACTGCACGGGATGCAAGACATATCTTCCCGGGTTAGTTGTGATTTTGTACGATTATAAACAGGTGATAAAACAGGTGGAAAATCTTCTGAAATTAAATGAATTAAAATGAAGTTCTATAAACTTATTGCTAATTTCACTTAAAGTTGTTTTTCTGTTGCCATAGCAGGATATGACAACACAAATACGAAATTTAAATTCAGGTATTAGACTAACCTTCTGTGTCAGAATAAACTATTTTCATGGCCTTCAGCATCTCCCTATCCCTTGTAGCTCTTAACACTCTTTCTCTTGTTACTGTTCCTAAACCCTACACTGCCATCCATTTGCTGAAGTATGTCAAGTATATCATGCATTGCTTTCTCTTGTCTCACTTTCCCTCTGTCCTGTGATTCTCGAATCCGCCCTTCCTCGTTGTCTGTTCTAAAAAATTCAGCTTTCTTTTCCTGATGTTAAGTATTAGTTTTTCATTCTCTCCAAAACCTTGTCATTGCTTCGGCCCATGGTATCCTCAGCATCTTCCTGTAGAACCACATTTCGGTTAACTCAAGTCTTTTCTTCATCTTTGATGAGATGTCCAGCATTCGCTGCCATATTGAAGAACAAACATCTCATAACAATCCAGTGCTCTCTTCTTTGTTTCCAGCGAAATTTTCCTGTCTCTTAATACTCTACTCAGCTTCTGGAATGCAACCTCGGTCATACAAATATGCCTTTGGATCTCAGTGTCCCACTTTCTGTCACAGAGTGATAAAAGTTTAATTGGCTGATTCTTAATAAATAAGCCTGCAAATCTTTTACATACTTGAGCAAATGGATGGCAGAGTAGGGTTTAGGAAATGTAACAAGAGAAAGGATGTTAAGAGCTACAAGGGGAAGGTAGATGTTGAAGGCCATGATCCCCTATGTCTTGAAGGAACATGCCACATAAATGAAATGGGATTACAAAAAGTTGGTCTAATACCTGAATTTGAATTTTGTAATTGTGTTGTCATATCCTGCTATGGCAACAGAAAAACAACTTTGAGTGAAATTAGCAATAAGAGAACTTCATTAGAATTAATTTCATTTCAGAAGATTTTCCATTTGTTTTATCACCTGTTTATAATCGTACAAACTCACAACTGACCCGGGAAGATATGTTTTGCATCCTGTGCAGTAAGTATCAACTGACCTGGGCAGACATGTCTCGCCTCTCCTGCGTACAAAATAACCACTGACTCTGGCAGATATGCCTTGCCTCTACCACATACTAAATATATTTCAATCTGAAAAAAAAAACAATTCTCTAAAATTATAACGCAGTTTAGATGCATATAAATTATTATATATAAACAACAATAGAATAATGGAATATTTCTTATTGAACTGCATGTAAACTAATCAATGGTTGCCTCGCCCTACTTGTGTTTTTCATGGACCAGGCCTGATTAAATGAAGCATTCACTTCAATATCTCAACCTGCTTTTATGACATTAAGCCCAGCAACAAAGTGAACACTTAATTTGTTATACGATCAAAAAGAAGCCGGGAATAATGTTATTATGAAATGAAGTTTTTAAAAGATGGTGTAACTTGCATTAGTGCAGAAATGAAAATCAATGAACCTAGTTCGATTTCTAGCTTAGTATATAGCATTCATTTTTGCATTGATGCCCTTGGGAACGGCAAAAAATTTATCTTTTTCTCTCCAGTTAATAATTAAAATAAAAAATGCAGAGTGGACACTTGAACTTTGTATTGCAAAGAAAAGTAAAAAACAAAAAAAAATCAAGATAAAAGAAAGATGTGTCAAAAATTATTAATAATCTAAAAAAAATGAACACAATTTAAAACTACTGCTATAAGTATTACTACTACTACTAAAGAAGCAAGAGTAATAAGATGAAAGAAAGACGAGTCAGTCAAAAAGTAATAATAATGACAAGGCTTCATCTAAGAAATCCACACAACTTAACACTACTACTACTACTACTACTACTACTAGGTGTAAAGAAGCAAAGAGAAATAAGATGAAAGAAAGACTAGTCAAAAATTAATAATAATGACAAGGCTTCATCTAAGAAATCCACACAACTTAACACTACTACTACTACTACTACTAGGTGTAAAGAAGCAGGAGAAATAAAATGAAAGAAAGACTAGTCAAAAATTAATAATAATGACAAGGCTTCATCTAAGAAATCCACACAACTTAACACTACTACTACTACTACTACTACTACTAGGTGTAAAGAAGCAAGAGTAATAAGATGAAAGAAAGACGAGTCAGTCAATAATTAATAATAATGACAAGGCTTCATCTAAAAAATCCACCCAACTTAACACTACTACTACTACTACTACTAGGTGTAAAGAAGCAAGAGAAATAAGATGAAAGAAAGACTAGTCAAAAATTAATAATAATGACAAGGCTTCATCTAAGAAATCCACCCAACTTAACACTACTACTACTACTACTACTAGGTGTAAAGCAAAATTAATAAGATGAAAGAAAGACTAGTCAAAAATTAATAATAATGACAAGGCTTCATCTAAGAAATCCACACAACTTAACACTACTACTACTACTACGAGTTGTAAAGAAGCAAGAGAATTAAGATGAAAGAAAAATTAGTCAAAAATTAATAATAATGACAAGGCTTCATCTAAGAAAATCACACAACTTAACTTACTACTACTACTACGAGTTGTAAGAAAGCAAGAGAGAAATAAGATGAAAGAAAAGACTAGTCAAAAATTAATAATAATGACAAGGCTTCATCTAAGAAATCCACCCAACTTAACACTACTACTACGAGTTGTAAAGAAGCAAGAGAAATAAGATAGAAAGAAAGACTAGTCAAAAATTAATAATAATGACAAGGCTTCATCTAAGAAATCACAACTTAACACTAATACTACTACTACTAGGTGTAAAGAAGCAAGAGAAATAAGATGAAAGAAAGACTAGTCAAAAATTAATAATAATGACAAGGCTTCATCTAAGAAATCCACACAACTTAACACTACTACTACTACTACTAGGTGTAAAGAAGCAAGAGAAATAAGATGAAAGAAAGACTAGTCAAAAATTAATAATAATGACAAGGCTTCTTCTCTAAGAAATCCCCCAACTTAACACTACTACTACTACTACTAGGTGTAAAGAAGCAAGAGAATTAAGATGAAAGAAAAGACTAGTCAAAAATTAATAATAATGACAAGGCTTCATCTAAGAAATCCACCCAACTTAACACTACTACTACTACTACTAGGTGTAAGGCAAAAGAGAAATAAGACAGAAAGAAAGACTAGTCAAAAAATTAATAATAATGACAAGGCTTCATCTAAGAAATCCACACAACTTAACACTACTACTACTACTACTAGGTGTAAAGAAGCAAGAGAATTAAGATGAAGAAAAGAAAGACTAGTCAAAAATTAATAATAATGACAAGGCTTCATCTAAAAATCCACACAACTTAACACTACTACTACTACTACGAGTTGTAAAGTAGCAAGAGAATTAAGATGAAAGAAAGACTAGTCAAAAATTAATAATAATGACAAGGCTTCATCTAAGAAATCCACACAACTTAACACTACTACTACTACTACTACTACTACTAGGTGTAAAGAAGCAAGAGAAATAAGATGAAAGAAAGACTAGTCAAAAATTAATAAAAATGACAAGGCTTCATCTAAGAAATCCACCCAACTTAACACTACTACTACTACTACTAGGTTAACAAGAAGCAAGAGAAATAAGATGAAAAGACTAGTCAAAAATTAATAAAAATGACAAGGCTTCATCTAAGAAAATCACAACTTAACACTACTACTACTACTACTAGGTGTAAAGAAGCAAGAGAAATAAGATGAAAGAAAAGACTAGTCAAAAATTAATAATAATGACAAGGCTTCATCTAAGAAATCCACCCAACTTAACACTACTACTACTACTACTAGGTGTAAAGCAAGAGAAATAAGATGAAAGAAAGACTAGTCAAAAATGAATAATAATGACAAGGCTTCATCTAAGAAATCCACACAACTTAACACTACTACTACTACTACGAGTTGTAAAGAAGCAAGAGAATTAAGATGAAAGAAAGAATAGTCAAAAATTAATAATAATGACAAGGCTTCATCTAAGAAATCCACACAACTTAACACTACTACTACTACTACGAGTTGTAAAAGCAAGAGAAATAAGATGAAAGAAAGACTAGTCAAAAATTAATAATGACAAGGCTTCTTCTAAGAAAATCCACACAACTTAACACTACTACTACTACTACTAGGTGTAAAGAAGCAAGAGAAATAAGATGAAAGAAAGACTAGTCAAAAATTAATAATAATGACAAGGCTTCATCTAAAAATCCACACAACTTAACACTACTACTACTACTACGAGTTGTAAAGTAGCAAGAGAATTAAGATGAAAGAAAGACTAGTCAAAAATTAATAATAATGACAAGGCTTCATCTAAGAAATCCACACAACTTAACACTACTACTACTACTACGAGTTGTAAAGCAAGAGAGAATTAAGATGAAAGAAAAGACTAGTCAAAAATTAATAATAATGACAAGGCTTCATCTAAGAAATCCACACAACTTAACACTACTACTACTACTACGAGTTGTAAAGCAAGAGAATTAAGATGAAAGAAAGACTAGTCAAAAATTAATAATAATGACAAGGCTTCATCTAAGAAATCCACACAACTTAACACTACTACTACTACTACGAGTTGTAAAGAAGCAAGAGAATTAAGATGAAAGAAAGACTAGTCAAAAATTAATAATAATGACAAGGCTTCATCTAAGAAATCCACCAAACTAAACACTACTACTACTACTACTAGGTGTAAAGAAGCAAAGAGAAATAAGATGAAAGAAAGACTAGTCAAAAATTAATAATAATGACAAGGCTTCATCTAAGAAATCCACACAACTTATCACTACTACTACTACTACGAGTTGTAAAGAAGCAAGAGAATTAAGATGAAAGAAAGACTAGTCAAAAAGTAATAATAATGACAAGGCTTCATCTAAGAAATCTACACAAATTAACACTACTACTACTACTACTAGGTGTAAAGAAGCAAAAGAAATAAGAGGAAAGAAAGACGCGTCAATAATTAATAATAATGAACAAGGCTTCATCTGAAAAATTAACATAACTTATTAATATTACTACTACTACAACGAGGTGTAAATAAGCATGAGAAATAAAAATGAGTCAATAATTCAATAATTGTTTATATTCTGTCCAAATAACCTTTCTGTGTATTAAATGATGAATGTAACAAACTTGATCTCTCTACATTCAAAGACAAAGAGTTGAATAAGATTTGTGAAAAAAAAAAAATGATAAAACAAACCCTAAAATGGAGATTTTCATATCTGTTTCAAAGCAAATAGACACTGTTTTCTCTCGTTTGATGTTTTTAGCACTGTTGTATATTTACATCATCAGATATATATATATATATATATATATATATAGCATTTCTCCATCTAATAACAAGGACAATTACCGGACCTATATTGGCATGTCCGCGGGCTCTTTCAAACAGAGGCTTTATAATCACAGGTACTCATTTTCGAACCCTAAACAGAGATTCCAGACGGCACTATCACGTAGGTTCTGGGAAATGAAGGAGGAAGGGCAGGACCCTATAATCAGCTGGAAATTAATAGGCTCAGCTTGTACTCCTAAAAGTTTTCGTGATAGGTGTCGTCTGTGTTTATTGGAGAAGTTTCTGATTTTGAAGTATCCTCATCAGGACATACTTTTGAACTTTAGGAGGGAATTTATAAACAAGTGCCGCCATAGGGCGGATTTTAAAATTTAACTTCTAATTTTTAATTTTTAAATTCTAAATTTTTCTATAATTTTTTTTAATATTTAAAAAAATTTTTTTAATTTTAATTTTAATTTTTTTTTTTATGTATATGTGTATGTTTGTGTGTGGATGTGCATATTTGTATATATATGTATATATATGTATATATGTATTTATGTATGTGGGCTATATGTAATTTTGAAAAATTTTTTTAGCTATTTAAATGCTCCTTTTCATAATATTCATTAATATGTATGTGTGTGAGTGCATATGGAATATGTATATATATATATATATATATGTGTGTGCGTGTGTGTGTGTGTGTATATGTGTGCATGTATGTGTACACATGTATATTATGTGTATATGAATTTTTTGTATATAGGTGTGTACACACATATATATGTGTGTATGCGCATGTATATGTATATAAGTGTGTAATAAATTGAATGTATGTGTGTGTATGTGTATGTATATATGTATTCTTATTCGTAGAATTGTGTGTGTGTATATATATGTATGTATGTGTGTACTTCTATAGGTATGTATAATTGTAATTAATTTTTTTTTTTTTTTTTTTTACCTAGTATTGTCTTTATTTAGTTTAATTTCAAATGACCTAATTTTTTTACAAATAATTTTATTTTAAATCCTATATCTTTTTATTCCCTTTTATTAATAATTATGCCTTTTTAAGTAAAGGCCTTTTTCTAATACTTCAACGTTTTGGGGAAATTAGGTTTTTGAATTTGTCCAGCGTCTGTAATATTTAAAAAAATTTTTTTCTTTAGTTTCTTTCTTTTTCCCTCCCTTCCTTCTTTTATCTCTCTTACCACCTTTTTTCCGTGTTGCTTAAACTTACGATTTAACACGGCTGTCTGTTAATTTTTAGTTACATTCTCCCTTTTTTTTGCGAACCCAGACGATGTCAATTTTTTTTCTTTTCTTATTTATTTGATTTTATTCTATCTTTTTCTTTTTCTTTTCCGTTTTCTTTTTCTTTTTCTTTCCCTTTATTTTTATTTTTATTTTATTATTTATTTTTTAATTTCTTTGCAATCTATTTAAAAAGGAAAAGTAGACTAATTTTTCTCCAGTTTCTGAAAGGTTTTTTCTGTTGCTGAGGTGATGTGTCGTCCCCCGTGGGGATCTTCATATCGAAATGGCCATTCAACATCTTTGAATTAATCCTTTTTTAATATATATATATATATATATATATATATATATATATATTTGTAAAAGTATACTCAGTTATGATCTGAGATTGAGGACAGGATGGTTAAATAAAAAGAAGACAGGAGGAAAACTCGCCTACGTGTTTCGTCCTGTCACGGACTTTATCAAGGCAAAAAGACGAAATGATCCTTATTCCAAATTACGTATCTATAAACAAACTGTGTTGGCAACTATAAAAAGCGCTCACAGATTATTCAAAAAGATTAACAGAATATTTTAGTTTTAGAACTCCTTCATGTGTAGTGCTATGTCACGAGATGTTAAGGGAATTAAATCGTTTTCCTTGGACTTTTTATTATGTATGTTAGTCTGTTTCAGTATCATTTCCATAAGAAAAGGTGAGATTGGGAAAAAATATCAATTTGCGCCCCGTTTTTTCTTAATCTCACTTTTTTCTCTTGTTTTTTTTTTCATTTAACCATATATATATATATATATATATATATATATATATATATATATATAGGTAGTTACAATGGATCCTGCTCCTTCTATGTTGACTGAAGTTGATTACCATCATTTTTTGCAAAGAAACAAGAGAAATACAATAAAAGAAATCAAAGATGACAACGCTTCAGCTGGTATATGTCAAACAACTTAACATTAGTCCATTTTTTTTCTCTGGCTTAAAGAACCAAGAAAAATAAGAAGGAAGAAAAGACAATTCAAATATTGATTATAATTCTTAATCTAAGAAATTCATAGAATTAACTGCTACTAGTATGTGTAAAGAAGCAAGATAAATAAGATGAAAGACTAGCTGATTATTTTTAAATTCTTATCCTACAATTTGTCCTTGCTTTGAATATTGATGCCACATCTAGTCTGGTACTTATGCCATCTATTTAAAGATTCTTGATAAAATCTAAAGAAGAATCTGCAATATTATAGGTCCTGACTTGGCAGTGAGAGCCAGTTTATGCGAATATAAGGAGAAGTTAACGATTAACTCTAGACTTGAACAGGCTAAGAGTGAATGATTGGGAATGCATCCTCTTAAGAGTCAACTTTACGAAGCAGGTAATAAATTACAGACTAAGAGGCATGATTTATGTGGAAATGAGGGGAAGTTAACAAATGACTCTAGACTTGAACAGGTTAAGATTGTAGTAATTGGAGAAGTATCCTCTTGGGAGTCAGTTCCACAAATCATGTAGAGGGTTACAGAGTAAGGGGTACAGTATATGTGAATATGTAGGGAAGATAATGGTTAGCCCTAAACTTGAAGAGGTTAAGAGTGTAGTTATTATGGAAGCATCTTCTTGGGTGTCAGTACCACAGAGAAAAAGCTGCTTAAGTAGAATTTACATCTCACCAATGAAATTTGGAGGTAATGTGGGTGGTTTCTTACAATGTGGATAGAATGGTTCTCTTAAATGAAAAACTATTTCCAAATATGGCAAATCTAAAAAAACACTAGAACAACTTTATGTTTAATTTTGGCAAAAAAAAAAAATAGATTTATATACAATAAATTTTATTTCTATTTATTGTATATTTATTTATATTGTATTTTATATTTATTGTATAATAAATTATACGTCAAAATATCATTGAAAGCATTCAACAAGTTTTCTATTTGTATCCTTGTAAATTTTAAATCAATCCTTAACGTTGTGAAACACGTTTTGAAACAAAACAGGAGTTATCTCCTGTACTACTGAGATTGAACGTGTTCTTTAAGCTCAGCTAAACTATTAATCTTTTGGTGATGAAACCCCATGCTAAAAAATCCGGTTGCAGAGTGGGTCGACAGAGATGCATTCTTGTGTGTTTATTGCTAACAGGGTTCTAAGAGGGAACAAAAATTAAAAAAAAAAGACTGTAAAGTTATAAACAAAATTAGATATGTATGCACTTCTCATAAATATTTAACATGATGGGCAGAAATAAAAGTGAGTTTTTAAAATAATTGTCTGATTACACTAAAATAGTTCTAGGTCTCCCTGTATAAGTCAATTTTTAAAAATTGATGATATAACCACAAATCATCATTCAAACCAAAAAGTCTTAGGAATTCTACCAAACTAGCACTAGCTATGTGTGGAAACTAAAAGAAAAAATGAAGAACAATCCTAATGTAAGCTGGAGTATATTAAGAAAAGCCAGACCCTAAAGCAGTGGTGATGTCTGAAGATTGTGCTAAGAGGAAAAGTTGGCTATAATACAATTTCTAGAATAAGAAAGGTTGTTTATGAAAAGTCCAAAATAACGTTTAGATTAGAAAATATATTTTGGGTTCATACAAACCCAGATAAATGTATGTATTAATACAATAACATTTCTATGTATTAATAATGTAATAATGTATTAATGTATAATTATTAATGTATTAATAATGTAATAATGTATTAATGTATAATTATTAATGTATTAATAATGTAATAATGTATTAATGTAATAATGAATTAATGTATTAATACAATAACATTTCTATGTATTAATAATGTAATAATGTAATAATGTATTAATGTATAATTATTAATGTATTAATAATGTAATAATGTAATAATGTATTAATGTAATAATGAATTAATGTATTAATACAATAACATTTCTATGTATTAATAATGTAATAATGTATTAATGTATTAATGTATAATTATTAATGTATTAATAATGTAATAATGTATTAATGTATAATTATTAATGTATTAATAATGTAATAATGTATTAATGTAATAATGAATTAATGTATTAATACAATAACATTTCTATGTATTAATAATGTAATAATGTATTAATGTATAATTATTAATGTATTAATAATGTAATAATGTAATAATGTATTAATGTAATAATGAATTAATGTATTAATACAATAACATTTCTATGTATTAATAATGTAATAATGTATTAATGTATTAATGTATAATTATTAATGTATTAATAATGTAATAATGTATTAATGTAATAATGAATTAATGTATTAATACAATAACATTTCTATGTATTAATAATGTAATAATGTATTAATGTATAATTATTAATGTATTAATAATGTAATAACGTAATAATGTATTAATGTATAATTATTACTGTATTAATAATGTAATAATGTATTAATGTATTAATACAATAACATTTCTATGTATTAATAATGTAATAATGTAATAATGTATTAATGTATTAATACAATAACATTTCTATGTATTAATAATGTAATAATGTAATAATGTATTAATGTATTAATACAATAACATTTCTATGTATTAATAATGTAATAATGTAATAATGTATTAATGTATTAATACAATAACATTTCATATATCTTGTCTAACTTCTCTACTTATTTTAAACTTACTATTATGTGTTTTACAATTCCTGTTGTGCATTCAAAATAAAGCATTAAGTAATCAGTTTTTATTTACCCTGCTCTTCCACTGGAGCGAACTGTGACACAAAGGTGGCTTTTTATGTGAGGAACCCAAGCATGGATGCTCGTACCACTGGTCAAAGATTATCCAGCCCCCGCTAACACGGTAACTGGATACAATGCTTCTCTTAGCATGTCTAAGCTTGTCTTCACTGACCCCGCAGACTCACCAAAAGGCAGGGTCTCTGCCTTGGGTAATCAGTTAGTCTATAACACCTGACAATACTAAAAGATTGAAACCAAGGTAACATAATTAGCTGATCTTTCTAATTTTAATATCTAAAAGTTCTGCATGTTGGATCTATTTTTTCCTATAAATGTATATTGAACACTTTTTAACACAAGTCTTTACTGGTCTGATTTGACACTGATCAATAACTGTTTGATAATTATATATATATATATATATATATATATATATATATATATATATATATTATAAATTATATTTTAGAACATGTACAAATTTTTATATATCCACTACAAATCGTACATTTGTTTCGATATTGAAACTACAATGTCTCACCAGAAATATTCACAGTTCTATATATTATAAATCGAGCACTATTTTAAATTAATATTTTGGACGTTGTAAAAAATGTTTTTTCTTCGTTCCTTATTCACTCGGATATATATACGCATCGTTCATTAAGCAATGAATTAGAACACTCTCGGCTATTGAGTGTGTATAATGATAATATACACGCTAAAAAGTCTGCCTCCTTCTACTGAGCGCCAACAGCTCAGAGGTAGAATAGCCGACTGACGCCAATTTGGTCGGGTTTCAATCCTGGGTTAAAAAGCAATTGGAGTCTAACTGTACTGATGAGCTGTGATACAGCGAAACAGATTTGTCTGCGGATGACTATATATATATATATATATATATATATATATATATATATATATATATGTATATATACATATGTGTGTGTGTGTGTGTGTGTGCGTGTGTGTAAAGAGAGTTGTACCCGCAAAAAACAAAAACAAATGGATATAAATTGAGATGACGTCATAATGTACATAAGACGTTAGGACTCTTTCTGCCAACACATTATCAAAGGTGCTCATTGGCAGAATTTTTAAATGATAAACAGGACACATAAATATTACATGTAAAAGGGAAGATGAAACTCGCTTAAAAACAAAATTTTAATAAAAATTAATTAAAGTGTAATGAGGGTGTAAACGTAAAGTTCTACAAGAGCAATAAAATGGAAAAAGGGGACCTATAAACCCCCAACAACCGTAAGGAGCGAATAAAGTGCTCCTTTTATCTGCACAGATTGGGCTGATGGATTTTTAGGTACACAACCTCCAGAACACGTCGATGATAGGCCGAACGAGCGCTGTGCAGAACAGAGAACCATGTGTCCTCATACCAAGAGGCACAGTCACGATTGTCGAGCTGATGTTGTCCGATGGCCTAGTCATGAACAGCTTGAGTGGTTCTTATAGGCCGTCTTGGACTACCCGAACTTACATTTGCGGGGACGTGCTTATTCTAACCTTAGATTGGTACGTCCTATGTATACCGCATCGCATCGGCATTTGAACTTTTTGTTTTTAAGCGTGTTCCAACTTCTCTTCTACAAGTAATATCGATGTGTCCTGTTTATTAATTAAAAATTCTGCCAACGAGTACCTTTGATAAGGTGTTGGCTGAAAGGATCCTAAGGTTTTATGTACATTATAACGTCAATTATATATATATATATATATATATAACAGTGGACATTGAAGCCAAGGCACAGAGGCAACAGTCTGTCATATGTTAAATGAAATCATCAGGCCATGCATGATAATTTTCCAGAGAGAGCTAATACACTATGCAAAAGTGACTTAACATGGCCATTATATCAAAGAAAAGAAAAAATCATCATTGCCCATTCTAAACCCCAGAATTGAAGAGAAAGATTGTATAGAAGAAGATCTTGACAGAGAAGAAAGGATGAGTTCTTCAGATAAGGATAATGCAATAGAAGACAAGCCTATGGATAATACCGGGTGTGATAAGATCCCAAGTAGGCATATACGATGACGACACCACAATTTGCTCTCGCATCGATCAAAAATCTGCTGAGGCTGACAAAGCAAACCTCGCTGCCGAGCTTGAAAAAGACCTCCGATCCGTGGCGGAAGGGGTAAGAAATGGCTCGTGAATTTTAATGCTTCCAAAACAAAGCTGCTATCTATTAACCATCACAGACAATCGCTCCTACCCCCCCCCATTAGCATGGATCAGGCTAATCTCCCTGAAAGCAAAACACTGCGCCTCCTCGGCTTAACTCTCACAACAGACCTTAAGTGGAATAACTATATAGAATCCATAGCTAAATCCGCTGCTAAACAAAGTCGGTTCTCTGTGTAGAATACTGCTACCATATCTGGTGGGGTTTTCCTGCCATCAACCTAGGTGTCCTTGACAAAATCCAACGGAGAATCTGTAATGTGATAGATCCCGACTTGGTAGCTCAGATACAATCACTTTCTCACCGGCGCAATGTGTCTTCCCTGTGTTTCTTCTACAAATACTTTCATGGATTTTGCTTCGATGAACTTAGCTCACTGGTGCCCCCTATATATAAATTTACTCGAGCAACAAGATTAGCAACTAAGCTCCACCCTTTTACTGTGAAATCAATAAATTGTAAACTTAAGTTCTACTTCATCAGCTTCTTTTCTCGCACTTCCCGCCTGTGGAATTCCCTTCCGTTTACTTACTTTCCCGACAGCTAAAATCTCCAAGAATTTAAATGTAAAGTCAATAGTCATCTCCTATCTCACTAGCCTGCATCCTCTTTCTCGTGCTCCCTTCTTCGTCCGCTCCACTTTCATCAGTATTCTCATCCTTCTTTTACCCACTTTCTGACACCCCCTATAACCTCAGTCCTTATCATAACTTTCCTCATATGTAACCCCCTGCAAAACAGTGGCAGTAAAATTCCTTGCTTGGGATAAATAAAAAATAAGACCAAGCCTTAGGTAAAAAGAAAAGTACATAAACCTCAAGGCCGAGAGAAAGAACGTCATTGTAGATGAAGTTTGAAAACAACAAAAGGAATTAAACTTCTTCGGTTCAGAGAGGTGTAGTAGATTGGTATATAGGAAAAAAACATGACATTCATGAATAGCAAAATATGAGTATTTGTTTACTGAATGTCTCAGACTGAAGGTCTGGGTAGTTGCACTGAATAGTAAGTAAAATAGAGATAAAGAAATACGAGTCAAAAATGAATAATTCTTAACAATGCTTCATCTAAAAGAAATACAAGATGATATTACTATTTGTTTACTGTTTGCCATAGACTGAGTTTCCGAGTAGTTGCAATAAAAAGTAAATAAAATGAAGATGAAAGAAAGAGCTGTCCAAAATGAATAATGATTGACGATGTTTCATCTAATAAAAATTAAAGATAATATTACTATTTGTTTAATGATGGCCAAACACTGAGGTTCTGAATATGTTGCAATGAAAAGCAAGTAAAATGAAGATTCATTTCATAAAAATTAAGATAATATTTGTTTCATCATCATCTCACCCGTTACACCCAATGATGTGTAGGTAAGTAACTTTTTCTTACTGTTTCCGTAACAAACTGTTTTTTATGGGGCAGAGTTGTTAGCCCTACGCCTAATCCTCAAACCTGAAGGACCGGTGGACCATTCTTGGTCCTTACGTTTGCATCACATGGTATTCTAAAACGGTCACCCATCTAAGTATTGACCAGGCTCGATGTTGAAACCTGAAGGACTGGTGGACCATTCTTGGTCCTTACGTTTACATCACATGGTATTCTAAAACGGTCACCCATCTAAGTATTGACCAGGCTCGATGTTGCTTAACTTCGGTGATCGTACGAAAACCGGTGTATTCAACACGATATAGCCGTAGACACTATTTGTGTACTGATGACCTTATACTGTGATTCTGAGTAATTACAAAGAAAATAGAATACAATGAAAATAAAAGAAATACTAGTTCAAAATGAAAAATAGTTGGCAATGCTTCATCTAGTAAAGAAGTAAGATTATATAACTGTTTGTTTACTGATGGTCATAGACTCAGGTTCTGAGTTGTTACATTCAAAAATGAATTTAAAAAAATAAGAAAAATTAAAAAATATATATGACAGCAAAAAATAGAAACTTGACATTCATAAATAACAACATTTGCGAAACGCTATAAAAAAAATCAGAAATCAATTTGTTCCTGCATTTATATTTTGAAAAATAGATAAGAATTGAAAAGACTTCATCTAATAATAATAATGAATTCAAATAATATTACTACTAATACTACTAGTGGAAATAAAGCAATTGTATGACAGAGAGAGAGAGAGAGACAAACACAGACACATTTAAAGGGTTCAAAGTTCCTAGCACACGAAGAAGGCAAAAACGTACAACTGCCGAAACGTCGTAAACGTGGCAATATTATTTTTTGATAAAAAAAATTGGAGTAAATTGGAATAGTGAAAACCAGCCTATATTGTTTACTGTTGGAGAAATCTGATCTAGGGCAGAAGTTGTAATCATTGAATCTGGGTCATTAGAAGACAATTGAAATTAACGAAATAATTTTATCAACTATCGAAATAATTTTATCAACTATCGAAATAATTTTATCAACTATCGAAATAATTTTATCAACTCTATTTGAAATAGAGATGAGTACGCTAGAAGGTGCTTTAAAGTTCACATGATTTTTGGCTGAAAATTCACCCCGTAATAATCGCATGCATGGCCAAGGGTCGGTTATAAACGCGTAGTCATGCTGAAAAAGTGAGACCACAACCGGGTAAGTGTGCGGTTCAGTAAGATCAGTTCTCTCCGATGGAATGGGGTTGCTAACAACTCTGACCAAACAACCTCCCAACCGAAGAAGTCTTTGTATGAAAAAGGAAAAGTAAAATATATTTTATATTTTACTTACATTTGAGTCTGGTCCGATTGTTTCAGACGGTCATCACGAAAAAACAAGGAAGATGAAGAAATGGATTATGAAATGATTATATGAAAATGGCACTCTGTTTCACTGTTTCAATATTTGACTATTAGAGCAGTTTATTTACTGTGAAGCATGTGCGTTTTCTTTTTTTTCGGATTTTTTCAATGTTTTCGTCAAATGTGGACTCTTTTTTTTTTCTTTTTTAGTTGAGCGTTATCTTTCTTTCTTCTTGCTTTTGATGATATTTAGGGTGAGTTGAGAAGCTTAATTCACATAAACAAGAAGTAGAAAATTGCAATAAAACTAATAAAGAATTTGAAGCAAATGCGTGATATGAATGTTACTTTTGTATTTGTACTGAAATATAAAATGTATCAATGGGTACCGTTGAAGGTTTTATTTTGATCCCTGAAGCACAAGAAATGGTCAAGTTTAATATGGGGGTCCGAGAGTATACGCCCTGTCCATGGCCAAAAATTGACCAGCCCCCGCAAACGCTTGCAGCGGGGGTGAACACCGATTCCCCTCTAGTGTAATGTGCGTGTGCAGACCCAGGCAGATGTTTCCCGGGACCAGGCAACTCTCAGTATTTCATTTTTCTCAGCTATGTTTCTATTCAGAAAAACAACTGAGCCGCACTCTGAGCGAAGTCATAGACGCAATTGAGAGATGATAAATTCTACCCGGCATGTGCAAGGCAAATATATATATATATATATTTCAATCCTGAGTTAAAAGCAATCGGAGTCTAACCATACGGATGAGCTGTGATACAGCGAAACAGATCTGTCTGCGGATGACTATATGTATATATATATATATATATATATATATATATATATATATACAAAGACCCTATCGGCGCTTTAGGGCTTTCGTCTTGGGTTTTTTTCTTTCTTACGAGTGCTTGACTTTTTGTTCATGTACTTCGTTTGTTTCTTTTTTTACTTGCCCTTCTTTTCCTTCCGAGTTTGTTTTCGGTGGGTTGTACAAGACGATTTAAATTATAGCTTAATTAATACTAGTTTCGGCAGAGTTAGTTTGGTTACTATTGGTATCATTGTTGCTATAGTTAATATTATCATTATATATATATATATATATAGATATGTATACGAGAAAAAATCGCAAGATCGCCAAGACCTACCGCGGTTTCGCACAACGGCTCGTCAGGGCCGTTGTGCGAAACACTGCCCTGACGAGCCGTTGTGCGAAACACTGCCCTGACGAGCCGTTGTGCGAAACACTGCCCTGACGAGCAGTTACGTAGAGCAAAAACACACGAGAAAAAATCGCAAGATCGCCAAGACCTACCGCGGTTTCGCACAACTGACGAGCCGTTGTGCGAAACCGCGGTAGGTCTTGGCGATCTTGCGATTTTTTCTCGTGTGTTTTTGCTCTACATAACTGCCTCTTAGTTAATCCTTTTTGGTTAGTTTAGTATCGAGCACTTTTCTTTCTTTGTGGTTTGTTCCGTTTGAGGGTTTTTTTTCTTTGCTGTGAAGTGCTGTATGTATTGTCGGTGCTCCGCAGTTTTCTTTTTTTTCCCCTCGTTGTCCAAAGCTTTATAGCCGAGGGCGATAACGGAGTTAGATTCTGCCGGTTATTCGTGGTTCTTAAAAATTACTTGTGTAACATTTTAAGATTTGAATACGTACAGAGTCAATTTTATTATTATTATATATATATATATATATATATATATATATATATATATATATAAACGAGATTATAATGATACTCGTCTCGAAAACCTTCCTGGAAAACTATCGAACGAAGGAAAAAAAAGGGTTGTAAAAAAAGGAAAAAAAATGGTTGTAAAAAAAAGAATGAGCTTAGGGCATGAAAGTTAGTTAAAAGTCTTCGGACCGAAATCAGCCCGAAGCCCAAAGAAAAAACCCGACACGAGTAATCATCTAACAGAAAGCGCTCAATACAAAGGTAGAGCAAACTAAATAGCACCTAATGAGCCAGACGAACCTACCTAGATTTCACCTTTCCATGACCATCCTTTTTAGGTGAAACCTAGGTAGGTTCGTTTGGCTCATTAGGTGCTATATATATATGTGTGTGTGTGTGTGTGTGTGTGTGTGTGATAGAATAAAGTAAAAGGAGAAAATAATAAACGTATCTCAATCTAAGATGTTTCACTTTTATTAAAAAATCTTCAGACGCCAAGAGAAAAATGCGAATAAAAAAGACACTGTATACTGCTATGTTCTGACTTAAGGTTAATTCTTATTGGTCGGATATATGCCAGGTGTATTAAAGTAATAGATAATTATTTGTAGATCTGTGTGCGTGTAGAAGCGTTTCAGCATAAACATCAAATGCGCCATCACACACTTTACCATCCAAAATAATCCTCAGACATATATTTAAAAATTATTCATTTCTTTAACTCATGTGACAGGTATATTAATACGCGCATACACACATATAGACATGTATTAACTAAAGTTACCGTCCAGCATGCACCTAAACAGACAAGCGTTTCTGTACAAACATACACATACACTATTATACCTATTACCATCCAAAATATACCATACACATGAATTTAAAAATAATTATGTATTGCTTTAAAACACATGACACATCAGTCAGTTAAGTGCCATACATGATACACGCTTGGGCGATCATGTCTCGAAAGAGACATGACTGATTGGGCAGAAGATTATCCCGCAGTAGGTTGCCATTGCTTTCTGCGGTAGACTGGTTGCCGACCAAGGCTATAGAAACCAATCCGTCATATTATTTAACCCATAACTGGAGGGAAGAGACGGATTAATACCTTTCCCAAGGGTATTTGCGCGTAAGTGGATGCATGGAATTCAACTGGAATTCGAACTCGGCTCCCCGATTTCTCGTTCCGAGCCGATATCCACTGCACCCCAATAACCCCAAATGAGAGTGTACCAATATACTCTCTTTGTTTGTTTTATTTTTTATTTTTGTTTTTTACATTTTTCTCTCAGTCTCTGAAGAAATTTTAATAAAGTGAAACATTTTAGACTGTGATACCTTGCCTATTTTGTTATTTTTCTTAAATCTATCATCTTGATGGATTCCGATCCATATATTCAACACATTTGTTATTTTTTCATTTTTCTCTCCATCTCTGATGAAGCTTTAATAAAAGTGAAACATGTTAGATTAAGATACGTTTCCTATTTTGTTCTTTTTCTTTATTCTATCATCTTGTCGGATTCCGATCCATATATTCAACTCATTTGTTATTTTTTCATTTTTCTCTCCATCTCTGATGAAGCTTTAATAAAAGTGAAACATGTTAGATTGAGATACGTTTCCTATTTTGTTCTTCTTTATTCTATCATCTTGTCGGATTCTGATCCATATATTCAACTCATTTGTTATTTCTTTCGTTTTTCTCTCGGTCTCTGAAGAAGCTTTAATAAAAGTGAAACATGTTAGATTGAGATACGTTTCCTATTTTGTTCTTTTTCTTCATTCTATCATCTTGTCTGATTCCGACCCATATATTCAATTCATTTGTTATTTTTCATTTTTTTCTTTGTCTCTGAAGAAGCTTTAATAAAAGTGAAACATGTTAGATTGAGATACGTTTCCTTTTTTGTTCTTTTTCTTCATTCTATCATCTTGTCGGATTCCGATCCATATATTCAACTCATTTGTTAGTTTTTCATTTTTCTCTTTGTCTCTGAAGAAGCTTTAATAAAAGTGAAACATGTTAGATTGAGATACGTTTCCTATTTGGTTCTTTTTCTTTATTCTATCATCTTGTCTGATTCCGATCCATATATTCAACTCATTTGTTAGTTTTTCATTTTTCTCTTTGTCTCTGAAGAAGCTTTAATAAAAGTGAAACATGTTAGATTGAGATACGTTTCCTATTTTGTTTTTTTTCTTTATTCTATCATCTTGTCGAATTCCTATCCATATATTCAACTCATTTGTTATTTTTTCATTTTTCTCTCGGTCTCTGAAGAAGCTTTAATAAAAGTGAAACATGTTAGATTGAGATACGTTTCCTATTTTGTTCTTTTTCTTTATTCTATCATCTTGTCTGATTCCGACCCATATATTCAATTCATTTGTTATTTTTCATTTTTCTCTTTGTCTCTGAAGAAGCTTTAATAAAAGTGAAACATGTTAGATTGAGATACGTTTCCTTTTTTGTTCTTTTTCTTCATTCTATCATCTTGTCGGATTCCGATCCATATATTCAACTCATTTGTTAGTTTTTCATTTTTCTCTTTGTCTCTGAAGAAGCTTTAATAAAAGTGAAACATGTTAGATTGAGATACGTTTCCTATTTGGTTCTTTTTCTTCATTCTATCATCTTGTCGGATTCTGATCCATATATTCAACTCATTTGTTAGTTTTTCATTTTTCTCTTTGTCTCTGAAGAAGCTTTAATAAAAGTGAAACATGTTAGATTGAGATACGTTTCCTATTTTGTTTTTTTTCTTTATTCTATCATCTTGTCGGATTCCTATCCATATATTCAACTCATTTGTTATTTTTTCATTTTTCTCTCGGTCTCTGAAGAAGCTTTAATAAAAGTGAAACATGTTAGATTGAGATACGTTTCCTATTTTGTTTTTTTTCTTTATTCTATCATCTTGTCTGATTCCGACCCATATATTCAACTCATTTGTTATTTCTTCATTTTTCTCTCGGTCTCTGAAGAAGCTTTAGTAAAAGTGAAACATGTTAGATTGAAATACATTTCCTATTTTGTTATTTTTTTAAAATTATCATCTTATCTGCTTCCGATCCAGATATTCAACTCATTTGTTATTTTTTCATTTTTCTCTCGGTCTCTGAAGAACTTTAATAAAAGTGAAACATGTTAGATTGAGATACGTTTCCTATTTTGTTCTTTTTCTTCATTCTATCATCTTGTCGGATTCCGATCCATATATTCAACTCATTTGTTAGTTTTTCATTTTTCTCTTTGTCTCTGAAGAAGCTTTAATAAAAGTGAAACATGTTAGATTGAGATACGTTTCCTATTTGGTTCTTTTTTTTCATTCTATCATCTTGTCGGATTCTGATCCAGATATTCAACTCATTTGTTATTTTTTCATTTTTCTCTTCGTCTCTGAAGAAGCTTTAATAAAAGTGAAACATGTTAGATTGAGATACGTTTCCTATTTTGTTTTTTTTCTTTATTCTATCATCTTGTCGGATTCCGATCCATATATTCAACTCATTTGTTAGTTTTTCATTTTTCTCTTTGTCTCTGAAGAAGCTTTAATAAAAGTGAAACATGTTAGATTGAGATACGTTTCCTATTTTGTTCTTTTTCTTCATTCTATCATCTTGTCGGATTCCGATCCATATATTCAACTCATTTGTTAGTTTTTCATTTTTCTCTTTGTCTCTGAAGAAGCTTTAATAAAAGTGAAACATGTTAGATTGAGATACGTTTCCTATTTGGTTCTTTTTCTTCATTCTATCATCTTGTCGGATTCTGATCCATATATTCAACTCATTTGTTAGTTTTTCATTTTTCTCTTTGTCTCTGAAGAAGCTTTAATAAAAGTGAAACATGTTAGATTGAGATACGTTTCCTATTTTGTTTTTTTTCTTTATTCTATCATCTTGTCGGATTCCTATCCATATATTCAACTCATTTGTTATTTTTTCATTTTTCTCTCGGTCTCTGAAGAAGCTTTAATAAAAGTGAAACATGTTAGATTGAGATACGTTTCCTATTTTGTTTTTTTTTCTTTATTCTATCATCTTGTCGAATTCCTATCCATATATTCAACTCATTTGTTATTTTTTCATTTTTCTCTCGGTCTCTGAAGAAGCTTTAATAAAAGTGAAACATGTTAAATTGAAATACATTTCCTATTTTCTTATTTTTTTAAAATCTATCATCTTGTCTGATTCCGACCCATATATTCAACTCATTTGTTATTTCTTCATTTTTCTCTCGGTCTCTGAAGAAGCTTTAGTAAAAGTGAAACATGTTAGATTGAAATACATTTCCTATTTTGTTATTTTTTTAAAATCTATCATCTTATCTGCTTCCGATCCAGATATTCAACTCATTTGTTATTTTTTCATTTTTCTCTCGGTCTCTGAAGAACTTTAATAAAAGTGAAACATGTTAGATTGAGATACGTTTCCTATTTTGTTCTTTTTCTTCATTCTATCATCTTGTCGGATTCCGATCCATATATTCAACTCATTTGTTAGTTTTTCATTTTTCTCTTTGTCTCTGAAAAAGCTTTAATAAAAGTGAAACATGTTAGATTGAGATACGTTTCCTATTTGGTTCTTTTTTTTCATTCTATCATCTTGTCGGATTCTGATCCAGATATTCAACTCATTTGTTATTTTTTCATTTTTCTCTTCGTCTCTGAAGAAGCTTTAATAAAAGTGAAACATGTTAGATTGAGATACGTTTCCTATTTTGTTTTTTTTCTTTATTCTATCATCTTGTCGGATTCCGATCCATATATTCAACTCATTTGTTAGTTTTTCATTTTTCTCTTTGTCTCTGAAGAAGCTTTAATAAAAGTGAAACATGTTAGATTGAGATACGTTTCCTATTTTGTTCTTTTTCTTCATTCTATCATCTTGTCGGATTCCGATCCATATATTCAACTCATTTGTTAGTTTTTCATTTTTCTCTTTGTCTCTGAAGAAGCTTTAATAAAAGTGAAACATGTTAGATTGAGATACGTTTCCTATTTGGTTCTTTTTCTTCATTCTATCATCTTGTCGGATTCTGATCCATATATTCAACTCATTTGTTAGTTTTTCATTTTTCTCTTTGTCTCTGAAGAAGCTTTAATAAAAGTGAAACATGTTAGATTGAGATACGTTTCCTATTTTCTTCTTTTTCTCATTCTATCATCTTGTCGGATTCTGATCCATATATTCAACTCATTTGTTAGTTTTTCATTTTTCTCTTTGTCTCTGAAGAAGCTTTAATAAAAGTGAAACATGTTAGATTGAGATACGTTTCCTATTTTGTTCTTTTTCTTCATTCTATCATCTTGTCGGATTCTGATCCATATATTCAACTCATTTGTTAGTTTTTCATTTTTCTCTTTGTCTCTGAAGAAGCTTTAATAAAAGTGAAACATGTTAGATTGAGATACGTTTCCTATTTTGTTCTTTTTCTTCATTCTATCATCTTGTCGGATTCCGATCCATATATTCAACTCATTTGTTAGTTTTTCATTTTTCTCTTTGTCTCTGAAGAAGCTTTAATAAAAGTGAAACATGTTAGATTGAGATACGTTTCCTATTTGGTTCTTTTTCTTTATTCTATCATCTTGTCGGATTCCAATCCATATATTCAACTCATTTGTTATTTTTTCATTTTTCTCTCGGTCTCTGAAGAAGCTTTAGTAAAAGTGAAACATGTTAGATTGAAATACATTTCCTATTTTGTTATTTTTTTAAAATCTATCCTCTTGTCTGATTCCGACCCATATATTCAACTCATTTGTTATTTCTTCATTTTTCTCTCGGTCTCTGAAGAAGCTTTAATAAAAGTGAAACATGTTAGATTGAGATACATTTCCTATTTTGTTTTTTTTCTTTATTCTATCATCTTGTCGAATTCCTATCCATATATTCAACTCATTTGTTAGTTTTTCATTTTTCTCTTTGTCTCTGAAGAAGCTTTAATAAAAGTGAAACATGTTAGATTGAGATACGTTTCCTATTTGGTTCTTTTTCTTTATTCTATCATCTTGTCGGATTCCAATCCATATATTCAACTCATTTGTTATTTTTTCATTTTTCTCTCGGTCTCTGAAGAAGCTTTAGTAAAAGTGAAACATGTTAGATTGAAATACATTTCCTATTTTGTTATTTTTTTTAAATCTATCATCTTTTTGATTCCGATCCATATATTCAACTCATTTGTTATTTTTTCATTTTTCACTTATTTGAACACCTGAACGTGGCATAATGTTTACAAGCGTGTCTCATTAGAACCATTACAATTTTATGAGTTTGATCTTCACTTGGTGTCCCACACTATCGTCCTTGTGCTTAGAAAATCACCTGTTATAGAGCGTTACTTACGAAAATAAGTACACAAACTAGCCAAATTAAAGCTGCGTGTTATACGACAGCGTGATTTACATGAGAGAATGTAATGGAGACATGTCAGAAATATAACATTTACATCGCCATCAATTTTGATGGGAAGAGTTTAAGAGCTGTGAACCTCTGTCAATATCTTTATGGTGCTTGTCTCGCATATGCGAATGACTGAATGCTTAAATGACAGCGGATGGCAGCTCTTCGATGGAGATGAACAACAAATTTAATATCTGACATTTTCAGACGAACTAGAAGCCAATAACGCAAGGAAAGTCAAACTCTATTCAATTTTTCGCCACCGTCAGCCAACAACGGAAGTAAACACCGGGAGTGAATTTTACGGCTATAATGAAAATCCGCCACTTGAATACAAACTAGTAGACACAATTCGAGCAAACAGTAAAATTGTTAGCAAATATTTGTCCCATTCTTGACAAGATAATTATCGTGAAACATGAGAATTAAGAAAGAAAATATTATATTTAATATGTTCCAAGTGTTCCCCGAGGAATTGGCTTCATTTTAACTTGAAATTTATTTTTGATGCTTATTCAGTTTTCAATATTTCTCTAATCTTCATTTCAATGACATTATTTCCACTAGTAGTATTAGTAGTAATATTATCTTGAATTTTATTATTATTATTAGATGAAGCCTTGTCAATTCTTATTCATTTTTCACTAGTATTTCTTTCATCTTCATTTCAATTGCTTTATTTCCACTAGTAGTATTAGTAGTAATATTATCTTGAATTTTATTATTATTATTAGATGAAGCCTTGTCAATTCTTATTCATTTTTCACTAGGATTTCTTTCATCTTCATTTCAATTGCTTTAATTCCACTAGTAGTATTAGTAGTAATATTATCTTGAATTTTATTATTATTATTAGATGAAGCCTTGTCAATTCTTATTCATTTTTCCCTAGTATTCTGTTGTATCTTCATTTCATTTCATCGTATTTATAGTGTCACATATTAATATACTTTGCTATCAAATTAAATGCATTAACACGAAACGGAATTATGTTAAAATATATTTCTTGTATGAAATAAATACCTTTTTTTATCTTTTTTTAAGCAATGGAATTATTGATGTATTTTACTGACGCAAAACTTTTGGGTCAGTTTAACAAATCTAAGACTGATTCTGGATATTTTTTTAACGTTGCAAACAAAAACAAAAAGGAACTGGAATAAAAAAAAGGAATTCTAAATTGTTTCTAATTAAAAAAACGTTTTGCTGTACCTGCTTTTTCTTACAGCGTTATAATTACTATGTAATTGAACATTTCCGATCAATCACCATCACTTTTTTTTTTACCAACTGTTATCGATCGTCTCAAGTAATTTTGCTCACGATTTCGAAAGGAAAAACTTTTTTAAAAGCTAGAATTAGTCATTGGCTATTATTATCAATGCAATTATTTACAGATAAGTTTTTTTTTCACCCTGTACTGGGCTAACCTTTCTTCAATAAACGCTTCCGGTTGTTAAAACCATACTTGAATTATCCAGAGCGAAACCTTAAAATGATGGCAGCAAGCAAACGCCAGAGCAATATAGGCAGAAATTTATTTGGAAATATGAAATAAGTTGTGTATGCTAAGAAAAAAAATAAAAATAAGTTTGCTCGCATATTTATCTATTTCTCTTTGGGGTCAAAACGTTCGTTGGAAAAAAAGGAAATAACAATAAAAATTCGATTTAAGGAATATCGGACTTAATGAACCGCTCATGGAGAACAAGGTCTATAACAAACTGACATCTTAATTTTTACTAAAGAAATTTATATAAATACTGGAAAAACCTTTTTTTCGAGTCTGTGTTAAGTTCCTAGGTACACGTCACTTTCATTAGATATAAAGTTAAATAAAAATGAATAATCTTGCTGTTTTCAGTTATTATTAAAAACAGTTTTCACTTTTAATAACAAACCGAACTCGATATTAAAATAATGTCTATGTGTGTACTGTGTATTTTCAAGTCTGTGCGTGCGACTCTGGGTATGTTTGTGGGTGTGTGAGTGCATATAAACCTACGTATATGTGTTTAAATATTTGTATGAGTTTCTGTGCGACTTTGTGAGTGCGAGGGTGTTTTTTTTTTTTTTTTATCATATCACCCCGAGCAAGGCGGTAACGCCACTGATGTGCAGGGGGCTATGTAAGAGTGAAAAATTGGAAAAAAGAAAGCCGGAAACCACATCCTGAACAGGGAACAAGGGATTGTGTGAATGAATGTTTGTGTGCACGTGTGCGGAAGTATTTGTATCTGTATGTGTATGTGAGTACATGTGTGTCTATGTGTGTGTGCATTTGTTATTATGTGTAGGTGTGTGTTTAAGTGTATGTGTGTGAGTGTATGTGAAGCTGAGTGTGTGGGTGTGCATGCGTTTGTGGGTCTATGTGTTTGTGTGACTGTGTGTGTGCATGTGTTATATATAGAAAAGTTTTATACAGTGAGCTTTTTTTTAATCATTTCACCCCAAGCAACGCGGTACCGCCACTGATGCACAGGGGGTTACATAAGAGAGTAAAAGTTTAAAGTTTAGGCAGGAGAGGAGTGAAGAGAAAGACGAACCAGTTACAGGGAGTGTCAGAGAAAGGGAAAGAGAAGGGTGTGAACACAAGTGTGAAGACAGTTGCGAAGGTAGAGAGAAAAGAAAAGAACAAGATACACGGGTTGATGACGGACTGGAGTCAAGTAGGTAAGAGATGGGAATTGACATTGCATTTAAATTCCTGGTGGTTGTAGCCGTCAGGAAAGCAAGTATACAAAAGGAAGTTCCACAGGCGGGAAGTGCGAGAAAAAAAGCTGTAAAAGAGTGGACTATGATAAGATTTTAGCCACCCTTGATTACAGCAATTTTGGCTTATTTAATAACGTCTCTTCTTTTGTGTTAGACACTACCCCTGTTTGTATCAAGCTACTCTCATCTATGAACGATAGTTGACTTGCAATGAAAGTTCGTGGAATTAAGGAAATTTGTGAATTTCAACGAAATAAAATAGTAGGATGTGGCAAGTCAAATAGAGAAATTGCTAGGTTTTTCCAGTTTAATCATGAAACGGTTTATAATATTCTCAAGAAATTTAATAAAGAAAGCAATTATCGTGTGAAACAACGTTGAGGAAAACTAAGAATTGTGGCTGAAACAAAAGGGTCCCTACAAAGCATGTGGACCTGATGGTCCCTCTGTAATAGTCCTTACGAAGCGTTCTCTCAAGCTGACTCCTGTTCTCTCTTGACTGCATAATAAAGGCCACGCTGCCCCTTGATTTCCTGCCCGTTGGAAAATCCTCAACTGTTTTCTCGAGACCCAGGTGAACCGTCCGACCCTTCTATCTATACGCCTATTAGTTTTCTGGATTCAATCTTGAAAAATTTAAATGCTACATCGAACACTATCTTTTATTTTCTTGAATCCCGTTTATTTTTTTGTCCTTTTCTCAATCCTCTCTATACTCAGTCTTTTCTCTCACTTTTACTCCCAGTAGCTTCTCTGCGTACTAGTGACATTCCCGACTTATTTAGGGTGAAATGATTAATGTAAATAAATACATAGAGGCTCTGACGAGTATTTTCTTGGTGCTTCGATTACATAAATTTTAACGTTTCTATGTTGGTATCTAGGTCCCACTCGTTTACCGTTGAAATACTCTAATGCAATCGTCACTTCTACTCCAATAGTTTCTTTTCTCGCACTTCCCACCTACGGAATTCCCTTCTGTTTACTTACTTCCCTGATAATTCCAAACCCCAAAAAATTAATTGGAACGTCAATCGTCTTCCTCTGTCTTCTTGAATACCGTTCATATTTTGTCCTTTCCTCAGTTCTTTCCAAACTCAGTCTTTTCTCTCACTTTCACTCCCTTCTCACCCCCTCCCGTATGCTAGTGGCGTTTCCGCCTTGCTTGGGGTGAAATGAGAGAAAAAGACATTTTCGGGCCGTATTGAGCATTTTTGTGTGCATATAAGCACACAAAAATGCTGAATACGGCCCGAACTGACGTCGTGTAAAACGGCAATGGCTCATGTCAGTAAATTGCAATTAATAAGCGAAGACGGACAAAGTAGACTGGAGAACATTGTTTTAATGTAATTAAAGTGAGTGTTATTAAAACACATGAAATATTGCTGTCGACAGTTTTTATTTTTTTATTTTTCTGTAAGTTGGAAGTAGAATTATATAAGTGTTGAAACAAATGGCGATTCGCCGGTTTTACAAATACAGAGAAAAAAATTACTATTGAAGCGTTCACGAATGACTATTTCCACCTTGCATAGAAAACACTTGGGAGGAAAAAGCGAAAGTGATGAAAATTACTGGAAAAATTTAATCTAATAAGACGAAACCCGACGGAATTTTGCTTCACGCTCGGTTATTTTTAATTTAATCTTTATTTTAATCATTTTACCCAATAATCAAGACAATAAAGCCACTAAGACGCAAGGGGGTTGCTGAGTCTTAGAGAATAGGATAAATATATACTATTAAGGAGGATAGTCATGAAAAGAAAATGAAGAAGATACTTTTTCAGTCTTGATAGAAATAAAAATCGTTTCCAAGCCCTTGTTGGAGAAAAAGTATTTTCCACCCTCCAGCCTCTCTCTCTAACATGCGATATGTGGCGAGTCTCTCACTGCTCTGTCGTTTCTTCCATGGAAAATGCTCGGAAAAACTACATTCCTTGTTTCCGTCAGGTCTTCGAGGCTAGGACCCACCATGCCACTTAGACGGTAACAAACCACCTATATTTCCTTCATATTCCACCGACAAGAATTAAGTTCTAGTCGAACAGCTTCTTCTTGCGAATCACTGCTCTTTGGAACCGACTCCCAAGAGGATGTTTCCCTGATCAATTCAATCTTAACATGTTTTAGAGTTAGCCGTTATCTTCCCTCCTATCCATATAAACTACCACTTACCGCAACCACTACCTCGAGTGGCTCCCAGGCCTTGTACAGTGTAAACCTTACTCTAAAAAAAAAAATATTGACATTGCATTTAAATTTCAAATGTGAAGTGAGATAGAAGAAAGCGTTAACATAGAATTTACGGTTACATCTCGCCATTTCAACTGTAAATGATGAGACCTTGCTACTAGTACTGCATTTAAATTCATAAAATCTACATACAATAGAAGAAAGTTCATCAGAATATTCTCAAGGAAACGCAATTGCAAATTGCACATGGCGAGATTTTCCCATATTTCTTATGGTTAGGAAAACGAACAGCCCAGCATGAAAATTAAAAACTGGATATTCCAAAATCAAGCAGGAAAAACAGTTTAAATATTTCGAAAACGTTTCAACAGAGGACGAGAAAACGCGACACTGAACTCCGAAGGTAGAAAAAAATGTCTTCCACAAGCTAAGCAAAGTATTAAGAAACATAAAAATGTGTTAAAAACATAGGAAAGAATAATGAACTGTTATGTAATATCAGTACTTCTATATGGAAGGGAATGACAATCTCCTCACAGATGAAGAAGAGACTTCAAGCAACAAAAACAAAGAAAACAGTACTGAACTGTTATGTGATATCTGTCCTCCTATATGGTAGCAAAACGCTGGACAATCTTCTCACAGATGAAGAAGAGACTTGAAGCAACAGAAACAAAGAAAACAGTACTGAACTGTTATGTAATATCAGTCCTCCTATATGGCAGCAAAATGCTGGACAATCTTCTCACAGATGAAGAAGAGACTTGGAGCAACAAAAACAAAGGAAAGAGTACTGAATTGCAGTAAAAAGAGGAGCCCAAAGTGGATATTACAAGTCGGGGGATACTGAAATCAACCAGGCACAGAGATTTAAATGCCTGGGAAGTGTTCTAACAGAGGACAGAAAGTGCGACACAGTGATCCGAAAGCGTATTGGCATGGTCAAGGATGAATTTAAGAGAAACAAAAGAAGGTTGTTGTGTGATATCTGTCCTCCTGTATGGCAGTGAATGCTGGACAATCCCATCAAGGATGAAGAAGAGACTTGAAGACTTCCATTAGTTAACTTGAGTGACTGTTCTTAGCAAGTCACAAATATTTTTTAATATTTGATGGCTTATTTTGCCCACTTCTGTTTTTGTTGGATTTATAAGTCGGTATGATGGGTTGTTGGGAAAATCTTCTTTATGGTCTTTGATTGTTAAGAAAGGTTGTCTGCCTGTTAAAATTTGTATTTTTTGTCTTAAATTTAATTTGTCTGTAATAATTTTAGCTTCCTTGTCAATGTTTTCAATATAAGAATCCGGGAATTTTTTTTATAAGATTTTGGGATTTCTTCATTTATTTTTTTTTCGTATTCCCTTGGATTTATTTGATAGATGTTGTTGGATTTGTCTCTTTTAATAAGGATATTTTGTGTCTTTTTTATTTTCTTTACTTCAATGTTTGATAATATTTGGAAGTTGTCGATTTTTAAAATTTTATATGGTCTAATATTGAAATCATACCTTTTTCGAATTTAATTAATTCTTTGATTAAAGGGAGATAACTCGTTGTTTTAAAACAAATTTAAATTACTCACGTTTTTATCTTTTCCCTCTTGCATATTTTTTTTAGAAATAATAATGCTTTCCATCCTATCCTGGTAAGAAACTGTTCAATTTTTTGTTATAGATGCTGCATGTATTCTTTCCGGTTAGGTATCGGTATATTTTTTAGTGAGTGTCAGTCAGTCAGTTAAGTGCCATACGTGACACACGCTTCGGCGATCATGTCTCGAAAGAGACATGACTGACTGGGCAGAAGATTATCCCGCAGTAGGTTGCCATTGCTTTCTGTGGTAGACTGGTTGCCGACCAAGGCTAGAGAACCCAATCCGTCCTGTTATTTAACCCATAACTGGAAGGAAGAGACGGATTAATACCTTTCCCAAGGGTATTTGCGCGTAAGTGAATGCAATGAATTCAGCTGGAATTCGAACTCGGCTCCCTGATTTCTCGTTCCGAGCCGATGTATGTAACCGTAATCCGCTATAGTAACTGCATTAGCCGAACTGAAAGGTCAGATGTTAAAGGCCAATAAGATGGTAAAGTGGAAGTAAACGCCGGCGATAATACACAGAGAAGGCGAAATGTTTTCATGACGGTTTATTAAACAGTCGAGACAATGTTTTTCTTTCGATTATTGCTTCTTGGTAGTTGGCCAACTTATTTCTTTCTATACAACGAACAAATAGAATTATTGTCCGACATTAAAGAAATGTAGCCCCTCTGTTATTTGTTTGTTTTTCTTTAACTTTTTTTGTTTTTTGTTGCTGTGTTTTCATATATTTATTTTGTATTGATTAGGAAGGCAAGAAAACAAACAAACACAATCAAAATGGTAAATTCGACTGATTCTTTGCTATAAAATAATTACACAAGCAACGAAAACGAGTCAGCAGATCAAATTTTAAAGGCTAATTTTGTTTTAGAAAACTGGACAAAAGAAAACATGAAAAACAAGTCGAAAAGATATTTTAAAAAAATAAAAAAATTATGGGTTTTTTACAGAACGTCAGGAAGCTATTCAGTCATTACACAGTAGGTTACCTCCACTAATTTGCTTAAAAAGCATCATAGTACGAAGAATAAAGGCCCCATACTTAATAAGAACAAAGTTTTTTCATTAAAATGTTTATATTGTTATTTAGATAGCTCTACTAAATCGCTGAAAAAACAGCAATAGTATGAAGGAAAAAGGCCACAAACTTAATAAGAACAAAGTTTTTTCATAAACATGTTTATATTGTTATTTAGATAGCTCTACTAAATCGCTGAAAATACAGCAATAGTATGAAGGAAAAAGGCCACAAACTTAATAAGAACAAAGTTTTTTCATTAAAATGTTTATATTGTTATTTAGATAGCTCTACTAAATCGCTGAAAAAACAGCAATAGTATGAAGGAAAAAGGCCACAAACTTAATAAGAACAAAGTTTTTTCATTAAAATGTTTATATTGTTATTTAGATAGCTCTACTAAATCGCTGAAAAAACAGCAATAGTACGAAGAATAAAGGCCCCACAAACTTAATAAAAACTAAATTTTTACATAAAATGTTTCTTATTATAAAGAGGAAAGATCATAGTATTTTAAATTATTTTTTAATTTTTTTCACCCCTTCTAACACGTTCGAAATTACAGAACTTATTCACAAATGAATGAAATTATTTTTGAAATTATTATTTTAAAAAAACAGTAGTAAAAATATTTTCCATATCTGTTAATACCCCGCTCCACGTAAATTCATGAAATTTTAAGAAGTTGAATTTTGTTCGGAAAATTTGTTTTATTAGTTAAATGCAAGAAATAGAAAATGTAAATCATCTTTTATTTTTTTAAATATTTTGCCTTTATTTTCGAAAATCTACCTCAATAATAAAATAAAAAATGCAATAAAACTATGACATTATTTGATTTGATAAATTTTCATTGTTTTAATAAATAATATATATTAAGCATATTATAGTCTGAAGAAAAAAATTCGATTCATAATAAAATTTTAAAAGAATTATATTAAATTTATTTTTGAATTATAATAATTTACAAAGTTTCAAAAATATTTTTTAAATATTTCAAAGATTTGTTTATTATTTGATTATTATTAAGTGAAGATTATATTTACAAATCGAAAATTGAAACGTTTAATACAAATCGTCGTGCCTTCGTATTGTTAAAATAAATTTAAATTCTTTTTGTGCATTGGAAGTTGTTTTTCTTTTTTTGTTGTTTGTTTGATAATTTCTATGTGTACATTAAAAGAATATGTGTTTCACGGTTTCTTTTCTTTACCTGAAAAAAATTGTAAAATTATTTCACTTGTGACCGCCATACAGATATCTTATATCGCATGTGTCGAGCTGCCGACGCATTTGAAATACCCGTATTTCTCCTCCCTCCAGCTATGGGTTAAATAGTAAGAATTGTAACTAGAAACATTATTTTTATTTTTTAAATTGTTAATACAATATATACACTCCCGCAAAGATAATAATTTTTACCATCCAAAATATTTTCTGGTTTGAAATAACCCGCAAATTGTTGATAAGATTTACAAAAAAACAAAAAAAAAAATCAATCAGCTATTTACCCCACAATATTTTCCTATTACTTTCAATTTGTAGGTCCATACCAAAAAATTCATTCAATAACCATCTACCTTGAGTGGCTCTTGGGCTTTGTAATCGATGAACTTTAGTGAACGAAATGAAACTAAAAACTTGAAGTCTAGAGTCAGTCATATCCTCGTAATCTTCACTATTTACTTTCTTCTATAATGTTCATATCGCACATCTCATTCATTACTCAACCCACATTGCGTGGCTCTGGGCCGTGTATATAGAAAACTTTAGAATAAAAAAAAATTAAAACTCTTGACATCTAGTCAATCTACCATATCCACGTAAATTTCAATTTTTACTTCCTGCTCTTATGCTGATATCCCACACCTCATTTATTTTTCACCCTTTTACAGTGAAACCGATAAAATGCAGCCGTAACTTCTACTCCAACAGTTTCTTTCCTCGCACTTCCCGACTGTGGAATTCTCTTCCAAACGATTGCTTCCCAGACGGCTACAATCTCCAGGAGTTTAAATGTAAGGTTAATAGACACATCCTAACACACTAACCTGCTCCCATTCTATCAAGCACTCTTCCCATCTGCCTAACCCTCATCCTCGCTATCCTTACTCATCTGTCACCTTCCTCCTGACAGTCTAACCACTCCTTCTCTTTACCTTCCCCTATGTAGCCCCATGCGCAATAGTGGCAGTGGAATGCCTTCCTTGGGGTGAAATGATTAAAAAAAATATATATTTTTTGTGTGTATAGGAAGTTTTCTTTTGGTTCTATTAAAATGCCACGTGTTTCACGGTTTCTTCCCTATACAGGAAAAACATCTGGACAATTATGTCAATTCTGATTAACCTATGTCGCCTGACATCTGGCTGTCATCAGTCTCTTCCAATTTTAGTTCTTGGGCCTTGTCATCAATGTCTCGAGATAGTCTGTGATATCCTTGTAATCTCCATTTTTTTACATCCACTTCTCATGTTCATATCACACATCTAATTCAGTAAACACTAACCTTGAGTGGCTCTTGGGCCTCGTTACAATTTCACAAAAAGTAAGATATAAATAAATACCCTTGGAGACAACAGTCAATCTACCATATCCACTTAAACTTCACTTTTTACTTCCCTCTCTTATGTTCATATCACACACTTCATTCAGTAACACTCTACTTTGAGTGGCTCTTGGGCCTTGTCATTGATGAGCTCTAGTAAAAAAATCATAATTTAAGCTTGAAGTATGGAGTCAGTCTGTAATATCCTTGTAATCTTTATTTGTTACTTCCTCTTCTTATGTTCCTCTCACACACCTAATTAAACAACACTACCTTGGGTGGCTCTTGAGCTTTGTATTGAGCAAATAAACGTATAAAACACTTGGGAAGTGGCTTATAACTCTACCAACATTTGACCAAAGCTTTTTGTTTGAAACTGGGTAAATGAAACCATTTGGGTTGTTGAGCTAAGCACAAAATCCCATATCCTTACCAAATGGCCTTCGTTGACAATCTGCCTAAAGGGAAAAAAAGAAGCTATTTCCCATCAGCATGTCCACTAAAAGGTGAACTCATTTTATCTTCTATGAATTGCTTTGATTTCTTAGGAAAGATAATGGACTGCTTTTTCATTGCCCTCTCTGGTCCTGGGTATGACGTCAAACAACATTCACCAGCAAGGTCTCTGATCGGGAGATGAGGGCTATGATGAGCGTTGAACCACCTCTTAATTGCTGTTGTTCCCAGGTCCACCCTACCGTCAGCATGACCTCAGATCGGAAGATTGGAGATTGTGAGGAGAGTAGAACCACCACTTAATTGCTGTTGTTCCCAGGTCCATCCTACCTTCAGCATGTCCTCAGATGGGAAGATTGGAGGTTGTGAGGAGATTAGAACCACCTCTTAATTGCTGATGTTCCCAGGTCCACCCTATCGTCAACATGACCTCAGATCAGAGGATTGGAGGTTGTGAGGAGAGTAGAACCACCTCTTAATTGCTGTTGTTCCAAAGTCTGTTGCTTCAAGTCTCTTCTTCATCTGTCCAGCATTCACTGCCATGTAAGTGGACAGATATTACATAACAATTCAGTACTCTTTTCTTTGTTTCTGTTGCTTCAAGTACTTTCTTCATTTATGAGGAGATTGTCCAGCATTCACTGCCACAGAGGAGGACAAATATCATGTTACACTTCAGTAAGCGGACATAAAACTATGGCCATCAACATGATGCGAATTGTGTTGCCAGCTGAGAATTGAAATAACGCTCGGGATATTAAAGTTTGGCGAAGAAGACAAAGTTGACAGGGCGAGATTATGAATGCAAATATTAAGCAGTAATTGGTTGCACTTATTGTCTCGTGAGATAAATCAGAGAAATAAAAAAGCGTTTTGAAATGGGGTGCAAAAACCTGGGGAAGACGGAATCGCGTTGTGTTGAAAGAGACGGACAAACAAAATTGATGAGAAGATAGGAAAGAATAGGACAAGATCAGATTTGATTCGACAAATGAGAGTAATATCGATCGATTGATAACGACGATAAACAAAGTAAGATAGATAGATAGATAGAGAGAGAGAGAGAAAGAGAGATAGAGAGAGAGAGATGAAAAAATTAAGGCAGACAGATAATGAACAGACTGAAACACACACACGGATAGATAGATAGATAGATAGATAGATAGATAGATAGATAGATAGATAGATAGATAGATATGAACAAATTGAGGCAGATAGATATTGAAGAGACAAACACACACACACACATAGATAGATAGATAGATAGATAGATAGATAGATAGATAGATAGAAACAAATTAAGGCAGATAGAAACAAATTAAGGCAGATAGATAATGGAGAGACTGAAACACACACGCGTACACACACACACACACACACACGCATAGATAGATAGATAGATAGATAGATAGATAGATAGATAGATAGATAGATAGATATGAACAAATTGAGGCATATAGATACTGAAGAGACAGAAACACACACACACACCTAGATAGATAGATACATTTAGATAGATAGATATAGATAGATAGATAGATAGATAGATAGATAGATAGATAGATAGATATGAACAAATTGAGGCATATAGATACTGAAGAGACAGAAACACACACACACACATAGATAGATAGATACATATTTAGATAGATAGATAGATAGATAGATAGATAGATATGAACAAATTGAGGCAGGTAGATATTGAAGAGACAGAAACACACACACACACATAGATGATGATAGATAGATAGATAGATAGATAGATAGATAGATAGATAGATAGATAGATATAGACAGACTGCGATAGATAGATAGATAGATAGATAGATAGATAGATAGATAGATAGATAGATAGATATGAACAGACTGCGATAGATAGATAGATAGATAGATAGATAGATAGATAGATAGATAGATAGATAAAGACAGCTCAAGATAGACAGATATTAAATAAAAAAAATACTATCAAACGCAGCAATTGTGATAGATCAAAGAATGTTTCTTTAATGAGAAGACGGCTTTATTTCCGTCGGACTCTAGATAAATACACAATGGTGACGAGATTGAAAAGTCGTGGCAGCAGAAGAGAAGAGAGGGAAATATCAAACAGCCAGAGACTTAGAGAGAGTGACGACAATCAAGAGAACCTTTGTCGAGAAAATTGCCATCGAAATGGGAAAATCAAGACGAAGGGATTAATAAATAAGCAAACAGGAGGGTATATAAAAGATGGGGCGAGGAGGAAGAGGGAGTTGGGGTTAGAAGAGTGTTGTTATTAAAAAAAAGGAAAAAGAAAAGGCTTCGATATTATACCAAATCCAATAACGTAAGCTTTTTTCCCTTTTTCTCTCAATTGACCTCTAGTTTTTCATACATTCTTTCTGGCTTTCCAATTTGTCGTTACCAATAAAACGTCATAATAAAGCTTTTTACTGTGTTTTTCATCTGATGTTGGTGTTGTTCAGTGGCTTTGACATAATTTGATGCATTTACAATTCTGGTATTTGTTATTGTTTTTTTGTTTTTTTTATTAGAAATCGAGCGAAATTTTTAAATGACCCGAGTTCCATTGAACGAGAGACTTTGGTAAATGGCGGAATAGTGAATAGGAATGTGGTAAGAGGAAGGGATGATTTTTTTCGTGATAAATGCTATTATAAGATTATTACGGGAAGTATTTACACGAACAACCATTGTTATTTCAAAAAGAAAGAAAGAAAGAAAGAAAGAAAATTAAAAGAAAGAAGGAAAAAATTGAAAGAAAGAAGGAAAGAAAATTGAAAGAAAGAAAAGAAAATTGGAAATAAAAATAAATGGAAAGAAAATTAATGGAAAGAAAAAAGGAAAGAAAATTGAAAGAAAAAAGAAAATAAAAAGAAGGAAAGAAAATAGAAAGAAGGAAGGAAAGAAAATTGAAAGAAAAAAGAAAGAAAATAAAAAGAAGGAAAGAAAATTGAAAGAAAGAAGGAAAAAATTGAAAGAAAAAGAAGGAAAATAAAAAGAAAGAAAGAAAATTTAAAAAAGAAGGAAAGAAAATTGAATAAAGAAGGAAAGAAAATTGAAAGAAAGAAGTAAAGAAAATTGAAAATAATAAACGAAAGAGAACGAGAACGAGAACGAGAACGAGAAACCGGAGAGCCGAGTTCGAGTTTTAGTTGAATTCGTTGCATTCACTTACGCGCAAATGCCATTGGGAAAGGTATCAATACATCTTTTTTTTCTTCTTCCAGCTATGGGTTAAATAACAGGACAGATTAAGTTATGTATCCTTAGCTTGTAAACGGTCTACCGCAGAAAGTAATGGCAATCTACTGGGAGAAAATCATGTATCTTTCGAGACATTATCGTCCAAGCTCGTATCACATACGGCACTTAACTGAACGGAACACTATATAAGAACAACTAAAAGAAAGAAAGAAAAAGTTTGAAAGAAATAAAATTTAAAGTAATAAAAACTGGAAGGAAAATGAGTAGAAAGAAAGAATATAAAAGAAAAAAAATGGAAGAGAAATTTGAAAAAGAATGGAAAATAAAGCGATAGATTAGAAAGGAATATACTTGATTAGCAACTAGATCCCACCCTTTTACAGTGAAACCGATAAAATGCAACCGCAACTTCTACTCCAATAGTTTCTTTTCTCGCACTTCCCGACTGTGGAATTCCCTTCCACATGACTGCTTCCCCGACGGCTACAATCTCCAGGAGTTTAAATGTAAGGTCAATAGACACCTCCTAACACACTAACTCGCTTCCATTCTTTCAAACACTCTTCCTCCCCCACCCATCTATCTATCACCTCCCCTTCTGACATTTCCTATATCTAATCACTCTTTCTATTTACATTCCACTATGTAGCTCCATGCGCAATAGTGGCGGTGAAATGCCTTGCTTGGGGTGAAAAGATTAAAAAAAAAAAAAAAAGAATAAAAAATAAAAAAGAAAGAAAAGTGAAAGCAATAATAAAATGGAAGAATAATTAATAAAAAGGAAGAAAGAAAACGTAAAAAGAAAGAAAGCAGGGACATTTGAAAGAATGAAAGATGGGAAGAAAAACGAAAACAAAAAATTAACAAAGAAAGAAAGAGACGAAAATGGACAAAAAGATGGAAAAAACTGGAAGAAATAAAGAAAGAATGAAAATTGAAATGAATGAAATAGACGGAAAATTAATAAAAAAGGAAGAAAAATTGAAAAATATAAAAGGAGAACTGAAAGAAAGAAGGTAAATTTGAAAAAATAAAAGATGGAAAATTTTGGAACAAAAAATGTAATGAATGATTGAAGAAAAATGAAGAGAAGAATAAAAATTAAATTAAAAATATGGAAGGAAATAAAAAGAAAGAAAAATTGAAAGGAAAATTAGAAGAATGAAAAATGGAAGGAAAATCATAATAAATGATAGTATAGGAAAAAAGAAGGAAAGGAAAATAGAAAGACACAAAGAATGGAGGGAAATTTGAAAAAAAGATAAGATGGAAAGAAAATGAAAGCAGAAAGACAGAATAGCAAGAAAGAAAAGAAAAATAGAAAGAAAGATGGTAAGAAAATTAATATGAATGAGAAAAGAAAGAAAAATTGAAAGGAAAATTAGAAGAATGAAAAATGGAAGGAAATATCTAAACTTATTTATAAATGGAAATCTCTGTGTGTGTGTGTGTGTGTGTGTGTGTGTGTGTGTGTGTGTGTGTGTGTGTGTGTGTGTGTGTGTGTCCGTTACCTATAGACTCCGAAATAGCTGAACCAATTTTCTGGAAAATTTACACAGTTGTACTATAAGCGTCTGCAAGTGTCCTTAGCTAGGTTTTGTGTCGAGGTACCCCCGATAAATATCAAAAATCGATAATCGAAAAAATCGGGTTTATAGAAGGAGTGGTCCGATTTTAATCAAATTTGATACACTCATAGACAAAGACATAAGAAACGATATTCAGAAGTTTCAAGGTTGCAGTTCTTACAATAGTGCAGAAAATTTGATATCGATAGCAGGAAATCAAAATTTGATTTCCATCCATTCATTTTTCTTTCAGTCTACGGTTTCACTTTAACTGGAAACAACTATTGCTTTTTAGTCTTTCGTGCCAACGTTCAAAGAGTCTGAGCTCCAGGACCATGGATTAGTTTTAAAGATTTCATTACATCCGAGCAACGCCGGGTTATACTGCTAGTCAAAGTATAAATGATAGCATAGGTAAAAGAAAATAATATTTAAAAGAGAAAATATAGAAGAAAAATTGCGAAAAAAATGATAGAAGGGAAAGGAAATTTGAAAAAAAAAGTGCAAGAAAAATGAAAACAAAAAAGAGAGAAAAGAAAGCTGGAAAAATAGAGGCAAGGAAAATTAAAAGAAAGGAAAACTGAGGGAAAATGAAAGGAAAATAAAGAAAGAATGGAGAAAAATTTGGAAGTATAACAAATTAACTAAAAATATAAATGAAAGTATAAGAATAATTAAAGAAACGAAACGAAATCAGGAGAAAACTTGACCATCCTGGTGCTACATAATCACAAGTAAAGAACTGTGCCAAATAACAGAAACATCATTTAAGAATTTTTAACAGTTTCCTGTATTGATGGGTGTTTCCTTCCTAACCTTTTATTTGAAGTAGTGTGGAATGTCAACATCCTGCTAATTTCATTAATTTTCTTAGTTAAAGAAAATGAAAGAAGATATAGTGAAAAAAAGAAAGAAAAATGAATGAAAGAGCGAAGGATCTTGAAAAGATAATAGATCTTTAAAGAAAACAGGAAACTATTTTCTTTCTTTTATTACGATATTTTCTTTCGTTTTTCTTCCTTTATTCTTTCTTTCAGGATTTATTCTTTCTTTCTTTCTTTCTTTTTTATTTAAAGATATATTCTTCCTTTCTTCTTTCCATTTATTTTTTTCATTCATTCTTTCTTTCTTTCAAGTTCCCCTTTTCTTTTTCAAGATCCATTATCTTTTCAAGATCCTTCGCGCTTTCATTCATTTTCCTTTCTTTTTTCACTATATGTTCTTTCATTTTTCTTTAACTAAGAAAAATAATGAAATAAGCAGGGTGTTGACATTCCACACTACTTCAGATAAAAGGTTAGGAAGGAAACCTCATCAATACAGTAAAGAATAATAACAGCTACTGGATATGAGAAACATGTTTTCCTGAAATTCCAAACCACTTCAAATAAAAAAGTTAGGAAGAAAAAACCCATCAATACTGAAAAAAGAAATAACAGCTACTAAACAGGAGAAACATATTTTGCTGAATTCAACACCACTTCAAACAAAAGGTTAGGAAGAAAACTTCCATCAATAATGTAAAGAACAATGACAACTACTGGAACTGAAAAACGTGTTTTCCTGAAATTCCACACCACTTCACATGAAAGGTCAGGAAAGAAAACTCCATCAATAATGGAAAGAGCAATAACAGCTACTGGACGTAAGAAACAAATTTTCCAGGAATTCCATACTACTTCAAATAAAAGGTTAGGAAGGAAACCCACATCAGTACTGGAAAGAGCAATAACAGTTACTGGACTTGAGAAGCATATTCTCCTGAAATTCCACACCACTTCAAATAAAAGGTGAGGAAGGAAACTCTCATGAATACTGTAAAGTTACTGTATTTGAAAAATATATTTTTCTGTAAAATCTTTTCAAGTGAAAGTTTAAATTAATTTCAACCGACAGCAGCGCTGGCTGCTTTGTTAATAATTACTGAATATTTCCTTATAAGGAAAAGGATTAATATTGCTTTTAAAATTAACATTCCCTATTTGTTCTTTTGTTTTTCATTTTTTTTAATTTTTCTTGTGTCCTTTTTTAATTTTTCTTTTTTCTTTTCTCTTTCCTTCTTTCTAGTTCCCTACCATCATTCTTCCTTTTTTCTTGTCATTTTTCTTCAATATATTTTTCTTTTAATTTATCTTCCTTCTTCCATTCCGTTAATTACAACTTTCTTTCTTTTACGTTCCTCTTTCTTTCCTTCTTTCTTTCTTTTTCTTTCTTTCTTTCTTTCTTGCAAGTATTTCTTTCCACCTTTCTTTCTTTCCTTTTTTTTCTTTTAAGAACCCCTCAGTCTTTTTCCTTTTTCTCAACTTTCTTTCTTTGATTCATGCATTCTTTCTTTCTTTCTTTCTTTCTTTCTTTCTTTCTTTCTTTCAAGAACCATTCATTCTTACGTTTTCCTTTCTTTTTCCTTTCTTTCAAGTTTCTTTCTTTCTTTCTTTCTTTCTTTCTTTCAAGTTTCTTTCTTTCTTTCTTTCTTTCAAAAACCCTTCATTCTTCTTTTTTCTTTCTCTCAAGTTTCTTTCATTCTTTCATTATTTATTTCTTTCAAAAGCCCTTCATTCTTTCTTTTTCCTTTCTCTTAAGTTCCTCTCTTTCTTTCTTTCTTTCTTTTTCCAAGATATCTTCTTTTTTTTCTTTTTTATTTCTTTCAGGATCTCTTCTTTTTTCTCTTTTGCTTTCTTCTTTTCAAGTTTTCTTCTTTCTTATTTCAATATATTTTCTTTCTTTCTTTTTTATTTATTTATTTATTTATTTATTTATTTATTTCAAGTTCCTGTTTTCTCTAAGACTATTATCTTCCCAAAATGTGTCTTACTTTTTTCTTTCTTTTTCTTTCTTTTTTCAATATATTTTCTTTCTTTTTCTTACTTTCCTTTCTTTCAAAATTTTTTCTTCCTTTTTTCTTTCTTCCTTTTTTCTTTCTTTCTTTTAATATCTTTTCTTTCTGTCAAGTAACAACGGTTCGTGAAAACGAAATGTCCGAGGAAAGAGGAACAAATTACTTTGTTTTTTCTTTTTTTACAAGAAGAATATATTCTAAAACAGTATTTAGTAGAAACCGCTAAATTCTTCATTTGGTCTTCATACTCTTTGACAAGAACGAACATCACAGTACAATTTCTTTTAGCGAACAATCAGGTTTGTTTTATTTGTTTTATTTCCCCAACGACATTCGTTTCAATATTAATCTTACAATTAATAACGTCTTTCGCCTCTTTTGACAGTGAGCTTTTTATATTGAAATTATCTTTCACCAGATCGTTCATTTTGTTAAAGTTCCTCTATTGTCAGACTTCTGCTCTTTTTCTTTTAGAAAGTATTGTTTTTAGAAATCCGTGAACAAGAATGACAAGGAAGGAAAGCTTATTCTGTACTTTCATAACTTATATGAGTATTGACTGAGGTGAAGTGGTCCGTTTTAAACGCAAGGCATATTGATGTCATTGGAAAATGGTAGAATTCTTTTATCAATGGCGCAAACTAAACAGAAATTAAAATAAAAGAACAAATACACTACTTAAGAAAATCAAACGGAATCGAAAATATATTTTCTTTCTTTCTTTCTCTCTCTCTCTCTCTCTCTCTCTTACACACATACGAAAACACAGTATCTATCTATCTATCTATCTATCTATCTATCTATCTATCTATCTATCTATCTATCTCATTCCGTTGCAATCTCACTCTTTCTCTTTTTCTCTCTTTCTCTCTTTATCTATCTATCTATCTATCTATCTACATATATATATATATATATATATATCATTCCATTTCTATCTCTCTATCTCTCTATCTATCTATCTATCTATCTATCTATCTATCTCATTCCGTTGCGATCTCTCTCTCTCTCTCTCTCTCTCTCTATCTATCTATCTATCTATCTATCTCATTCCCTTGTGATCTATCTATCTATCTATCTATCTATCTATCTATCTATCTCATTCTGTTTAAATCTATCTATCTATCTATCTCAATATCTATCTATCTATCTATCTATCTATCTATCTATCTCAATATCTATCTATCTATCTATCTATCTATCTATCTATCTATCACCATTTACTCCCGCATCAGTAAGAAATCTGTCGAGGCAGATAAACATAACCTTGCTGCTGGTCTTGAGAAGGACTTCCATTCTGTGGTAAACTGGGGTAAGAAATGATTTGTAAATTACAATACTTCTAAAATGAAGCCGCTATCTGTCAACCATCAGAGGCAGTCTTTTTTGCCCCCCATAAGCATGGACTAAGCATCTTTGAAAGCAATACACTGTGCCATCTTGGCCTCATCTTCTCTTCTGACCTCAAGAGGAATGATTACATTGAATCAATAGTTAATTCCACTGTTAGGAAGGCTGGGTTACTGTGTCAAGCCAGGACATTTTTTCCGCCTGAGTTCATCTTGCACATATACAAAGCAACCATCCGATTGTGCATAGACTACTGTCGTCATATCTGGTCGGGCGCCCCTGCTGTTTATCTCAGGGTTCTCGAAAGGCTCCAAAGGCGAATCGGTAATGTGATTGGTCCCAACCTGGCAGCTCGACTCCAGCCACTTTCTCACCGACGGGATGTGGCTTCCCTCTGTCTCTTCTACAAATATTTTCATTGCTTCTGCTCCGACGAGCTTATCTCACTGGTGCCCCCTTCACAAGAATTTGGTCGAGCAACCAGAGTGGCAACAAGGTCCCACTCTTTTATAGTTAAATCAACCAAATACAGCCGATAATTCTACTCCATCAGCTTCTTTTCTCGTACTCCCTTGCGTATACTTGCTTTCCTGACGGCTACAACCTCCAGAAATTTAAATGCAATATCAATTCCCATCTATTATCCACTTGACTCCAGTCCTTCCCTCGTCATTTTTACATTACTCCGTGTATCTTTTCTTTAATTTTCTCACTCTACTTTCGCAACTGTCATCACACTTGTCTTGCCCTTTCACTGACACTCCCGTTACTGGTTCGTTTTCTGTTCGCTCTCCTCCTGCTTAAAATTTTACTCTCTTATGTAGCCCCCTGCGCATCAGTGGCGGTACCGCCTTGATTTGGGTGAAACGACTAAATATATATATATATATATATATATATATATATATATATATGTGTGTGTGTGTGTGTGTGTGTGTGTGTGTGTGTGTGTGTGTGTGTGTGTAAAATATACTCAGTTATGATCTGAGATTAAGGACAGGATGGTTAACTAAAAAGAAGACAAGGGAAAAAACTGTATTTAACTCGCCTACGCGTTTCGTCCTGTGATGGACTTTATCAAGGCAAAAAGACGAAATGAGCTTTATTCCAAATTACGTATCTTTAAACAAACAGTATTGGCAACTATAAAAAGCGCTCACAGATTATTCAAAAAGATTAAGAGAACATTCTAGTTTTAGAACTCCTTCATTTGTAGTGCAATGTCACGAGATGTTAAAATGAAGGGAATTAAACCGTTTTCCTTGGACTTTTTATTATGTATGTTAGTCTGTTTGAGTATCATTTCCATAAGAAAAGGTGAGATTGGGAAAAAAAGGGGCGCAAATTGATATTTCGGTAGTGCTGAATAGCGGCGGTATTGAGAATTTTCATTCTGAATAAATTGCTTATTCTTTTTATTAGTGTAGCATTTTTTTAAATCGAAATTGTGGTCGAATCTCAAACTAACGAATTCATTAGCGATTCTGGGAATTACAAATGCATTCGTTGATTATTGTTAGTAGTATTTTTTTTTTTTGGGGGGGGGGGGGTTCTACTTGTTTATCCAATGTACACTGAGGAACAATTCCGGAAATTTATTTTGTATATACCTGCTTGTTCATTATTATGATTTCGTTTTTTGTTTTTTTTGTTTGTCTGTTTGTTTTTTTAGATCTGACAATGCCCATAATAGTTTTCGAGGTATGTGTGTGTTTTTTAGATGGGATAAATTGTTTTGGATAGTACATGTAATGGACTTGGTAGGTAGTGTATATGTTATTGTTTAGATTATTATTGTTATTGTTAATAATGTTGCTTTTGTTGTTGTTGTATATATTATCTGCCTTTCTTTTTGCATTGTGAGTGAAGGAGTTTGGTGGTGGTAATTATGGTATTACAATGGTTTATAAAATTATAATATCACTACACAAACATTTTCAAAAATATTATGCTTTTAGAAACCATTGTAATAACGTTGTGGTACAGTGGATATCGGCTCGGAACGAGAAACCGGGGAGCCGAGTTCGAATTCCAGCTGAATCCATTGTATTCACTTACGCGCAATTACTCTTGGGAAAGGTATTAATCCGTCTCTTCCTTCCAGTTATGGGTTAAATAGCAGGACAGATTGGGTTCTATAGCCAGTCTACCTCAGAAAGCAATGGCAACCTACTACGGGATAATCTTCTGCCAAGTAGGTCATGTCTCTTTCGAGACATGATCGCCCAAGCGTGTATCACATATGGCACTTAACTGACTGATAGGGTAGGTATGGATTGAATAAAATTCCATGTCCAAAGAAGCACTATTCTTAAAAATGTATTGCTAATAATATTTATTTAGAATTTATAACATAAATATGTTATAATATCTCTTCAAAAGTGGTTATTTTGTTTCGACACTACTTGTGTCTTATCAAGTGATGAGGTTTATTTCAAGTTGAAGAGTTTTAAAAGGTACAAAACTAGACAAACACCTTTACTCAGAGAGGCATTGTTGCATAGACAGAGTGAATCAATCAATATAAAGTAATTTCTAATTTGAAGAATATGAGAACAGGCTCTAAAAACAATTTATTGAGGCATTAATATTAATATTTGATAAAATTAGAGATCAGCATTATTAATCGACTATTAAATTCACTTTATTTTTATTGCGAATTTTGAATTCTACGTTTAACAAAGCATTACATTTAGATTATTATAAAGTTATTCAGACATGGAAAAGACATGGACGCACACATACAAATATATACATATTCACATATGGACAAATAGACGAGTATATACACATAGAAACATATATACAGGCACATGTACAGATGAATATACGCACATATATATATACATACACAAATTTTAAAAGTTTATTTTTATCAATATTGGATCCATGCAAGAGCAAATTCGTAAGATGGCAAAAGTCTTTAACGAACGAGATCAGGACAGACACAGTTATATTTCAGTGCATAAACAAATAAAAATAATTAGGTATATACTCACGCAAATATAAAAGCTAAAACAAAAACGTACCTGACTAAAAACCCTTGTTGTGAGATTATAACATATTTATAAATTCTAAATATTACACTCTCACACCTTGATTGAGCGCTGTGGACGAATGGTAGACTTTGAATAAACAGTAGCTACTCTAGCATCTACGCATCGTTCCTTCAGTAATGAATTAGAACACTCTCAGTTACTGGCGTATGTTTACAATGTATATAACACGCTAAAAGTCCGCCTTCTTCTACTGAGCGCCTATAGCCCAGAAGTAGAATTCGGCCGGGCTCCATTCCTGACTAGAAGCAAACGGATGTCTAACCGTACTGAGGAGCTGTGATACAGCGAAACAGATCTGTCTGCGGATGACTATATATATATATATATATATATATATATAATGATAACGTATACGGTAAAAAATCTGCCTTCTTCTACCGAGCGCCCATAGCCAGAGGTAGAATCGCAGACTGACGCCAATTCGGACAGGTTTCAATCCAGGGTTAAAAGCAATCGGAGTCTAACCGTACTGATGAACTGTGATACAGCGAAACAGATCTGTCTGCGGATGACTATATATATATATATATATATATATATATATATATATATATATATATACTTCAGTCTCTTCATTATCTGTCTACCTCAATTTCTTCATATCTATCTTTCTTTCTATCTCAGTCTGTTCATATCTATCTAAATATATATATATATATTGCTCTAAAAAGAAAAGACGTCATACTTATCCCAAAACCCGAGGAACCTTTCGGCCAACACATTTTCAAGGGCTTCGTTGGCAAAAATATAAAAAATGCTGAACGAAGACAATATCAATAGGGGAATTACTCACACTACTGCGAGAAAGTGGAATACGTTTAAAAATAAACTTTAATGAAAAAATACATTAAAATGTGAGGGGGGGTTGTAAATTTGATTCCACAAGAGTGATTTTAAAAAAGAAAATGTTTCACTCACAGACTCTCCAGTAACTGCAAGGATCGAAGGAAATGCTCTTTCTGTCTGCACAGGCTCGGTCGCTGGATTTTCAGGCAAATAGCCTCTAGGACCCGTAGATGATATGTTGAGCGAGCGCTGTGCAAGACAGAAAACCAACTGTCCTCGTACGAGGATGCACATGCAGGATTGTCCAGCAAGTGTTGGCCGATCGCTGAATCCAGAACAGCTTGGGTTGTTCTTATAGTATTGATAGGGCTGCCAGAACGTATGTTCGCAGGGACGTGTTGCGAGAACCGCGTCTCCAACCTAAGACTGGTTCGTCCTATGTATGCCGCATCACAACAGCATTTAAATTTATAAACAACTGAACTTTTTCGAAAATAGGACAACCTGTCTTTGACGAAGGATGGAAAAACAGGTCTAGTATGGAAAACAACACGCAACTGTACTGAATAATAACAAGACGAAACACACGCCGAAACTTTGTCAGTAACAGTTTGACATTTCCTGCCAAGCCAGGGTAATTTTAAGTATAAAGGACAGCGACTAGGTCCTTCGACTTTTGGTTCCTTAAACCGTTTGATCTTGCGATCAATAACACGTTTAACCACATTGGTTGGGTACCTATTAGCCTCAAAGATACTTTGCAAGCGCAATAGTTCACTGCTCAAGCATATAGGGGAACAAATATTGAGGGCACAGTGAACCAACGTTTCTATAAGACCGATTTTGCGGGACTTAGGAACAAAAGAATTTCAATTTGTATACAAACCGGTAAAAGTTGGTTTGCGAAACACAGATGTCACGAAAACATCATCCCGTCGCTGAACAAGGACATCCAAAAAAGAAAGACATCCATCCTTCTCTGTCTCCATAGTAAACTGAAGAGAGGGATGTAAGGAGTTCAACTGAACTAAAAAACGTTCAGCATCTAAAGCGTTGTTAAATAAAGAAAAGGTATCATCAACATAACGTTGATATATTAATGGCTCAACCTTTTCAAACAACAAACGCTCATGATGTCCCACAAAGATATTAGCAAGGACAGGACCCAAAGGACTACCCATCGCAACGCCATCTGTCTGTGCAAACATGGTATCATTAAAACTAAATTCAGTGGCCAAACGCATACATTCCAAGAAAACCTCCTCTGGAATTATTACTGGGCCAAAATTCCCTCTATACAACATGTCAGCGCAGATATCAATAGTTTCATTTGGTGGAACATTCGTATACAAACTATGTCGAAAGAGACCATAAATTTATCTCTTGAAGAGAAATCTAAATTTCTAATAAAACTGGAAAACCTGAAAGAGTCAAGAACATGATAGGAAGAAAGAGCATCGGATAGGGGATGGATAATCTCAGCCAACCACTTAGCCAATTTATGCTGCACAGAACACACCATAGAAAGAATGGGTCTAAGGGGTACTTTGGAAGGCCATACATCCTGGGGCGCTGCGAGCCTGTGGGCCTGACCCTGCTGTAGATGTCCTTGGAAATTAAACCTTTCTTGTACAAAGACAGTAGCCAACGTTGAAGCTTGGCTTCAATATTGCTGGTGTTGTCAAAATTGTCGGCAGAACCTATAGTAATAAACTTGGAAGGATCATTCAAAATATTATACATTTTTGATAAATAATCCTCCTTGTTCAATATGACAACACCAGATCCCTTGTCTGGCTTGGTTATATAAATGTCTTCCCTGGAACGTAAGGACTTAAGTGTACGAAAATGAACACTACGCCAGTCAAAAATATCTTTCTCGCAATCTAACGAAGCGAATTCATTGGCAAACTCAAACAACCCAGCTTTAACTGTGGAACACTTTTCAGTAGAACTTGGAACATGATGAATAAGTTGCGAGTATAATAACTCGAACTCAGAAAGAATTTGTTCCTTGTTGATCTGAGAAGGCGGCACACAAAAATCCAACCTACGGGAAAAAACAGAAAGTTCGACCCCAGTGAGATTTATACTGGAAAAATTTTAAATGTGTTGGTGTAAATCACCAGAAATACGACCGTACCTTCTAGTAATCAAGTATTCTAAGTATTTATTATTTCTCTCGGCAGCAGATTTTTCAAGAATTAGTCTGCGATTAACTAAATATCGAGAGAACCAAAAAAAAAAAGTCAAAAAAACCTATGTCTGCTTTAATATCGTTCATAATGGAACGAAAGGACCGCAAGACTTTAACTGAGCATTCAAATAATTTAAGCTCATACTTGATTAAAGAGTGTTCGATGGAGATGTCAGAACTTTTGATTCTAGACAATCTCCTCTGGATAAAGGAAGGAACCACACTACAAAACAAACACGATCTCAGAAAGGTTCTTCTAATTCTCAGATTGATGACCCTATGCCAAGATCTTAAAGCCTGATTAAATTGGCCAATCAAAAGACTGGGGTACCTTTGACGGAAATATGTAAATAAAGAACGGTACTCACAGAAACCACAAATTGCTCTAAAAAGAAAAGACGTCAGACTTATCCCAAAACGCGAGGAACCTTTCGGCCAACACTTTTTCAAGGGCTTCGTTGGCAAAAATATAAAAAAAGGCTGAACGAAGACAATATCAATAGGGGAAATTACTCACAGTACTGGGAGAAAGTGGAATACGTTTAAAAATAAACTTTAGTGAAAAAATACATTCGTTCAGCCCTTTTTATATATTTGCCAACGAAGCCCTTGAAAAAGTGTTGGCCGAAAGGTTCCTCGGGTTTTTGGATAAGTATGATGTCTTTTCTTTTTAGAGTAATTTGTGGTTTCTGTGGGTACTGTTCTTTATTCACATATATATATGTGTGTGTGTGTGTGTGTGTGTGTGTGTGTGTGTGTGTGTGTGTGTGTGTAAGTTTTTCAGGCTCTTTATTATATAGCTACCTCAATTTGTTCATATCTATCTATCTATCTATCTATCTATCTATCTGTGTATGTGTGCTTGTGTGTGTTTCTGTTTCTTCATTATCTAACTACCTTTGTTTATCTATCTATCTATCTATCTATCTATCTATCTATCTATCTATCTATCTATCTGTGTATGTGTGCTTGTGTGTGTTTCTGTTTCTTCATTATCTGACTACCTTTGTTTATCTATCTATCTATCTATCTATCTATCTATCTATCTATCTATCTATCTATCTATCTATCTATGTCACAGTACTGGTATAATTGTCCTCCAGACCGCGTAAGAAGCGACTGAATTCGTCCTAGGTACCATAAATAGAAAACTAATTTACCTGTCCGAAATAGAAACTTTAAAAATCTGACAAAGAAAATCTTTTCATTTACTTTTTGTGTTACCTTAAATATGCCGTTACAGGACGAGAAAAAAATGATGTCTGCCTAAAGAAGAAAAAAATAAACTTCCATTTGTTCCACGTCGGATAAACTACCGTTTTATCTTTTATTAATTCTTAAGATTTGCCAAATGAATAGTGAATTTATTTTTAAAAAAGGAAAATTGTTTGGAAGTCTAAGAATGGATGTGATTTTTTTCTGCTTTTTGTTTGTTTTTGTTTACTTTTTTTTTTTTTCATTTATTTTTCTGCTTACTATCTTTTCAGTTTTCCTGGTTGTTTTTATTGGTTTTCTTATGACGTATCTTGAAAGTTACCAATAGACTTTCAGAAAAAAAATTCTCGAATTAGTCGCTTTTGTTCGACAGATTTCGCTATAAAAAATATTTAAACTTAGAAAATTCCCGTCATACATAAAACTTCCCTTAATAATAATTTTAAAATAATTCATCCGACGATGTTATTTCATTTGCAATAACTGGATTATTGGCGGATGTCTGAATCGGAGTCCAACTTTTGTGTGTGTGAAGAATGTCACTTTATCACAGTCAATAAATTACAACTGGCAACAAATACACAGATCAGGAGGTTGGAGGTTTTGAGTAGCATGGAACCACCTCTTAATTGTTGTTGTACACAGGTCCATCCTTCTGACAGCAAGGCCCCTGATGAGGTGACTGGAGGTTTTGAGGAGAGTGGAACCACCTCTTAATTGCTATTGTTCTCAGGTCTACACTTCCAGCAGCAAGGCCTCTCATCGGAATATTAGAGGTTTTAAGGGGTGTGGAACCAATTCTTATGTTGTTCCCAGGTTCACACTCCCGGCAGTTTTGATTATTTTTCGATCTGCTGAAACCTTGGAAGGTGAAACGCGTAATCAGGTCGACTTTTAATGAAATGTTTTCCATTTATCAAATTTCTTCAAAGTTTTGTCGGAATTCTATACCCTATATCACACACACACACACACACACACACACACACACATATATATATATATATATATATATGATTATATTAATACAAATAAAACTCATCACTTAGCTGATTGATGTTTTATTCAACACCTCAGCCCCAGAACTTCGTAGACACACTTTTAGTTCACTCTTCAGAAGCTTTTAGGAATTGACTACTGACTTTCTCATTTTTCGTTATCTTATTTTAAGTTTAATGTAATTCACACACACACAAACACACACACATATTAGCTACAGATGAAAAAGTTTTGAAACTGAATGTTATATATACTGGAGACCAACAGAATATAATTTAAGTTGAAAAGCATTTATTCCTATTAAAGTCGAAAAATAACACGCGATATTTAAAAAATAAAGTGTACTGGAAAAACAACGCTAGTTTTCAAGGTCACAAAATATAAACAACAGAATATAATTTAATTAAATTATTCGGTCAAAAGCGAATATAATTTACATTAAATTATTTCGGGTTATAAAACAATGAATTATAAATTAGAGCCAACGAGAAGTGTATTCTTTGTTGTCAGAAACAATGAAATAGACAGGCATTTCGTCAGCGGGTCAAAGTTGGAAAAAATTGAACAATGAAATAAACGATAACGTGATAAAGTCAAAATGCAACTGGCCAAAGACGTATTTGGGTGAAGCTCGACAGAGCGTGAATTTTTAAGTAACACCGGGTTTTCCCGAGTCGAGAGACAGAAGACAGAGAACAAATCCCTTTAGGAAAGGTCTCTTCCATTATGGGTTAAATAATAGGACAGATTGGGTTCTATAGCCTTGGTCGGCAACCAGTCTACCACAGAAAGCAATGGCAACCTACTGCGGGATTATCTTCTGCCCAGTCTGTCTTGTTTCTTTCGAGACATGATCACCCAAAGCGTGTATCACGTATGGCACTTAACTGACTAACTAACTGACTGATCTACATATAATATTCTGTCCATGCATCACACCCTCTAAAATAGCCATACGTTGACTGATCAGAATCAAGTTTTAGGAATAACTGCCAACAGGTAAATGGTTAGAAAGTATAGTTGGTTTTACTAGAATTCGTAGTTTAGTATAATATAATTTAAGCCTTGTTTTGATGCGAGGCTTCTCGTAGTTGAGCTGCCTAAGGTACACATAGCTTAGAGTTAGTTTTCTTCACTGTAAGCGGAATGGCAGGTTTCATTCCTGGTAAGAGGCGCTTTTTCTTTATTAAAACTTCTGGTTGCCAAGGCTGATAAACAAATATGAGTTCTGTTTATCAATATCTGATAAACAGATATGGTGCCCTATCTGTAGGAATGGACTCTTCCTCTATCAATAAATACTAACCTGAGTGACTTCCGGAGAGACAGTCTAGAAGCAGTCGAGAGGCAGTCGTGAGGCAGTCGAGACGCAGTGTAACTTGACAGTTCGGACGTACACGTCTATCTGCTGAGTACTAACACCCTTATTTTGTATATATGTTCTGTTATTCTAATACACTGGTTCAACTTACCTTCTTGTTGTCGTGTCTCTCTTCCAGGTTCTAACAGGCCTCAACAAAAAAAACTAGATATTTACTCAAGCACATGTATCCACTAAATATGACATTTATTGTAAAATATATACACTTTTTAAAAAGATACTGGCTAAAATGAGATCAACAAGAACAGTGAAAATGAATCTTTTTACGTGCATGAAATAAAGGAGACTTCATTAAGATATTTCTTTTGTATCAATTTTATAATATCAAATACAAATCTACTATACATTTATTAATCATGCAAATTTATCTCTGAATAAGAAAATATCTTTCAAATAAGGGAGATCAGGCTGCTAATATATTGCTTTTCATTACTTTTGTTTTGTGTTAGCTTTATTTAGATTTATCTATCTACATGTAAAATTTTGTGACTACTGTTAGTCTGTCACTCTGTTTGTCATACCCACTAAAATAGACATACTTTGATAGATCAAAAACAATTTTTTGGGAGAAGTGACAATAGGTAAGTCGGTACAAAGTTGGTTCTCATAGGGTTCGCAGTTTAGTACAATAAATTTTCATTCATTTTTTTATTTAGAAAAATCAAATTTTATTGCTTAACTTGCAAAAAAAAAAAACAATTTAATGATTAAAATAAATACTTATTTAATAAAAATATAGGGTGTCCAGAAAGCTCGTGTGCACTTTAAAATATTTATAACTTTATTTGTATTTGCGATAAAAATAATTTGTAAAAAGGATTAGAAAGAAATAAATCTATCTTTTTTAAGGTCTTATCGAAATTTTATTTAAGTTTCTACATGTCCTCCATCATTAGCAATACAAAGGGTAATACGATTTTGAAGTTCACGGAAAACATTTGCCAACTGATTTACAGTAATTCCTGAAATCACGTTAGTTATTTTAGCTTTCAAATCTTCTAATTAACTAAGTTTGATTGCATACACAGTTGTTTTCACATGTCTCCATAAAGGATTTAACGGAGTCAAATCTGGCGAACGTGGAGGCCAATAAAATGGTCTACTCCTTTCCGATCCGTCTGTTTACTTATCTAAAAATGATTGCACATTTTGTGGGAAAGAAGTATTCAATAACTATACTTAAAACTAGGTACATTAAACTTTATAGCATTTTTGACATATTATTTCTATCACAAATACAAATAAAGTTATAATTTTTGAAGTGCACACGGACTTTATGGACACCCTGCATATTGCTTTTTTTCTTCAGATTTTTATATATAGAAGGCTCCAGTTTCCAGTTCGCCATGCGTTGGAATGAACTATAAACATATCACAAGGCTAAAGGCTTAAAAAATTTTGAATTTGCCTCCAACAAATATTTATGTATGACCCGCTGTATATAGTATGCTCAAAAGTAAGAAATCCGAAGGATTTATTCTTTGCTGCTAAAAAGGAAAAAAATTCTTTAAGAAATATTTTTTAAAATTTTGTCCTATAAAATTAAATTTAAGAAATTCTTAAACCGCGAAGTAGGGTTTTTGTCAAAGCATTTTTTTTTAAAAACAAATCAACTCATTCAAATTTCATCGATTGGTTTTTCATGCTATATATAGTATGGGAAAGTGAAAAAAGTTTTCGTGTGACGTGTTTCGTTCCTTAGAACGTCATCGAACTAAGTTTGTTTACCTTGATGTGACTACGCATGAGTACGAACGAAAGATGAACGGCGTGAATTTTTAATTTAAACATGTTCTTTCTTTTTTAAAATATGTGTTTGAGTATATAATCTATTCGATTTCACCTAAATTCATTCTTTTTTGCATATATTTCCATTAAGTTGAAAAACGTAGAGAAATAAATAAGGCTGACAAGTTAATGGCCAGTCTAGATATAAAAATACTTTGCCACAAAGTTCTATAATTGCTTATACCTTTAAAAATAAAAAGCCAATTATAAGCTGATCATAGCTTAATTAAGACTATTAAACACGCAAGCAAAAACCTACCAAATTCTATTCGCAACATACCAATAGAAAAAATATATATAAGAATGTTATACTTAATGTTGTAATTAGATCACGTCGGGGCCACCACTGTAGCCGTAGGGTGTGTCAGCAATGCCTGGTACAAAGCCATTTCCAAACATGGCCCAAATCCCCGCATTTAAAGATATCATCTTCTTCTTCTTCTATGTGCCCTGTTCCTTCAGGACGTAGGCGATCATGGCTCTCCACGTCTCCCTATCCCTTGTGGCTCTTAGTATATTTGCTCCTGTTGCTCCTGGCAACCCCCGTTCCGTCATCCACTGATCAGTCCCTGCAAATATGTTATCCGCTGCCTTCCTCTGTCTCTCCTTCCTTCTATCTGTCCAGTCAGTATCAGGTTCTCCAGGCTCTCCTTCCTCATTGCATGTCCCAGGAACTTCAGTTGTCTCTTCCTGATGCTCAGCATCAATTTCCTTTTTGTTGCCATTCTTTCTAACACCTCGTCGTTGCTTGTATGCTCAGTCCACAATATCCGTAGCATCCTTCTGTAGAACCACATTTCGGCCGCTTCCAGTTTTGTCCTCATTTTCGATGATATTGTCCAGCATTCACAGCCGTCACACATTCACAGACGGTTGTTGAAAAATAAGTGGAATTTTTTAATAAAACTGGATACTATAATATATTTAGGAGAAGAAAAATGTTCATTTTTCATGTTAAAATAGAAATTTATTAAAATGAAAGAATAACAGGAATTCGTAGAAATTAATGTTCAATGAAAAAGTTAAAGGTATCAAGATTTGTAGAAAATGTTCATAGTAGTAATTTGTTGAAATAGTATATGCGTACGTACGTATGTATTTATGAGCGTTTGCTTTGTAGGAATGTCTTTGGATGAAGAAGAAGAAGTAGAATGAATCAGCACACGAGAAAGAAGGAGAAAGAGAAGGTTCGGGTAGCTTTGAAGTTAAAGTTACATTTTAGTTTTGTCTCTCTCGCTGCTTCCATCTGATTGACTAACTGGCGCTGATCTGAGCCTTTTATTGTCATTAGATTTTTCGCACTTGATCGCTAAGCTGCAATTCACTTCCAATAGTCAGAAAACCAGTTTAACATCTACTTGCAAAATCCGGTTTCAACTTTTTCTTTAAGCACATGGTCAATCATTTTTCTATTTTGGAAAAACCAGGAGTTCACACGTCATTGTAAATTTTTGAAAAAGTAAAGAAGAAAATTGATTTTAATTCTTAATTTCCTATCCCTGCAAATTCACGTGAACACCATAAAGGCGGAGAACAAACGAGAAAATGTCGTTTTCTGTGTATAGACTCCTAACATTACATAAGTTTCACGAAGAAAGCTCTGGCCATAAAAGCGACACTTTTTCCGCTGAAAGAGATGTCTCCGGGGACTGCGGGATCGGTATAAAAGCAGGTACCTCACAACAACTAAAGAGAGTTACAAGTAGTTACAGGAAGTGGCAGGTAGTTGCGGGCTGTCAGGCCACATGCTGACACACAGGAAGCTGTCCCTCGTCTGCGCCATGACCTCTCCTCTTAACTGCTACAATTTCCAGTTCTGAATAAATCATCTCAATGTCGAAACCAACCAGCTACAAGCCTTTATCGTCACCAAATCCAGTAGAATATCATCTTCTTCGACGATACCACCCAACCGACTACTACTTTCAACAAGCAACAACTCGGACCTCACAAGCAAGCGACTCCGACTCCGCAAAAAGCGACTCTGATGCCACAAACAAGCGACCCTGACTCTGACCCTGCAAACAAGCGACTCCGATTCCTCACGCAAACGAATCCGACCTCACAAGCGCACTGCTACACTTTCTTGGAAACACATGTCAACCAGCTACATCCATCCCTTATCACCTTGACAGCCAGCGCACCTTACCATGAATCAACCCACCACCTCGATCGTTCTACTCCTGCAAACAACCATATCTAGTGACCTCGATGAACCCAGTACAAGAAATCGGTTAGCTATCCTTGCCACCCATCACCATTCTGACGAAGAGAAAATGAATTCGTTATTTCAAGGATAATAAATCTTTATAAATTAAAGGAAAGTACGTTTGAAAGGGTTAATCCTCATTATTCATATCATTTTGCAATTAAATAATTAATATAATAACAGCCTCCAGCACATGTAAAATTAAAAAAAAGATAAAAGAATAATGAAGCACTGTTAATAAAAAAAAAGATAAAAGAATAATGAAGCACTATTAATAAAAAAACAGATAAAAGAATAATGAAGCACTATTAATAAAAAAAAGATAAAAGAATAATGAAGCACTATTAATAAAAAAAAAGATAAAAGAATAATGAAGCACTATTAATAAAAAAAAGATAAAAGAATAATGAAGCACTATTAATAAAAAAAAAGATAAAAGAATAATGAAGCACTATTAATTAAAAAAAAGATAAAAGAATAATGAAGCACTATTAATAAAAAAAGATAAAAGAATAATGAAGCACTATTAATAAAAAAAAGATAAAAGAATAATGAAGCACTATTAATTAAAAAAAAGATAAAAGAATAATGAAGCACTATTAATAAAAAAAAAGATAAAAGAATAATGAAGCACTATTAATAAAAAAAAAGATAAAAGAATAATGAAGCACTATTAATAAAAAAAAGATAAAAGAATAATGAAGCACTATTAATTAAAAAAAAGATAAAAGAATAATGAAGCACTATTAATAAAAAAAAAGATAAAAGTATAATGAAGCACTATTAATAAAAAAAAAGATAAAAGAATAATGAAGCACTATTAATAAAAAAAAAAGATAAAAGAATAATGAAGCACTATTAATAAAAAAAGATAAAAGAATAATGAAGCACTATTAATAAAAAAAAAGATAAAAGAATAATGAAGCACTATTAATAAAAAAAAGATAAAAGAATAATGAAGCACTATTAATAAAAAAAAGATAAAAGAATAATGAAGCACTATTAATAAAAAAAAGATAAAAGAATAATGAAGCACTATTAATAAAAAAAAAGATAAAAGAATAATGAAGCACTATTAATAAAAAAAAAGATAAAAGAATAATGAAGCACTATTAATTAAAAAAAAGATAAAAGAATAATGAAGCACTATTAATTAAAAAAAGATAAAAGAATAATGAAGCACTATTAATAAAAAAAAGATAAAAGAATAATGAAGCACTATTAATAAAAAAAAAGATAAAAGAATAATGAAGCACTATTAATAAAAAAAAAGATAAAAGAATAATGAAGCACTATTAATAAAAAAAGATAAAAGAATAATGAAGCACTATTAATAAAAAAAGATAAAAGAATAATGAAGCACTATTAATTAAAAAAAAGATAAAAGAATAATGAAGCACTATTAATAAAAAAAAAGATAAAAGAATAATGAAGCACTATTAATAAAAAAAAGATAAAAGAATAATGAAGCACTATTAATAAAAAAAAGATAAAAGAATAATGAAGCACTATTAATTAAAAAAAAGATAAAAGAATAATGAAGCACTATTAATAAAAAAAAAGATAAAAGAATAATGAAGCACTATTAATTAAAAAAAAGATAAAAGAATAATGAAGCACTATTAATAAAAAAAAAGATAAAAGAATAATGAAGCACTATTAATAAAAAAAAAGATAAAAGAATAATGAAGCACTATTAATTAAAAAAAAGATAAAAGAATAATGAAGCACTATTAATAAAAAAAAGGTAAAAGAATAATGAAGCACTATTAATAAAAAAAAGATAAAAGAATAATGAAGCACTATTAATAAAAAAAAAAGCCAAACATCCAATAACATTAACTATAAACTTGGCTACAACGTGCTGACCGTTTTCAGAAAATAAAACCTTCCTGTAGCTTCAGATACATACATAAAATAACCGACACATTCAATTAAAAATAAACATCGTCCTTGACAATGGTTAAAAAAAAGAACCGCCGAAGACGCTCGGATATAAAGAACTTTTGAGCCGGTCTATACTGCTAATATTAAAAAACAAATCTTTATATTTAAAAAGCTAGAGACATGAAACGCATGTCTTCCACGTCTAAGTCAAGTCATTGTCTTTTGATATTTTAAACTGGATGATATAATTCCTTAATCTTTAAGGAGGAAGGGATAATCCTTTCCCTTTAACCTTCCTCAAGGCTTAACATATAAAACATGTCTGATATTACCATATAAAAAAATCACATATATTACCATTACGATTAGAAATGAGGAGAACTGATACTATAGTTTTATCCCAGTCAGAGAACCAGGGTGTATGACTTCAACAGTCAATGAATAAAAAAAGCTGATATCACCATTATCATTATACATCAAGAGAACAGATACTGCACCTTTGTTCCCAGCCCGAAGCCATTGTGAGAAGTAAAACGTGACTCGATTAGTATTGATTGCATTGTCAACGAATGTCAAAGGTTTCCATTTAAGAAAGTATTAGTATTATCATTACCGTCATAAATGAGGAGAACAGATACTACAGTTTGATCCCAACCACTGACTAGAGTCAATAAACGCTGAATGTTTCCATATAAGAAAATGGCTAATATTGCCATTACAATTAGAAATGAGGAGAACATATATTACAGTTTGATCCTAGCCCGATGATGAAGGTTTATTTCTTGAGTAGCTCAGACTGCTTGATCAATAAATGCTGAATGCTTTCAAATAAAAAAAAAGATATTGCCAATAACGTTAAAAATTAGGAGAACAGATACTACAGTTTGATCCTAGCCCGATTACTTGAGAAGCACGGATTGTTCGATCAATGAATGCTGGATGTTTCCATATAAGAGAAAATGATTATATAACCATACCGATTGAAAAGAACAGATACTACAGTTTGATCTCAGCTTGATTGCTAAAGAGAGATGTATAGCATAACTGGTGTAGCAGTGATTGTTCGTTCAATGAATGCTGAATATTTCCTTATAACGAAACGGCTAATATTATCATTAACGTATCATCGGAAAGAAAAGCCTTTCTATGATGTAAAGACAGACAAGAAGTTGGGGGAGAGAAAAAGAACAAGATCTGAAAGGTGACATGTCAACAGTATTTGTTACTTCGATTTCTACATCGTGACGTCTTGATTGACTGCTTGTAAGTTAACTCTTGATGGCATCGAACATACGGATTGTCGGACGAAACTAGCGTCTGACCTTTCGAAAAAAAAAAAGGTTGTCAAAAATCTTGAATCGTGAAGTAAAATTGGCGGGAACAATATAAAAACTGAAAAAAGAAAGATGGCGGAAAAGGTCAAATATTCAAATGTCGTACTTACGGAAGCCAAACGGTGAGCGTGGACAATGCCCCTCCAGACAGGAGCAAACAGGCGTTTCTGTATTGAGAAAAACAAGAAAAGAAACAATAAAAATAGCAATTTACACACACACACACACACACACACACACACATGAAAATATATAGAAACAGATGAAGAAAAGACTTAAAACTACAAAAACAACAAAAAGAGTACTGAACTGTTACGTAATATCATTATTATTAAGAGGGAAAACTGTTACGTGACATATAATTTTCTATATGAATGTTCGGCAATCTCCTTGCAGATGAAGAAGAGACTTGATGCAACAGAAACAAAGAAAAGACGACTGAACTGTTATGTAATATCAGTCGAATATACTAAATATAGAACCAAATATTTTAAAAACAAAACAAGGAAATTTACAATAGATGAGAGCACGTTTTCCATAAATCATTCGTAGTCGAGCGGCTTCATATGTGTTTTTAAGGGTTGGCAATTTCGAATCCTTTTGAATGACATATAATTTCCTAACAATTTTTTAAAATATTCAGACTGATATATATATATATATATATATATATATATATATATATATATATATATATATATAATTTATAAACGAGTTATTTCGCTACCTTGGTTTCTACCATGAGAGGTTTCTTCAGGCGATTTTTAATATTAAAAATCGTCTGACGAAACCACTCATAGTAGAAACCAAGGTAGCGAAATAACTCGTTTATAAATGAAAAATATTCAAAAGTTCTACAATATAAGTGTATAAAACACTTTTTAATACAAATGTGTACTGTTCTAACCCTATTAGGGCCAAAAACTAAGTATTATACAATCAATATATATATATATATATATATATATATATATATATATATATATATATTATATACACTGTTTAATTAAAAACAGTATCTAAAATACATTAAAATACACCCGTTGTTAATCCATTTCGTAAAAAATCTCCCAATGTTTCCGTTTATTAACACACACGCGCACACACACACACGCACACACACACGTATGATCTGGCAACGTCTGAGACCTCTCGACAACGAATGACCTCTAGTCTAAACGAGGTTTTAATCAAGCCTATATAATACATGTGGATAGGGGTCGCAGATATATATATATATATATATATATATATATATATATATAAAACAAATCTGTTATATATGTTATGTATGCAGAAAAGAAAGCTCAACCTATATCTAAAGCGATTATAAATCCTGATTTATTTCGACAAGCGAATAAGCGCCCAATCTCTTTAGGTCGTAAAATAAAAAATGGTCCTATTTATTCGGAATTTAAAAAAAAAGAAAGTGGTGGAAGACTCAGCAGTGCATTTACTTCCAGTGATATCAGTCCTCACTTGGATGTACGTTGTGGTGCAGTGGATATCGGTTCAAAACGAGGACCCGAGTTCGAATTCCAGTTGAATTCGTTGCATTTACTTACGCACAAATACCCTTGGGAATGGTATCAATCCGTCTCTTCCCTCCAGTTATGGGCTAAATAGCAGGACAGATTGGGTTCTATAGCCTTGGCAACCAGTTTGCCGCAGAAAGTAATGGCAACCTACTGCGGAATAATCTTCAGTCCAGTCACTCATGTCTCTTTCTAGACATGATCTCCCAAAGCGTGTATCACGTATGACACTTAATTAACTGACTGATGTCAGGTTAAGTGAAAGGGTGAGAAATATACTGCTTAGCATTAAATTGTAACAGTCATACCGGAAATGTCACAAAATTTTAAAATACACGCACGCTAACAAGCGCACATGTATAACAAATAATAAATCATCAATGAAATAAGTCAGTTAAATGCCATACGTGAAACACGCTTGGGCGGTCATGTCTCGAAAGAGACATGACTGACTGGGTAGAAGATTATCCCGCAGTAGGTTGCCATTGCTTTCTGTGGTAGACTGGTTGCCGACCAAGGCTATAGAACCCAATCTGTTTTGTTATTTAACCCATAACTGGAAGGAATAGACGGATTAATACCTTTCCCAAGGGTAATTGCTCGTAAGTGAATGCTATGAATTCGGCTGAAATTCGAACTCGGCTCCCCGTTTTCTCGTTCCGAGCCGATATCCAATGTAACGCACATCAATACACACAAGTACACATACAAGAAAAATTTGTAATATACACGCAATATACATAAAAATAAAACAAACATGAAAAACAGAGAAAAAAATTCATATACGTACGTAAAATGAATGGAATTAAGCACATATGTAGCCGAATATACCAAATACAACAACAAATATTTTAAAACAAAACAAGACAATTTACAAAAGATGAGAGAGCGTTTGCCATGAATCATTCGTGGTCGAGCTGTCTATGACGTCTCCATCTGTGTTGTTAAGGGTCAGCAGGTTCAAATCCTGTCGAATGGCACAAAATTTCTAAACCATATTTCTAAAATATTCAGGCTGATATATATATATTATGCCCTCATCACGTTTGAGCTCTCTGGAAAGGAAAATTTTAAAAACTGTTACCACTTCGGTGATTTACACGTTATTCTTTGGTAATGAATTGAGTTTTGAGTTCTCCCGCTGAGTGGCGTGTGTATACACCGCATATATATAACACGCTATTGACGAGCTGTGATACAGCGAAACAGTCTTGTATGTGGATGACTAATATATATGTGTATATATGTATATATATATTGATGTATTTTTCATTAAATAATATAAACAAGTTTTGTCTGTTTATTTTATGTCATTTTTTTATGTTGTCTGATAAGCTTAATATCATTATCATTAAAAGAAGAAAAAATCACAATATTGAAGCAATTTTTTTATAATCCAGTCTAAGCTTTTGGCTTACATAAGCCATTCTCAAAGATGTAGCTACACACAATATATACTGTTTAATTAAGAACAGAGTATCTAGTCAAATACGAGTATCTATTAAAAATAATGTTCCAACAGATAAATTAGAATATGTCCATTTCGTAAAAGATCTCACGATGTTTCTCTTTTTTAACGCACACACACACACACACACACACACACACACACACATATATATATATATATATATATATATATATATATATATATATATACATACATACATATATATATATATATAACAAATCTGTTATTACTAGCGAAAAACGTAAATTATTGAACAATTTGACTTATTTACAGACGAGCAGATTTTTTTAATTTTAGAGAAAGGGTTCAGATATTTTTCACAGTTTATTTTCAGCTGAAAAAAACATTACGCTCTTCGAGTTCATGAGTTGACTGCTGCTTAAAGTCACCCAAAAATGTTGCTTGATATACGCTTGGGTGCCAACAACCCAAAAACGCATTATTCACCACCTAACCGTGCTCATACCTATTGTTTCGCATTCAGGAATTCAATGATACCCCTCTGCTTCTTAGACACTTTCTTGTCAGATGGTATTTTGCCTGACTACTGTCTATCGCCCATTTGGATCATAGCGGCACCACATGTACTGCTGACGCAGCAACGGAAGATGTTATTGCTGAAAATAGCCTGAAGAGCCCAACTGTTTCCGGGCTAGTTTGAATCGGTTTTCCTAATCATAAAACAAAGTCATAGGTTTCAGTGTATTTTGTTAATTACCCATAGCTGGAGAGTGAAACAAGAAAAAAAAATTATGCATTTCGCATATTTGCACGTAAGTGAATTTAATGAACTCTGTTGAAATTCTAACTCGGCACAATGATTTCTTATTCGGAGCTGCTTTCCATTAAACGACCTGCAAACTCATGACAAAGCAAATTACTGAAAACAGATTATCTAAACTTGCTTAATATAAGAACTGCATACGTTAAAGTTCAGTTGTTTCAGAACCGTAAGCCATAAACATAATTTACACATAAGTTTAGGTTAAAGGTGAATTGTGGGGGGGGACCTAATGACGCATTCCAAAAGCAAAGCAGAATATTAAGGAAGAGAAAAAAAACTCGTTAGAAAGAAAGAACTGAAGTGTTACAAGATACATAACCTCTTCTATGAATGTTAGATAATCTCTTCACAGATGAAGAAGAGACTCGAAGCAATAGAAGCAAAGAAAAGAGTACTGAATTGTTATGTAATATCAGTCCTCCTATATGGCAGTGAATGCTGGACAATCTCCTCACAAATGAAGAAGAGACTTGAAGCAAGACAAACAAAGAAAATGGTACTGAACTGTTATGTAATATCAGTCCTTCTATATGGCAGTGAATGCTGGACAATCTCCTCACAAATGAAGAAGAGACTTGAAGCAAGACAAACAAAGAAAATGGTACTGAACTGTTATGTAATATCAGTCCTTCTATATGGCAGTGAATGCTGGACAATCTCCTCACAAATGAAGAAGAGACTTGAAGCAAGACAAACAAAGAAAAGAGTACTGAACTGTTATGCAATATCAGTCCTTCTATATGGCAGTGAATGCTGGACAATCTCCTCACAGATGAAGAAGAGAATTGAAGCAACAGAAACAAAGAAAAGAGTACTGAACTGTTATGTAATATCAGTCCTCCTATATAGCAGTGAATGCTGAAAAATTTCCTCAAAATTTCCTCCAATTCAACGTCTTTATACAACATAGCGCACATCTAAGCTTACCACATCGGGTATACCCAAGTTGTCACCCATCTAGGTCCTGACCAGGTACATCCTTGTTTAACTTCGGTGATTGTACGAGAACTGACGCTTTAACGTGATGTTGCCGTAAGCTCTTTACAATACCCAAGCTTACAGTACCTTACTAATTAATCCAGTTAATTAGGAACGGTGGATTCATACCCTCCCCAAAGGTATTTGTGCGTAAGTGAATATAACAAACTCGACTGGAATTAGAACTCGGTTTTCAGATTTACAATTCTAAGACGTTATCCGTTACACCACTTGCACATCCGAACTTACAGCAGCTGGTATTCCCAAGCGGCCACACAGTTAGGTACTGGATATATATCAGAAACTTCCACAATATGATCTCAGGTAAAAATTAAAAAACAATTAAAATGGTTACTGAGACATTCGGTTTATAAGACCTAGAAATTTATGCACTCATGTCCTAAACGACACATGGCCCAGTGGATATAAGCGTTGGTTAATTCCAGTGACTTGACCAAAAGTGTTGTGAATTCAGTACCTAGTTACAGAGAGTTGAGTTAAAGGGAGATAACTATATGGCGTCCGGAAGTGGTATAACACATAGAATGAGAATCATATACGTCAAGGATCGAAATAAAAGATTCGGTTTCTAGCACCTAAAGAAAGCCGGAGCGTACAACGGCCGAAATGTGTAAACATGATAATAAAGATTAGGACAACGGTCCGGTCAATGTAAATACTGTAAATACTACCTCTTCTCAGAAGTATAGACAGATAAGATATTAATATTTACATTACTTTTCTTTTTTTTTCTTTTTTTCTTCTTTTTTTTTTTTTTTTTTTTTTGTTGTTACGATTCCATTTATAAATATACCATTCGGCCGTTCATTGAATTATGTTGCCATATCTGGTCGGATTGCTCGTTATTCATCTTAAGGTGGGCTTACGGCCTATCACGTTGAATACACCGGTTCTCGCTCGATCACCGAAGTTAAGCAACGTTGAGCCTGGTCAGTACTTAGATGGGTGACTGTAAGCGTTTAGTGACGGATGTGCGTTGTAGTGCCGTGGATGTCGGCTCAGAAAGAGAAATCGGTGAGCCCAGTTCGAATTCCAGTTGAATACCCTGCATTCACTTAAGCACTGGTACCCTTGGGAAAGGTATTTATCCGTCCCTTCCCACCACTTATGCGTTAAATAACAAGGGTAGAACTTGGGGACCCCGCCCTTAAAAACAAATCCCAATGAATCTTGATACTCGAAAAGAAAAAAATGTATTACTAGATACAAAACTTATATAAAACAACAATAAATTGTTGAAAGAAAAAGGTATTACCAGCAATAAATAAATAAACTTCAGTTGGCAATAAATGACCCGCCGAGGTTGATATGCCATACAAACAAAACAACCAACCAACCAACCAATCATCTTAAGTTTCTGAGACGTTAGGTTAATAAGTCCCAGAAATTCATACACTGATGTCCTCAAGGGTACATGGCCCAGGCGTTGATTATTTAGACCACCTTCAATCACTTTCTCACCGACGTGATAAGACTTCCCTTGTCCTTTCTACAAGCATTTTCATGGCAACTAGTCTAACGAACTTTTTTAAATCCTGGTTTCCCAACTACCTGTATTTACTTGTGCTACTAGATTGACATCTAGGATATGAGTTGTGGTGCAGTGTATTACTTTAATTACGCACAAATACTCTTAAGAAATGTATTAATCCGTATCTTCTCCCTCCAGCTATGGGCTAAATAGCAGGACTGATTGGATTCTATAGCCTTGGTTAGCAACCAGTCTACCACAGAAAGTAATAGTAACCTACTGCGGAAAAATCTTTGGCCCAGTCAGTAGTGTCTCTTTTAAGTCATGATCGCCCAAGAGTGTATCACATATGGCACTTAACTGACTGATAGGGTAGGTATGGATTGAATAAAATTCCATGTCCAAAGAAGCACTATTCTTAAAAATGTATTGCTAATAATATTTATTTAGAATTTATAACATAAATATGTTATAATATCTCTTCAAAAGTGGTTATTTTGTTTCGACACTACTTGTGTCTTATCAAGTGATGAGGTTTATTTCAAGTTGAAGAGTTTTAAAAGGTACAAAACTAGACAAACACCTTTACTCAGAGAGGCATTGTTGCATAGACAGAGTGAATCAATCAATATAAAGTAATTTCTAATTTGAAGAATATGAGAACAGGCTCTAAAAACAATTTATTGAGGCATTAATATTAATATTTGATAAAATTAGAGATCAGCATTATTAATCGACTATTAAATTCACTTTATTTTTATTGCGAATTTTGAATTCTACGTTTAACAAAGCATTACATTTAGATTATTATAAAGTTATTCAGACATGGAAAAGACATGGACGCACACATACAAATATATACACATTCACATATGGACAAATAGACGAGTATATACACATAGAAACATATATACAGGCACATGTACAGATGAATATACGCACATATATATATACATACACAAATTTTAAAAGTTTATTTTTATCAATATTGGATCCATGCAAGAGCAAATTCGTAAGATGGCAAAAGTCTAGATTAGCATTAAGGTCCCATCCTTTTACTTTCAAAATAGTGAAATCTAACTCCTCTTCTATTTTATCAGCTTCTTTTCTCATACTTCCCTTTTGTGGAACACCCTACCGTTTGCTTACTTCCCTGATAACTATAATCTCCAAAAGTTTAAATGCAACATCAATTGCCATCTTCTATCTATTTGATTTTTATCCTTCTCTTATCCTTTTCTTCGACATCCCCTGTGCCTTGTTTTTTTTTCCTATCATTGTAACCCTGTGTGCACCAGTGGCGGTCCTGCTATGGTTGGGCTAAAATGATTATAAAAAATAAAATGAATAAAAAATTCACCGGTTGTGCTATTCGGTCGTCTTCGGATGTTTATCGTTTTAATTAAACTTAAAGGTATTGTGAGGAGAATTAATTTTTTTTACCCTACAACTTCTTTCCTGCGGGTGGATCCCAATGACCATTCTTTGAGCTTTAAGACAAGACAAAACTCGCTACGTCTTTATAATCATATCGCCCCAAGCAAGGCAGTTTACTGCCACTAGTGCGCAGGGGTAACATAGGAGAAAAGTTATGAGAATGAGTGACAGGTTATAGGGGGTGTCAGAAAGTAGGTTCGAGAAGGATGAGAATACTGATGAGAGTGGAGTAGACGGAGGAAGTCAGTGAGATAAGAGATGACTATTGACTTTGCATTGAAATTCTTGAAGATTGTAGCTGTCAGGGAAGCAAGTAAACGGAAGGGAATTCAACAGGTGAAAAGTGCGAGAAAAGAAGCTGATGGAGTAGAATTTGCGTTTACAATTCATTGGTTTCACAGTAAAAGGGTGGGACCTAGTTGCTAATCTTGTGGCTCGAGCAAATTCATACATAGTGGTCACCAGTGAGCTAAGTTCATCGGAGCGGAATCCGTGAAAGTATTTGTAAAAGAGACACAGGGAAGCCACATAGTGCCGGTGAGAAAGTGACTTTATCTAAGCTGCCAAGTCGGGATCGGTCACATTACAGATTCTCCGTTAGGTTTGGTCGTGGACACCGAGGTGGATAGCAGGAGCACCCGACCAGACATGGCAGCAGTATTCAATGCACGGGCGGATGGTAGATTTATATATGAGCAGGATGGTTTCAGACGGAAAAACTTCCTGACCCTACACAGAGGACCTACTTTCTTAGACTGTTCCTCTCCGCAAGTTTCTTTGTAAAGACTGCAACTTTGTGAGCCAGACTCCCTCGTCGATGTTCCCCGGAACACTACCACCGTCACCTGTTTAACATTTCCGCGTAATCTTTTTTTTACTCCCATTTCTAATACGCGTCTGTTCAGAGTCTGAGTATATGTGCATTGAAAATCAGAAGGAAATAGATATATATTATATTAATGCATTTCTAATGATTTTAGTACAGGAATGTATTGAAAATCAGAAAGAAATAGATTGTCAGTGGTCAAGAATGAATGCAGGCATTACTGATAGAATAGGGTTATTATATATATATATATATATATATATATATATATATATATATAATTTAAATACATTGCTAATGATTTTACTATAGGAATGCATTAAAAATCAGGCAGAAAGGGATTGTCATGAGTCTGGAATTAATTCAAGCATTACTGATAGAATAGGGCTATTATATGCATAATTTAAATACGTTGCTAATGATTTTACTATAGGAATGAATTAAAAATCAGGCAGAAAGGGATTGTCATGAGTCTGGAATTAATTCAAGCATCACTGATAGAATAGGGCTATTATATGCATAATTTAAATACGTTGCTAATGATTTTACTATATGAATGCATTAAAAATCAGGCAGAAAGGGATTGTCATGAGTCTGGAATTAATTCAAGCATCACTGATAGAATAGGGCTATTATATGCATAATTTAAATACGTTGCTAATGATTTTACTATATGAATGCATTAAAAATCAGGCAGAAAGGGATTGTCATGAGTCTGGAATTAATTCAAGCATCACTGATAGAATAGGGCTATTATATGCATAATTTAAATACGTTGCTAATGATTTTACTATATGAATGCATTAAAAATCAGGCGGAAAGGGATTGTCATGAGTCTGGAATTAATTCAAGCATCACTGATAGAATAGGGCTATTATATGCATAATTTAAATACGTTGCTAATGATTTTACTATATGAATGCATTAAAAATCAGGCAGAAAGGGATTGTCATGAGTCTGGAATTAATTCAAGCATCACTGATAGAATAGGGCTATTATATGCATAATTTAAATACGTTGCTAATGATTTTACTATATGAATGCATTAAAAATCAGGCAGAAAGGGATTGTCATGAGTCTGGAATTAATTCAAGCATCACTGATAGAATAGGGCTATTATATGCATAATTTAAATACGTTGTTAATAATTAAACGGGAGAATGCATTGAAAATCAGGAAGAAAGAGTTTGCCAGTGGTTTGGAAGAATGTAAGAATTACTGATAGAGTAAGGACATTATATGTAAAGTGTAAATGCATAGCATATGATTTTGATATAGAAATGCATTTAAATCAGAAAGAAAGAGATTGTCAGTGGTCAGTGGTCATTGGTCAGGAATGAGTGCAAGCTTTACTGACAGAATAGCGCTATGATATGTATAATGTAAATATATTGTTAATGAATTTACTACAGAAATGCGTTGAAAATCAGAAGGAAAAGTAGTTTCAGTGGTCAGGAATGAATGCAAGCATTACTGATAGAATAGGGCTATTATATTTGTAATGTAAATGCATTGCTAATGATTTTACTCTAAGAATGCATTGAAAATCGGGAAGACATTGTCATGGGTCAGGAATTAATGCAAGCAATACTGATAGAATATGGCTATTATATTTGTAATGTAAATGCATTGCTAATGATTTTACTATAGGAATGCATTGAAAATCGGGAAGACATTGTCATGGGTCAGGAATTAATGCAAGCAATACTGATAGAATATGGCTATTATATTTGTAATGTAAATGCATTGCTAATGATTTTACTCTAAGAATGCATTGAAAATCTGGAAGACATTGTCATGGGTCAGGAATTAATGCAAGCAATACTGATAGAATACGGCTATTATATTTGTAATGTAAATGCATTGCTAATGATTTTACTCTAAGAATGCAAATCGGGAAGACATTGTCATGGGTCAGGAATTAATGCAAGCAATACTGATAGAATATGGCTATTATATTTGTAATGTAAATGCATTGCTAATGATTTTACTCTAAGAATGCAAATCGGGAAGACATTGTCATGGGTCAGGAATTAATGCAAGCAATACTGATAGAATAGGGCTATTATATTTGTAATGTAAATGCATTGCTAATGATTTTACTCTAAGAATGCAAATCGGGAAGACATTGTCATGGGTCAGGAATTAATGCAAGCAATACTGATAGAATAGGGCTATTATATTTGTAATGTAAATGCATTGCTAATGATTTTACTCTAAGAATGCAAATCGGGAAGACATTGTCATGGGTCAGGAATTAATGCAAGCAATACTGATAGAATATGGCTATTATATTTGTAATGTAAATGCATTGCTAATGATTTTACTCTAAGAATGCAAATCGGGAAGACATTGTCATGGGTCAGGAATTAATGCAAGCAATACTGATAGAATAGGGCTATTATATTTGTAATGTAAATGCATTGCTAATGATTTTACTATAGGAATGCATTGAAAATCAGGAAGAAAGGGATTGTCATGGGTCAGGAATTAATGCAAGCAATAATAGAGCTATTATACGTATAATGTAAATGCGTGTGTCTTCCAATTAAATTGAGATGCATTGTTAAGATTTTTTCTCTCGAATACATTGAAATCCGAAAAGCAAATGATGGTAAATGATGACGAACTGCGAACAGCGTTGATGAGATGAGTGTTTTTTGATGTAATAATCGATTGAATAAATACTGACCCGAGGGCAAAAGCTTGTTCAAATTTCTCCTTGTCGCCTAACTTGGAGGGAGGAGCGGCAACAAAACATCAGTTGGAACAGAAGATTCGATTTCTTAGAAGTGATGTTACCTGGAAACTAATCAAAATTTGCTTGTGTTATTGAAAAGTTAGTCCACCATTTGACGAAATGATTTGCGCGGGTCAACAAAATGTAGGACCGGAAAATTGTGTAACGCCAATATTCCAAATAGGGAGGATATAATTATTTGTCTTAAAACCCTTTTTTATTGATCTTATTCATAGCTTAGTCTAGTTCTAAGATTAATATTTAGTAGCGAAGGTTTTAAAAAATGCAGGAAGATTGTGTTACGCTAATCTTCCGAATATGGGGCTATACTTATTTATCTGAAAATACAATATCCCAAATCTTGTTTGATATTTTTTAACTGAACATATTTATAGCTTTATTTCTGGGCATGAAGATAAAACTACATCCAGCAGCAAGGCATCTGATTGGGAGTTTGGAGGTTTTAATGAGCGTTGAACCTTCTGGAAGCAAGGGAGATCGGTGGTTTTGAAGAGTGTAGAAACATCTTAATTATTGTCACTCTCATGTCCACCCTTCTATCAGTAAAGCCTGTGATCGTAAGAATTAAAGTTTTTGAAAATCATGGAACTACCTTTAATTGATGTTGATTCTAGGCCCACCCTTCTACAGAAAGGCCTCTGATGGGGAGATTAGAGGTTTTGAGGAGCATTGAACCACCTCTCAATTGCCGTTGCTTCTAGGTCTACCCTTCTGGCATCAAGGTCTCTGATTGGGAGATTAGAGATTTTGAGGAGCATGGAACCACCTCTTAATTGTTGTTATTTCCAGGTTCATCCTTCGGGCAGCAAGGCCTCTGATCGGGAGATTGGAGATTTTGAGAAGCATTGAACCACCTTTTAATTGTTGTTATTCCAAGGTCCATCCTTCGGGCAGCAAGGCCTCTGATCGGGAGATTGAAGATTTTGAAGAGCGTTGAACCACCTCTCAGTTGCTGTTGTTTCTAGGTCGATCCTTCGGGCATCAAGGTCTCTAATCGGGAGATTAGAGATTTCAAGGAGCGTGGAACCACCTCTTAATTTTTTGTTGTTCCCAGGTCCATCCTTCGGGCATCAAGGCCTCTGATCGGGAGATTGGAGGTTTTGAGGAGCGTGAAAACACCGCTTAATTGCTGTTACTTTCAGGTTCAGCCTTCCGGCAGCAAGGCCTCTGAATGAATGTTTAAAGGTTTTTACCCGGGGTGGTAAGCACCTGCTAGTGTCCCTGCTATGGATAAATAGTGAACTTAAAACAAAATACGATGAAAATATATGTGTATAATATTATAGTAAAAATACGCACAATACATTTTTATATTAAAAAATACCAACAATACATTTTATAGCAAAATGACCAATAATACATTTTGACTGTAGTTGAAGGCATACAATCGCATTAAAATATATTCAGTTGAAGCGATAAAATTGTGTTCGAAATATTAAGAACTCAGCGTTAAATATCCCATAGAGGTATTGATATACCTTCAAAAATCAGCCTACCAACATGAAAACACTTTTTCCTGACATTAATCCATATAATATCCTCCAATTTCTTAAATCAAACTTTATTCCAAAATACGACTTCAACAAAACTGCAACATAAAATACCTCTATCAACACCTATCGTAACTATCTCACCGACGGGATGTGGCTTCCCTCTGTCTCTTCTACAAATATTTTCACTGCTTCTGCTCCGACGAGCTTATCTCACTGGTGCCCCCATCCACAAGAATTTAGTCGAGCAACCAGATTGGCAACAAGGTCCCACCCTTTTACAGTTAAATCAACCAAATGCAGCCCTCACTTCTACTCTAGCGATTTCTTTTCTCGCACTTCCCGCTTGTGGAACTTCCTTCCGTATACTTAATTCTCTGATGGCTACAATCTCCAAGAATTTAAATGCAATGACAATTCCCATCTCTTATCCACTTGACTCCAGTCCTTCTCTCATCCTTTCCCCATCACCCTGTGTATCTTGTTCTTTTCCTTTCTCACTCTACCCTTGCACATCTCTTTACACCGGTATTCCCATCATTTCCTTAGCCTTCTCTGACATCCCCTGTAACCGGTTCGTCTTTCTCTTCACTCTCCTCCTGTTTAAACTTTCACTCTTTTCTTATGTAGCCCCCTGCGCACCAGTGGCAGTACCGCCTTGCTTGGGGCGAAACGATAAAAAAGTAACGTTCTAGAAGAGAGTTGTAAAACGAGAAGGTCGATAGAAGAAACAGTTTGCATAGAACTTACGGTAACATATCAGCATTGCAAACATTAAAATGATGACACCTTGCCATCAATCTGATCAGTCAGGCAGTTAAGTGCCATACGTGATACACGCTTGGGCGATCTTGTCTCGAAAGAGATATGACTGACTGGGCAGAAGATTATCCCGCAGTAGATTGCTAGTACATTCTACAATAGACTGTTTGCCAGCCAAGGTTATAGAACCCAATCTGTCCTGTTATTTAACCCATAACTGGAGGGAAGAGACTGATTAATACCTTTCCGAAAAGTATTTGCACATAGGTGAATGAAAAGAATTTTAGAATGCGAACTCGGCTCCCCGATGTGTCGTTCCGAGCTGATATCCACTGCATTACAACGCACATTTTCATCCGTAGACAGTCCTGTTTCGCTGTATCACAGGTCATCAGTGCATTTAGACATCCGATTACTTCTAACCGATTGAATTGACATCAGTCGGTGCTTCTACCTCTGAGCTACGGGCGCTCGACTGGGTTTAAATTCCTGGAGTTTAACTACGATAAAAGAACGTAATATTTATTTTGAAAAATACAGAAAGCCAAAAAGAGTAATAGAGGAATGCTAGTCTCCAATCTACCTTATAATTAAACTTAACTAGCCACAATCACTGACCCAAACATAACAGCGTATTTTTTACGCGAAAACAACACATTCTTACTTACCATTCTTACTACAGCCACATAACACCTCTAAGTCTTTATAAAGTCCTAACTAGTTTCCGTATATCTGGTGTGTGTGTATGCTGTCAACGTCCCTTTCATAATGAGCGTACGGCAGTTTTCTGGTTGCTTTTTCCGACTAGTAGTTAGGAGACCGAAGTCTTGCGTAACTTCTATAGAGGCTTCTCTGATCAACAGTCGCATAATATGCAACTCTAAGGCCACACTATGCTGCAGTCTGTTCCAGTTCCCTTTCTAGACATGACGTATTTAATGGCCGACTGCTATAGCTACTCTAGTCCTTTCCTTGCCAAAATAGCCTTAAAACATTACAATATACAAAATTAAGCCAGCTAAACAAAAAACACCTAGATCCCTCAACATCTCTTTCTCTAACGTCCGTGATATCCGTACCAACTCTTGCAGTATGGAATCGTTCATCTACGAAAGGTCCCCTGACATCCTAGTTCTCTAACCTCAACCCTATTTTGATTTCTCGATCCTGGTTACTTTCCTCTCTTTAGGAAGAACCCCAATACCCACGAGCATGGCCCGAGAGTTTATCTCACTCTGGCTAGGGAGATCTCTCTTGAATCTCCCGTTCCCTCCTACATGTGTCTCCGTTTCTCTCTACCAAACTCAGTAAGCTACCTATTCTTTCTCTACCGTTTTCTTTTCTCTCCTGACTGTTCCGTTCTAGATAGTATTTCAGATAATATAGATAAGGCCATTTTCTTTTACCCATTCGCTAATATATTCGTATTTGGTGACGTCAATGCCATCATGCCAAATGGCTGAAAAACTCTGTCACTGATCTTGCTAGCGTTCAAACTCTAAACTTCTACAGTATTTACATTATTCGGACTATTGTCCTCATCTTTGTTGCTATTTGTATGATGTTTCGGCTGTTGTACGCTCTGGTCTTCTTCAGGTGCTAGGAATTTCAAACCGAATCATTTATTACAAACCATTCTCATTACTTGCGTAGTAGTAATGCCACAAGTTATTTTCTTCTAACCCTGCAAGTTAATTGTTCACCACTGCTGTAGCCTGGTATTGAACTCACAACTTTAAGAGCCAAGTCAGGAACTAACCAACGACTATATCCACTACGCCATGTGTCCTTAAAGACAAGAACAATTGAATTCATGACTTTCAGTCGTGGCATTACTACTACGCAAGGAATAAAGTTCATATACCCCATTGATTGTAATAAAGGGTTCGGTTCGAAATTCCTAGCACATGAAGAAGGCTGGAGCGTACAACAAAGTTTTCAGTCTCCCTGTTAAAGACTGGGGATGTGCATTGTGGTGCAGTGGATATCGGCTCGGAACGAGAAATCGGGGAGCTGAGTTCGAATTCCAGTTGAATTTATTGCCTTCACTTATGCGCAAATATCCTTGGGAAAGGTATTAATCCGTCTTTTCCCTACAATTATGGGTTAAATAACAGAACAGATTGGGCTCTCTAACCTTGGCTGGCAACCAGTCTATCGCAGGAAGCAATGGCAACCTACAGCGGGATAATCTTCTGCCCAGTCAGTCTTATCTCTTTCGGGACATGATCACCCAAGCGTGTATCACGTATGGCACTTAACTGACTGACTGAATATAATAATTGGAATAATGATTAAGGCTTACATTGGTCATAAAGTGGGGGATCCGTTTATTACTTTATAACAATAGGAAACTGATCCCCCACTAATTACTACACAATAATATAATAGATTTCTTTTCCCTTTACCTATGAGTCAAATAACAGGACAGATTGGGTTCTATAGCATTGGTCGGCAACCAGTCTATCGCAGGAAGCAATGGCAACCTACAGCGGGATAATCTTCTGCCCAGTCAGTCATGTCTCTTTCAGGACATGATCGTCCAAAGCGTGTATCACATATTGCACTTAACTGATTGACTGTATATAATAGTTAATGATTAAGGCTTCTACTGGGCATAAAGTGGGATATCGATTTTCTATTGTTATGAAATAATAAACTGATCCCCCACTAATTACTACTTAATAATATAAAATATATCTTCACCCTCTAGCTATGAGTCAAATAATAGGACATGTTGGATTCTATAGCCTTGGCTGGTAACCAGTCTACCTGCAGAAAGCAATGGCAATTTACTGCGGGATAATCTTCTGCCTAGTCATGCATAACTCTTTTGAGACATGATCACCCAAGTGTGTATTACGTATAGCATTTAACTGACTGACTGTTAAAGACTGTGCCTCTAAGAAATCTTCTCGTGTGAAAGTCGGCATTGATGCTTTCATCCTAGCCAGGAAATTCTGACTTAAACCTCATTTATCTCCTTAATTCTCTTCTGCTTGCTTAGCTGCCATTGCCCACAGCAACCACTTCTTCCTACTTTGCCAAAGCGATACGTCTGATTAGAATAGGAGTCTTTTTGTTTTTGTCCGTAATGAATGACACGGTGGCTCGTATTCAGTCACTTTCTCATCGTCAAGATATGGGTTCACTCTGTTTATTCTACAAATATTTTCACGGCTTCTGCTTAATCCCTGGTTTCTGAACCCTATGAATTTATTAGTGCTACTGGATTGGCATCAAATTTCCGCCCTTTTGTTATCAAAATAGTCTAATGTAATGACCACTTCTACTCCAACAGTTTCTTTTCTCACACTTCGCGTCTGTGAAAATCCCTTCCGTATACACGCTTCCTTGATAACTACAATCCCCAAAAGTTTATATACAACGTCAATTACTATCTTCTATCTCTTTAAATTCCATCCACCTCTTGTCCTTTCTTCAGCATCTCTTGTACCCTGCTTTTTCTTTTTTTTGTAACCCCCTGCGCACTAGTGGCAGTCCTGTCTTTAAGTGCTGAAATGATTATAAAAAGAAATAATTAAATCCCAACAAATATTTACAATGAATGCAATTTATATACAAGATCCTAAACAAAATAGTGTCATTAATAAAAGAAAAAAATAGTCGTGGCAAAAATATAATTTAACTGGTCGAAATTAATGCGGGACCGAAATAATTGAAACAACCGTTCTACCAACACACACATTTCCAGACACTACAACAAATACTGAAAGCACACTGGACAATTACGAAAAGCGTCTCTCATTCACGGGAGAACTGACACCTAAATGGGGAGGGAAAGGCAAAGTTGGGGAAAAATATATAAATAAAAGAGCGCTTATGAACATGCATCCTCTACTTAAGTTAACTTCATACCATGAAGTAATGTTCCGTTATACTACGTTGTTAAATAACTGAAGCCGAGATACTAGGTCAGGCCCAATAAGATCGCTGATTTTTCTTTATATTTTATTCAAGAATCTATAAATATATAACAGTAGCACTAAACCAGACGCGACAGCAATATTCAAATCAGAGACGAATGGTAGGTATACCCTTGTGGAAATTATTTGAAACAAAACGAATAGTGTCTTTCTAGGATCTTTCACAATTTTCCTGTTCACGTATACGTCGTCTGTTAGTTTTGTTTTTCTCCTCTGACTACATTTTCCTTTACGATTTGAGCTGATGAGTCCAGTTTGAGTCTTAGTCTTGATAAAACGTCTTCCAGTTGAAAGGTTGCCACCAACAATATCCGCGATCTCTCTGTAAGGCTTGCCAGTGTGTTCGTGCAGCGTTACAATTTTTATACGCTTCCTTGGAGTAACGTGAATTTCAGACAATGGCCGTAGGACAACTAATCGACAGTCGAGACAATAGTGTCTTAGCGTGGATAAAAATTTGACACCATCACGGATAACGCAGTATTATTCAAGGTCAAACGGATTTCATCATACATATCAAAAACAGATTCACATTACTGCACACCACTGCAAATAACATAATCTGAGGAAAAAATAGAAATCGATTACACCCTGTCACTGGGGTGGGTCTGAAACTTACTGTATGGTGAAAGAAAGGAAATTAAAGCGATTTTATCAATTAACTAGCAGTATAGCCCGGCGTTGCTCAGGTGTAATGAAAGCTTTAAAACTAATCCATGGTTCTGGAGCTCAGACTCAGCCTAAAGAATATTTGTGTGAAGTTTGGTGAGAATCGGATAAAAATAAAAAATTGTGGATTTGTATAAAGGACATACAGACAGATAAACAGACACACGCACAAACATCTTGCCTTTTATATATATATTATCGATTTTCTGCACTATTGCAAGAACTGCAACCTTGAAACTTCTGAATATCGTTTCTTATGTCTTTGTCTATGAGTGTATCAAATTTGATTAAAATCGGACCACTCCTTCTATAAACCGATTTTTTCGATTATCGATTTTCGATATTTATCGGCGGTACCTCGACACAAAACCTAGCTAAGAACACTCGCAGACGCTTATAGTGCAACTGCGTAAATTTTTAAGAAAATAAGTTCAGCCGTTTTGGAGTCTATAGGTAATGAACACACACACACACACGCACACACACACACACACACACACACACACAGAGACACACACACACAGAGAAAGTTCCATTTATAAATAAGTTTAGATTTACAGAAGGGTGTAGATTCATAAATATGTCATATTGATTCTGGCGAGGAAAATTGTTTGGCACGGCACATCGTTTAATGAAAGATCTATTCGGCAATGCAAAGTACAGACATAAACACGGACGACACAATAAATTTCAAGACATTAGATAATTAGAATTTTGGTAAAATTTACAAATTTTAGATTATTTTTTAAATTTTAGCATTTCTTTTTAATTCTATCTTTTTTGTTTCTTTTTTGTTTCGTTTGTTTTAATTTCATTCTAAGCGAGTTGATTGTGTTTTAGAGTCATGTAACTTCTTTCCTTTTTTTTTTTTTTTTTTGTTCAGTGGGTAATTCAACTCGCGTGATTTGGGAAAATTTAAAAAAATTACAAAAAAAAAATAATTTTAAAAAATTATGAAAACGAAAGAAAATAGATTTTTTAAATCTTTTTTTTAGATATCAAACGACTGTTTTCTGAAAGCAGCTTTAAATTGGTTCTTTTCTTATCGCTACAGACTTAACCTATTTAAAATCTAAGGTTAACTGTCATCTTCCCGACATACACCTATAAGATGTGTGTCTTGTTTAGTAACCCACCTATCTCGAGTGGCTCTTAGGTCTTGTACAGGGTGAGCATTATTTTTTAAAAATAAGAAAGCATTGTAAGTAATGCCTTCATTTTAGTCAATTTAAATTTTTACTAGCTCATTTTTTTTTTAATTTTTGAAGATTAAAGTTGGCTGGAAATCATGGGGAGGGAAAGGTAAATTAAATCATGGGGAGGGAAAGGTAAATTAAATCATGGGGAGGGAAAGGTAAATTAAATCATGGGGAGGGAAAGGTAAATTAAATCATGGGGAGGGAAAGGTAAATTAAACTAAAGAAAGTTGGGAAATAATATATAAACAAATAAAAGAGGGATTATGAACATATATCCTCTACTTAAGTTAACTTGATGCCATAGAGGAATGTTCTTCAGAACAATTACCATGAAATTATTTATAGAAAAGGCTACAAGGGAGAAGTGCAAGGGAAAGAAACTGTTAGAATAGAACTTACGGTTACATATAGCCAGCTCAATTGTAAATTAATGTGATCCCAATGCCAGTCCAGTACTGCGCTTAGATTTTAGAAGTCTAGGTACTATAGTGAAGATTTCACCTGAACAATTACTATGAAAATATTTATAGAAAAGGCACAGGGAGGCAATGTTGCGGTGGTAGGTGACTGAATCCAATCTGCCAAATCGGAGCCAATATTGTTACTGATTCTTCTTTGGATTTTATGAAAGAGTTTGAGATAAATAGCATGGTCAACGGGTAATATGTGGCAGTAGACCGCTTCTATCGCATAATAGACTCGCTGGTTCTTCTTTGACCCATTTATTCAGGTGTACAGTACTAGTAAGTACACCGGGAACGCTTTTTCTGTAAATTTCGGGTAAATTAGCTATATTCCTCGGGTTGATACTTTATACCACGGACTATTTTATGTACTTTTTCCAGAAATCTTTATCTATTCAAATCAAACGTAAATTATTTTCCATCCTCCTCAACCTCAAAATCTTTTTTTTTATCATTTCACCCCGAGCAAGGCAGAAATGCCACTGATGTGCAGGGGGCTACATAACTGTAAAAAGATTAATTAGAAAAGAGTGAGGAGTACAAACTAGTTAGAAAGGAGCAATAGAAAGCTGAGAAAGCAGGTGCGATGACAGATACATAGGTGGAGAGAAAGGGAAGGTTATACGGGGGGTGGGGAGAGAGCTAGAGTCCAGTGGTTAATAGATGAGTATTGACATTGCATTTCAATTTCTGGAGGTTGTAGCCGTCAGGAAAGCAAGAATATGGGTGCGAGTTCCACAGGCTGGAAGTGCGAGAGAAGCTGCAGGAGTAGAATTGTCTTCTGCATTTGGCTAACCTGACTGTGAATGGGTGGGGCCCAGTTGCCAGTCTGGTTGCACGAGTAAACACCTGTTGAGGAGGCACCAGTGACTTAAGTTCGTCCGAGCAGAAGCCATGAAAGTATTTATAGAACAGACAAAGGGAGGCCACATTTCGACGGTGGGGAAGTGGCTGCAGTCGAGCCGCCAGATCAGTACCTATCACATTACAGACTCTCCTTTGGAGCCTGTCGAGAACACTGAGGAGAACGGCAGGGGCGTCTGATCATAAATGGCAGCAGTACTCCATGTACGGACGGATGGTTGACTTGTATATATGCAGGATGGATTCAGGCGGAAAAAACATCCTGAATCGACATAGTGACCCAACCTTCTTAGCAGTAGATTTGGCTATGGATTCAATATAGTGGTTCCATTTGAGGTCTGAGGAGAGGGTAAGGCCGAGGAGGCGTAGTGTGTTGCTCTCAGGGAGAATCGCTTGGTCCATGCTTATGGGAGGCAGGAGAGGTTGTCTGTGATGGTTGACAGACAACAGCTTGGTCTTAGACGCATTGAAGTTGACACTTCTTAGCACGTTATTACATTATTATCGCAAACATAATTTTGACGGCTACTTGGATCCAAATTCTTATCGCCAAAAAGTCGGTTAATTTCGTTTAATGACATATTGACCTCTCTGAATTAATTAATGCCGAAATCTCAATATATGGAACAATTGCAACCTTCAACTATAGATAAAATGTACTCCTGGTCATTTTGTTTCAAAAATCTATTATTGTTCATTTTACAGTAAATATATATTGTTGGTAGTTTTTTTTATATAATCCTATATTGCTTGTGATTTTACAATAAAAATGTATTCTTATACTTAATAGTGTCTAGTTTAAGACTCCTAACAGGTGCTACCACCCCGGGTCCGGGTGTACCTGGGAATAACAGCAATTAAGAGGTGGCTCCACATTCGTCAAAATATCTAATCTCCCAATCAGAGTTCTTGTTGCCAGAAGGGTAGACCTTGAAACAACAGCAATTGGAAAGAGGTTCCACGCTCGTCAAACACCTCAATCTCCCGATCAGGGGCCTTGATATCGGAAGAGTGGACCTGGAAAAAACAGTAATTAAGAGTTGGTACCACGCTTCTCAAAACCTGTAATCTCCCAATTAGAGGTCTTGCTGCCGGAAAGGTGGACCTGGGAACAACAGCAATTAAGAGATGGTTCTACGCTCGTCAAAACATCTAATCTCCTAATCAGAGGTCTTACTGCATAAAGGTTAGACATGGGAACAACAACAATTTAGAGGTGGTTCCACGCTCCTCAAAACCTCTAATCTCTCGATCACAGGCCTTGTTGCCAGATATAGTTTGTCATCATACCCAAGACTAGACCCAACAGATGCTGACACTGCGGATCTGGGTGGTCCGGGGAACGACAGCCATTAAGGGGTTGTTTCGCCAAAAACAAAAAAAAAACTCCAGTCTTCTGATCAGAGGCCTTGATGTTGGCTGCATTTTATCGTCATTTTTACATATGGAAAAAAAGTATTGTTTTGGATAATAAAATCCTTTCAGCGACAAAACAATTTCTTTCAAAATAATGTGATCGTAATGCCACTGATATGAAAGCATACAATGGTAAGAATAGCAAGCAAGAAAGAAAGAAAGAAAGAAAGAAAGAAAGAAAGAAAGAAAGAATGAAAGAAAGAAAGAAAGAAAGAAAGAATGAAAGAATGAAAGAAAGAAAGAAAGAAAGAAACAGAAAGAAAGAAAGAAAGAAAGGAAAGAAAGAAAGAATGAAAGAAAGAAAGAAAGAATGAAAGAAAGAAAGAAAGAAAGAAAGAAAGACGAAAGAAAGAAAGGAAAGGAAGAAAGAAAGAAAGAAAGAAAGAATGAAAGAAAGAAAGAAAGAATGAAAGAAAGAGAGAAAGAAAGAAAGGAAGAAAGAAAGAAAGAAAGAATGAAAGAAAGAATGAAAGAAAGAAAGAAAGAAAAAAGAATGAAAGAAAGAAAGAAAGAAAGACAGAAAGAAAGAAAGAAATGAATGAAAGAAAGAAAGAAAGAAAGAAAGAAAGAAAGGAAGAAAGAAAGAATGAAAGAAAGACAGAAAGAAAGAATGAAAGAAAGAAAGAAAGAATGAAAGAAAGAAAGAAAGAAAGGAAGAAAGAAAGAAAGAAAAGAATAAATAAAATCCGTTTAAGAAGTTGCGGTTAAAGTATCACGGTGGCTTGATTGATTGACTTATTTGTTTGTTTTTTTTACAGTTCATCAACTCTTTATGATTTATTTAAACTCAAAACCTATTGTAGATACCCATTTTGGATTGTCTCATGGCGAATTCGTTGAAGGTTATTTTATGATAACGTCTGTTCCCAACATATATCGCTATATTTGACCTGGGTGTATATAAGGCCTTGTATAACGATGAAAAATGCACAGTGTTGATAATTAAAAATATTTATATAACACAATACAGAAGGATCAGATGAAAGTTGAAGCTACATGAGTTTCAATGTGAAAATTTGGTTGTATAAGAGAGAAAGAGAGAGAGGGAGAGAAAGATAGAGAGAGAGAGGGAGAGCAAGAGAAAGAAAGAATTCACGAGAAATATATATATATGTATATATGCTTGTATGTTTTAATCATTTTTAATCGGTCTGAACCCATGCAAGGTAGTAAAGCCCCTAAGGCACAACGGATTGGAGGGTATGGAAAAATTAGAAACAGAAACATTAATAATGAGCGGAAAGAGGAAAGAGGAATCAGGAGTACAATAAATAACGATTGACATTGCATTTAATTTATTTTTAATATGTATCACTCCATACAAGGTAGTAAAGCCCCTAAGACGCAACGGGTTGCAGGGTGTGGAAAAATTAGAAACAGAAATATTAATAATGAGCGGAAAGAGGAAAGAGGAATCAGGAGTACAATAAATAACGATTGACATTGCATTTAATTTATTTTTAATATGTATCACTCCATACAAGGCAGTAAAGCCCCTAAGGCACAACGGGTTGTAGGGTATGGAAGAATTAGGAACGGAAACATTAATAATGAGCGGAAAGATAGAAGTGAAATCAGGAAGATAGTAGATGGCGATTGATATTAAATTTGGCGACATCGTCATTGTGGGATCAAACTCGACATAGGCAGTGGAACAAGAAGTCTACCCACGTTAATGAAATCAAGTGTTCAGTAAAAAATTGTCTTTCACAATAATTATGTTTTCTCTTCTCCACTCTTTAAAGGAATATCCTTTCATCAGTTTCATATTCCCTGTAGATACCCTGATCGAGATACACCTGATGAAGGCTGGAAGAAGCACAACAAAGATTAGGACAATAGTCTGCATTTAAATAGTTTAAATATTGTAGATTGACTGAACGGTTTGTTTGTTTTTTGGGGTTTTTTTTTTCCTTTTGCGAGGAAAGATTGCATTACCAATTTTTTGTATTAACATATTTTCCTAGAAAATATGTCCTATTTAAACCCTAACTGGGAAATGGATATTGATTCATACATTTTTTAAGGGTATTTTCCAGTGAATGTAAATGGAATTCGAATTTCTAGCCCCTATTTATTACACCAGCGACACACACACGCACACACACACATTACAATGCATATGGGTTAAGCAACTTGGCACATCGTTCCGAAATGACTGGGAAACCCCAATCTAATAGTTAAGTGCCATACGTGATACAGGCTTAGGCGATCATGTCTCTTTCGAGACATGACTGACTTGACAGAAGATTATCCCGCAGTAGGTTGCCATTGCTTCCTGCGGTAGACTGGTTGCCGACCATGGCTATAGAACCCAATTTGTCCTGTTATTCAACCCATAACTAGAGGAAAGAGGCGGATTAATACCTTTCTTAAGGGTATTTGCGCGTAAGTGAATGCAAGGAATTCAAGTAGAATTCGAACGCGGCTCCCCAAATTCTCGTTCCAAGCCGATATCCACTGCACCACAACGCACATCCTCAATCTAATGTGCCACAGTTTGAGGATGTACCAATCTATTGTGCCACTGTCATTTATCAAAATTTGTTTGGTTTGTTATTTTTTCCCAAATATAAACATTTTCCAATTTAAACAAAGAAAGAAAACTTAAGTCTCCTTCTCCCACTTTCGGCAACACACGAAAAAATAACGCCCTTGCCAGAGTACACGTTCATTTTCCTCGGTCCACTGGCGACAGAATTCTGTTTGCGCTTTCTAACGCATATCGTTCACACCTGTCATCCAAAAGCTCCACCTACGAAGTAAATCAGCCTTTTTATTGGTCATTCCAATCTAGTGCATGTCTGACTTGAAATAAAACTCTCATCCGCTGTTCAAAATATAGCATTTGCTTTTCCAATACCTCTGCCAATGAACCAATTTTTGCTTTGTTCTTTCCAACACAGCACAAGGCTGACATACGTACGAGCATTCTAACTACCAATAAAGCAAGTTCAACACTTATTTAATCCCTTCAACTCAGCGCATGGCTGACTTAAGCCGATGAATTAAGTGAAAACCTTTTTTGATCGTTCCAACTCTATTCAAATTTGACTTAAGCTTGACTATTCTAACTACAGTTATAACGATTTGCCTAAACTTCTGAACCAGAAAAAGAAACTCTCTTCCACTTTTCAATGTACCGTTCGCATGTGTATTGTCGAAGCTACACTGATGAAGTTAGACAATTTTTACTTTAGTCGTTTCAACTCAGCGCAAGGCTGATTTGAGCTCGACAATTTTAACTGCCGATGAAGTAAGTGCAAACTTTCTTTGGAAGTTCCAACTCCGCGAAATGCTTACTTGAGCTCGACCATTCTAGATACTGATGACGTAAGTGCTAGCCTTCTTTGGTTGCTCCAACTCTAACTACCAATGAGGTAATGCAACCCTTATTTAGTCGTTCAAACTCAGCGCAAGGCTGACTTGAACTCGACTATTCTAACCACTGAGCAACTCTTCCTTGGCTGTTCCAACTCAGCGCAAGGCTGACTTAAGCTCCACCATTGTAACTGCCGATGAGGTAAGAGCAACCTTTCTTCGGTTGTTCAAACTCTGGGCATATATATCTACCTTTTTTGTCTCTCGGTAAACACTCGAAGCAACAGAAATGTGGTTCTACAGAAGGATGCTGAAGATACCATGGACCGAATATGAGATCAACGACGAAGTTTAGGAGAGAATGGAAACAAAAAGAAAACTTATACATAATACCAGGAAAAGACAGTTCAAGTTTCTGGGACACGTAATAAAGGAAAGAAGGCTTGTGGAATCTATTACTCACAAGGTGGACAAAGGGAAAAGAAGACAGCGGAAAACAACGCTTGACATACTTGAAGGACTTAAGCGAATAGATGACAGTGCAGTGTTTGGGAGAAATAACAAGCCAAAATATATTAAGAGCTAAAAGGATCAGGAATATGTAAAGTCAAGATCTCCTACTTCCAGGAAGAATGGACATAAAAGAAGAATGGGCTGGACATGTGTTCATAATTATGACTCAAATTTAAACCGCATACACGCTTGGGCGATCATGTTTCAAAAGAGAGATGACTGACTGGGCAAAAAATTTTCCCGCAGCAGGTTGCCAATACTTTCTGCGGTAGACTGGTTACCAAACAAGGCTATAGAACCCAATCTGCCCTGCTATTTAACCCATAGCTGAAAAAAGAAGCAAGAACTCTGATTAGAAAATTAGATATTTTGACGAGTGTGGAACCACCTCTTAATTGCTGTTGTTCCCAGGTACACCCGGACCCGGGGTGGTAGCACCTGTTAGGGGTCTCAAGGTATTTGCGTGTAAGTGAATGCAACGAATTCAACCAGAATTCGAAATCAGTTCTCTGATTTCTCTTTCCAAGCCAATATCCACTACACCACAACGCACAACTATTGTATGTTGCGCTTATATCTATATTCTACTAAAACGTAATTATCCATGACAAAATTAATATTCTAAATAGTACAAGAAACGCTAAAAATTAATTGTTACAATTTCATTATTTACACTATTTATATTATTCGGTCTGTTTTCCTCATCATGATGTCATATTCACATTTTGGCCGTTGTACGCTCCGGCCCTCTTCAGGTGATTTACGTTGAAATTTCAAACTGTGCCATTTGAAAAGATTGTTCTAGTTCCACACGCCATGCCTCTTCTGGTTATCTCAGTTTTCAGCTAATTCCCTTTAGTAACCCCACTGTGCATAATTTTTTTTTTGTTCACATCTGCTGTGAACTCACAACTTTTTGGATTAAGTCACTTTTGGATTACTTCAACCATCGCTTTAATCCACTGAGCCATATCTTCTTCCAATGTAAATCGCCTGAAAAAGGAGCGTACAACTGCCGAAACGTCGTAAAAGCAACAATAAAGTTAAGAACAACACCCAGAACAATGTAAATAGTTCTGTAGAACCACATTTCTGTTACTTCGGGTCTCTCCTTCATCTCTGAGAATGTTGTCCAACAATCGCTGTCATATAGGAGTATAGATACCAGATAACAATCCATTACTCTTTTCTTTGTTTTAACTGAAATTTTCCAGTCTCTCGATACTTTTTCTAGCTTCTGAAATGTGTTCTTGTCTATGCTAATGCGTTTTTGGATCTCAGTGTCACACTTTCTATCCTCTGTCGAAACACTTCCCAAATATTAGATTGTCCCAAAAGTTCGTAAGCACTTGTGAAATGGGTCTATCTGGCCCAGCACAATCGAGACAAGCAATGGGTTCAGAAAGAGCAAGAGACACCGTCGGTTCCAAAACAAGATCGAATCGGCAAGAAAGTCATGTTGTGCGTTTGGTGGAACTTTGAAGGAATCGTGCATTTTGAGTTGGTTCCGAATGGTCGTGCCATCAGTGCCGAACTTTACTGTCAGCAACTTGAGCGGGTCTACAAAAAGGTGAAAAAGGTGAAGCAAAAGTACCCGGCTCTGATCAACCGAAAGCGTGCTTTGATGCAGCAGGGTAATGCCAAGCCACACACCACCAGGAAGACCAAAGACAAGTTTGAAGAGCTGGACGGCGTTGAGGTTCTGCCACATCCAGCCTACAGTCCTGACTGTGCTCTATCAGATTACGGCCTTTTCCGCTCAATGCAACATTTTCTGAAGGGCCGCCGATTTGACTCGTTTGATGAAGTCGAGGAAGCGTGTCAAGAATTCTTTGATTCGAAGCTGGCTGAATGGTACTTTGACCAGATTCGAAAGCTTGCAGATCGATGGCAGAAAGTCTTGAAAAATGATGGTCTTTATTTTGAGCAATAATTTTTGTTGTTTTTGCGAGTAAAATTTCCATTTTTTGCAAGTGTTTTCTGGTAACCTTAGATTTCTTGGCGTGTAAAATTTCAATTTTTTGCAAGTATTTACGAACTTTTGGGGCAACTTAATGCTTAAATTTCTAAAATTAAATTTTTAATATTTACGAACTGTAGTTAGCATTTTGGGCTTCTTTTTTTGCTATTGACCATAATGACTTTTCTTGAAGTTTAAATATCAGATACGGCAGATGATAGCAGACACGGAACGAAAAATACTGGACCTCCTAATAAGAGAACAAGAGAAAGAGAGAAGAAAGGACTAAACATAAACTTCAAGAAAGCTAAATGAGGACAACAGTCAAAACAATGTAAATAGTCAAATAGCTCAGTTCAGAAATACAAACAAATCCTAAAGAAGGTCGGAGCGTAGAACGGCCGAAACCTCGTGAATATAGCAATACAGATGAGGATAAAAGTTCGAACAGTGTATATAGTGTAAATAGTTAAAATACCGTACTTCAGAAATATAGACAAATACAATTTCTTTATTTTTATTTCTTATATGCAAGTCGTATTCAAATTATTCTTACATAAGAATAATATATGTTTGGACATGTGCGTATGTAAATGTAGATAGATAGATAGATAGATAGATAGATAGATAGATAGATAGATAGATCCAAAATGCCGCAGAAACTGCAAAGACAATTTTCATTGGTTGAAAAGAAAAAAGAACCAACCAAACAAAAAACACAACCCAAGATTCGCGGATTCGTTAAAATGTTCGGTTAGGCGTCGATCGTTTCTGGATTTATCATCTGGGAGAGGGATGTCATTGGTTTTGGGGCTGGAAAAAAACAACAATTGCACCAGGAACAAACATTGCTAATGAAAACAAAGAATCAAGTGCAGGATTTACTATGTCATATCCATCCTCTCATATGAAAGTGAATGCTGGACAATTTCTCCACGGGCTAAGAGAAAATTAGTGGCAGCAGAAATGTGGTTCTACAGAAGGATACTGAAAATTTCATGAACAGAGTGAATAAACAAGGGAGTTTTAAAGAGAATCGCTACGGCACGAAAACCTATCCTCAGAATCAGGAATATATAGCTGAAATAGGAAAGTGGGGGAAAGCTGGTCACCGCTGACTGTCCTATACTTAGCACCTCAACGTGGTGATCAGCAGGCCTGTCTCAAAAGAACCTGTTACACCTGAGTTTGATCCTCACTGGCTACTCCATATTTTCGGCTTAGTGCACCATCTAGAAAATTAACTCGTTACCTATTAACAATTTCCTCAATCACCACAAGAAATCACCCTTCTCCTTTCGATCCAACACCTACCACAATACCACATTTTACCGGGGTCCCACCCAAAAAGACTGTTTTTGGATCTTCATCACCAATTTATTGTGGAGTTGTACAGAAACTTCCCCGCAATTTTTAGTGACCGGTTTGTGCCGGAAGTAAGACACGGAACAAGAAGATTCAAAACAGTGTATTAGTATAACATGGAGCAAGATATTCGAAAGGAGGGTTAATAATAACTGTTGACTGCCTTTGTACTTAACTGCTTTGTTAATTTATCTTGTTGACTGCCTCTCCGGAAATCCCGCAGGTAATTAGATATAACAAAAGGAAGAGTCAATTCTTCGTAACAAAGACAAAATTAAATTATTATCTTTGTAAAAAGTAGAAGTGCGGTTTTACAGAAGGAGACTGAGAATTTCACGGATGGAGTGAGTCAGACAAAAGGAAGAAAATGGTAACAGAAAAAACACTTATACTTCAAATCAGGAAAAGCCAGCCGAAATTTCTTGAACACAATGCGGAAAGGGGGCTTGGAAAACCTAATCCACTTGAGGCATATCAACGGCAAGAGAGATAAGGAAACGCAGCGAGCTACTTAGTTGATGGGCTTGTGAGTACAGGTTGCGAAACAGGCGTAAAAGTTTATCAAAGAGACATGAACTGTCAAAAGTCACATGAGATACGAGAAAGCTATGTCCTGACGTGACTAGGCACATACAAGAAGAAAAACGAAGCATTGGGGTGCACCGACAAGGTGGAATATGTGTCGGACGTTTTTGTTTTCGACTGTTTTTCTTAACATATCCATAGGCTTGACGTTTAGTAATTCGACCGTTGTTCAGACATTTCTCAGAAGTTGACTCTGGCTAACAAGGGATATGTTTCGGGTCATTTTAATGCTGACCCCTTAACACACAAACCAATCAAATGATTCTGGGTGTAGTGGTGTCGGATGACCGGAACAAATATCGTTGCGGTTTTGCGTATATATATATATATATATATGTGTGTGTGTGTGTGTGTGTGTGTGTGTGTGTGTGTGTGTGTGATTGCATTTCTTCACTCTCCTCTTTCCAAATAAAGTCTTTATTTCCATTCGATATTAAGTGAGCAAATTCCATTTCGAGCATCGAGATTAAATACACAGGCAGAGATTCAGACAAACGGATAGATAGATAGATAGATAGATAGATAGATAGATAGATAGATAGATAGATTCGAATGAAATGAGATAAGAACAAAATGAGATAGATAGATAGATAGATAGATAGATAGATAGATAGATAGATAGATAGATAATGAACAGACTGAGATAGATAGATAGATAGATAGATAGATAGATAGATAGATAGATAGATAGATAGATAGATTCGAATGGAATGAGATAAGAACAAAATGAGATAGATAGATAGATAGATAGATAGATAGATAGATAGATAGATAGATAGATTCTACTCACTGATGGTTCCAGACTGACTGTTGATCCCTGTGAACACCTTTACAGGTTACTTCCGGTGATACTATCGATCCAGACTCATATCTGCCTCCTCGGTGATTAAAGCCAAGGAGTGACTGGAAAGAGAGAGAAAAAAATAAACAAATCAATTTACTTAAAATCAATCACACATTTTATCGATTACATTTCAAACCTTTTTTATATGTCACTGTTGGAAACTCGACTAAGCCATTTTTTCTTGTCGAGATAAAAAGAAAATCGCCCATATTTACTTGAAACATTTTTAATATCATTTTTATCAATGATAGAGCAGGATTCCAACCAGATGCCATTGAGTTAAGTAACCAAAAAACATTATTCACATATATTTAAAAATATATCGATATATTATTCAGTCTTAAAACAAAAGAAATTTAAACTCTAGGTAAAGTTTAGAAATTTCATTTTACATACCGAATTTTATTTTAGATACTAATTTCATCACTACCAAATAAACATGATTTGTGTCAGTCAGTCAGTTAAGTGCCATACGTGAAACACGCTTAGGCGATCATGTCTCGAAAGAGATATGACTGACTGGGCAGAACATTATCCCGCAGTAGGTTGTCATTGCTTTCTGCCGTAGACTGGCTGCCAACCAAGGCAATAGAACCCAATCTGTCCTATTATTTAACCCATAACTGGAAGGAAGAGACGGATTAATACCTTTCCCAAGGGTATTTGCGCGTAAGTGAATGCAATGAATTCAACTGGAATTCGAACTCGGCTTCCCGCTTTCCCGCTCCGTGCCGATATCCACTGCACCACAACGCACATAAAAAATAGTTTGTTATTAAATTATTTTAAAAATCAAAATCAAAAAATGATTTGCGTTACCAAATAGTAATAATTCGGAAAAAAATTTTAGTATTTGGTAGTAAAAACAAAAGATGGCTTTGAGAATCGCATATTTTACGTATTTCACTTAGCTTCCTTGTTAGAAATGGTTAAAGCGGTGCTCATGAAATATGCTATAGACGAATGGGCCCGTGCAGTAAAAAATGACGGCAAAATCTTTATATCGATATGCCGTCTAAAATGACGGCAATATTTACATTAATATACATACTATTAAGTATATTACATTAAGAGATAAGGGAAAAAACAATTCAACTCCCACCCAGAGAGTGACAGAAGGGATATATATATATATATATATATATACACACAACGGTGTTTATCAAAATACAGAGGATATATATACAGGATTTTGTAATACAAAAAAAATATTTACAAAGCAAAAGTCAGTTAAGTGCCATAGAAACATGACTGACTGAGCAGATTATTATCCCACAGTAAGTTAATATTACATTCTGAGGTAGATTGGTTGCCAACCAAGGCTATAGAAACCAATCTGTCCTGTTATTTAACCCATAACTAGAGGGAAGAGACGGATTAATACCTTTACCAATGATATTTGTGCGTAAGTGAATATAAGGAATTCAACTGGAATTCGAACTCGGCTCTCCAATTTCTCGTTCCGAGACGATATTCACTGCACGGCAATGCACATCCTGCAACACAACATGACTTAAATGGTCAAAACAAAGACACTTTTAAGACTAGATGGAGTAATCATAGGTCTACTTATAAACTAGAAAACTTTTAAAATTGTACAAAATTGGTTAGCCATTTATGGAAATTGAAATATAAATATGGAAAAGACTCAGACATAACGCTGAGTATAGTGAAAACAGCCAAACCGTACAATAGTGGCAAAATATGTAGACTATGCCAGGAAGAAAAGTTAGTTATTATGTTATTCCCAAACAAAAAAAAACTTACTAAGTGAAAGAACAGAAATTATAACCAAATGTAACCATATTAGGATCATACAATCATGGATGAAAATGTTGTAAGTTCTCTTAATTTTTAAAATTGCGCGTTCATAAAAAATCCCTGTGACGAGAGCAGCGGCGAGTGTGGAACATGAACGTGGTGGAGCCACTTGAGGGCCGAGATTTTTCTGAGGAGGAGAAACGGGGCAAAAACTCAAGCAGCGTCTTTATTTTCATACGACAACACTATCGTTTACACAAGTTAGGGATGAGCTTTTCCATTCATATTAGTAGAGTTCTAATCTATTCTTACCCTCTTTTCCACTCTCAAGCTGTTGGAACACTAGTTAGGTTAATTTCAAAATAAAATCAAAGGGTTTCGTAAATGTTTGAAGCTTATAAAAGTAGGTGGCCAGCCAGGTAAGGGTTTGACCTCCTGCTGTTCCCACCGTAGAATCGCCCTGTACGTAAGCGCTTAAAGCAAAACGGTAAAATCAGTTATTATATAACTGAAGACACCAAAAGGTAGACACCTGAGTTGCGTAATCACTCGTTTGCAAATGAAACACACACACACATATATATATATATATATATATATATATATATATATATATTGTCATCCGCAGACAGATCTGTTTCGCCGTATCACAGCTCATCAGTACGGTTAGACTCCGATTGCTTTTTTACCCAGGATTGAAACCTGACCGAAATGGCGTCAGACTCTACCCCTGGGCTATGGGCGTTCGGTGGAAGTAAGCAGACTTTTTAGCGTATATCATTATACACGCCCAATAGCTAGTGCACTCTAATTCATTTCACTGAATGAGCGATGCGTACATGCCAGAGTAGCTACTGTTTATCAAAGTCTACTATTTTTCCAGAGTGCTCAATCAGGGTGTGAGAGCGTTATTCTTCACTACTCGATGACATAATTATTGCAAAAAATAAAATTATAAGGCACTGTTAAAGAGTAAACAAAAGCTTCATAACTAGTAGTAAAGTTTAATAACTTGTAGTAAAGAGAATGAACAGATCCGACGCTGCTTCGCTATAGGCTCTCTCTCCATGAGAGTAATATCTAAACTGTGTGTATGTGTGTGTGTGTTCGTTACTTATAGACTCCGAAACGGCTGAACCGATTTTCTTGAAAATTTACACAGTTGTACTATAAGCGTCTGCGAGTGTTCTTAGCTAGGTTTTGCCGATAATTATCGATAATCGAAAAAATCGGGTTATAGAAGGAGTGGTCCGATTTTAATCAAATTTCATACACTCATAGACAAAGGCATAAGAAACAATATTCAGAAGTTTCAAGGTTACAGTTCTTACAATAGTGCAGAAAATCGATAATATATATATAAAAGTTTTCATTACACCCGAGCAATGCCGGGTTATACTGCTAGTCTAAGATATGCGCCGCGTGTATTGAAGCTATAGAAGATTATTTTTACATGTATATAGAAAATTTTTGTAAGTGTATGAGATATTTAAAAAAAAATTTGTATATGTATAAGAACGCCTGTCTGTTGATATGCATGTGTGTGTCATAATAATAATTGCTTTAATACACCGGACACCTACCTGACCAATAATAATCAACCACAAACAAGATTCTAGTATATTGTCTCTGTAAAATATTACATTTCTCATCTGTTGAAACATGTTAAACGTGTTAGATTGAGATACGTTTCCTACTTCGTTCTTTATTCTATCATCTTGTCAGATTCCGATATATATATATATATATTAAAAAAGGATTAATTCAAAGATGTTGAATGGCCATTTCGATATGAAGATCCCCACGGGGGACGACACATCACCTCAGCAACAGAAAAAACCTTTCAGAAACTGGAAAAAAATTAGTCTACTTTTCCTTTTTAAATAGATTGCAAAGAAATTAAAAAATAAATAATAAAATAAAATAAAAATAAAAATAAAGGGAAAGAAAAAGAAAAAGAAAACAAAAAAGAAAAAGAAAAAGATAGAATAAAATCAAATAAATAAGAAAAGAAAAAAAATTGACATCGTCTGGGTTCGCAAAAAAAAGGGAGAATGTAACTAAAAATTAACAGACAGCCGTGTTAAATCGACGTAAGTTTAAGCAACACGGAAAAAAGTTGGTAAGAGATATAAAAGAAGGAAGGGAGGGAAAAAGAAAGAAACTAAAGAAAAAAATTTGTTTAAATATTACAGACGCTGGACAAATTCAAAAACCTAATTTCCCCAAATCGTTGAAGTATTAGAAAAAGGCCTTTACTTAAAAAGGCATAATTATTAATAAAAGGGAATAAAAAGATATAGGATTTAAAATAAAATTATTTTTAAAAAAATTAGGTCATTTGAAATTAAACTAAATAAAGACAACACTAGGTAAAAAAAAATTAATTACAATTATTATATACATACCTATAGAAGTACACACATACATACATATATATACACACACAATTCTACGAATAAGAATACATATATACATACACATACACACACATACATTCAATTTATTACACACTTATATACATATACATGCGCATACACACATATATATGTGTGTACACACCTATATATATATATATATATTGTTCGATATAACAGATAATGAATGTCTATTTAGTTTTATCATGAGCCGTTCTAAACAAACTATTTTGGCTTTAATTTCAGGTGAAAATAAAGACAAAAACTGTCCAACATTTGGATATTTTTTTATTGTGCTGGTTCTAAACTTTCACATGAGCCATCTTCAAAGCGGTTACAGGGATGTTAACATAAAGACATTCACCATCAAAGATGATTTTATCTTGTGTTGAAATAAAACATTGCTATGCAACGATAACAGACACCAAAATTATTTTCACCTGAAACTAAAGCCAAAATACGATATTTAGAGTGGCTCATGATTAAACTTAATAGAAATTCATTGTCTGTTATATTTAACAGTATATATATATATATATATATATATATATATATATATATATATATATATATACATTTGTCCAGTCCGTAAACGGCGAGGATAATCCAACAAGATCAATTTAATATAAAATATTAAGTGTTATATCTATATAGAAAGCTCAACTAATGTTATCCAGAGCAATATGATATATTTCATTTCTATGAGCTAATTTATGAATTATAATTTATAACCACTCTAAATGATGTATTGAGTTTTCCTTTATAAATATCATATTGCTACGAATAATATCCATTTCTTTTTATATAGGTTTTTAATGGGTTTTATGAAATCGTATTATGATTTTTTTTTTTTCGTAATTTTTATCAATTATTGTTACATTTTGTCTTTATTATTAGTATCTGTATTATTGTTTTTAATTTTATCTTTGTTATCATTACTAATACCTTAATGTTTTCTGTAGATCCTTCTTTAGATCTTATGGAAGACCTCGAGAATAATAGCAGGAGTACCCAACCAGATATGGCAATAGTACAGTATCCAATGTATTGACAAACTTATAAATGTGCAAGAGGGGTTCTGACGAGAAAAACTTTATGGCCTGACACAGACACCCATCCTTCTTAACAGTAGATGCAACTATATATATATACTGGCAGCATATCCCGGCGTTGCTCGGGTGTAATGAAAGCTTTTAAACTAATCCATGGTCCTGGAGCTCAGACTCTTTCGACATTGGCACGAAAGACTAAAAAGCAATAGTTGTTTCCAGCTAAAGCGAAACCGTAGACTGAAAGAAAAATGAATGGATGTAAGTCAAATTTTGATTTCCTGGTATCGATATCAAATAAGTTTTTTTCGTCGTAAACTGAATTTTGAAAGCTAAAGAAGTCCTCTGAGTAAATCGTATCATGGCTGAGACTAAGAACAATTCTACCTACTTAGATCTAAACCCGAAGCAAAAAGGTCTGAAAAAATACAGACATACAGGCAGAAATTCGGAAGTTCTTTTCTTATTAGAACGATCAGAGTGAAATGCTATACCTCTGTAATCACCATTAGATTTATCCGACTCGGGGCGAATGTCAAGCAATACAACCCGCCATTTTTCTGTGGAAGGGAATTCCATCATGTTGCTCTTTTTCTCACAGATGCTGCCCAACTGACCCAACTATACTGTGCAACAGACATAATAAAAACAAACCATAGCACCATTTGTATATATATATATATATATATATATATATATATATATATATATATAGTCATCCGCAGACAGATCTGTTTCGCTGTATCACAGCACATCAGTACGGTTAGATTCCGATTGCTTTTAACCCAGGATTGAAACCCAACCGAATTGGCGTCAGTCAGCGATACTCCCTCTGGTCTATGGGCGTTCGGTAGAAGAAGGCAGTCATTTTAGCGTGTATATTATCATTATACCCGCCCAATAGCCAGAGTTCTCTAATCCATTACTGAATGAGCGATGCGTACATGCCAGAGTAGCTACTGTTTTTCAAAGTCTACCATTCTTCCAGAGTGCTCAATCAGAGTTTGACAGCGTAAATAGAGCGTATATATATATAAGTGTACATTGAATTCAACACCCAATGGCAACAGTCTGTTTCATGCTTAAACGCAATAGTCGGATGATGTGTTTAAGTTTGGTGTTGTCCTCAATGTCCACTTTTATATTTACATACGCTCTATCGCTGATATTTATCACTTTAACCAATAAATATACCATACCTTCATATATATATATATGTATATGTGTGTGTGTGTGTGTGTGTGTGTGTGTGTGTGTGTGTGTGTGTGGATAACTATATATATATATATATATATATATATATATATATAAAGGCCATTAACATTTACTGTTTGACTTGGACAGAAATCTTGTTTACTTTGACTCCCCAAAAAAATCAATTACGAAACAATTATGAACGATATGAAACTCTAGTGCGTTATCTTCGACCGCCCCACCCTTGAATCGTTTTTTTTAACTACTGTGATTAAATTGGAATAACAGACGAGGCAAATTTGATTCGTTGAAGTCAAAAAAAAAAAATGCGTAACGTTCTTAAAATTTTCATCGGGCGTAAATTGATTAAGACTTTTTGTTGAATTCATATTACGTAGTAATTTTTAGCTTCTAAGTTCCTTCCAAATACATCTTTTTGGTGAAGCAATAATGGTTGAATATATTTTGTATTCATCCTCATACTACACTTTTATGTAAACGGAAGGTTCCTTAATCGCTCTAAGACCGATTCGCTTCCGAAAAACTGAAAAATATCAGAGTTTATTTAGAATGCTTTCTAGTGTTTTTGAATATATATATATATATGAGTTCGTATTTAATAAATCTCTGAAGAAGCTTGTTATAAGTGAAACATGTTAGATTAAAGACACTTTTTCCTACTTGTTCTTTACTTATTCTATTCTCATATATATATATATATATATATATATATATATATATATATATAGTGTTGAGTCGTGATAATGTTTAGTGCCAAGGTTGTTGTTTTTTCAGTGATTTTACAGTTAAAATGCATTTTTGGCAAGTAGGGCTTTTTTTCATCGTAAAGTGCTTAATATCGGGATGGAAATAGAGGGTGATAAGCACGAAGAGTCAGTCACTTAGGTTCATGCCAACTTCGAATTTTCGTGAGGACACCGCTATGATAGTTTCACTCGTCAGGGCTATGTACTGCTAAGTCCTGATTTTTCTTATTTAAAATTATTGTTTAAACAAAAAAAAAATTATATATATATATATATATATATATATAAAGAGAGAGAGAATTAATGTGAAAAAATTTAACACTTAAATGAGCAGATTTATGCAAACTCTGAAGTTTCGTGAAGACATTATTGCGATGTCATCAATTCTCAAGGCTTTTCTTCGTCTGCTTCGTCTAACTCGACTTCATCGAAGAAAAAGCTCTGAGGCATAAAGACATTACAATAACGCCTTCATGAACCTTTGGAGTCGGCATAACTGCGATCAGTTAAATGAAAAACGTCTCCAAATTAATTCTATTAACGCCCTATCTCTATCTCAAGCAGTCAGTCAGTTACGTGCCATAAGTGATACACGCTTTGGGCGATCGTGTCTCGAAAGAGACATGACTGACTGGGCAGAAGAATAATCTACAGTAGGTTGCGATTGCTTTCTGCAGTAGACTGGTTGGCAGCCAAGTTTGTAGAACCCAGTCTGTCTTATTATTTAACCCATAACTGGAGGAAAGAGACGGATTATTACCTTTTCCAAGAGTATTTGTGCGTAAGTGAATGCAAGGAATTCAACTGGAATTCGAACTTGGCATCCCGATTTGTCGTTCCGAGTCGATATACACTGCACCACAACGCACATCCAATATCGAGCACTTTACGAAAAAAACATGTTTGCCCAAATGCCTTTCTACTAGCAAACCATTAAAAAAAAAGCAATCATCACAATATATATATATATATATATATATATATATATATATATATATATATATATATATATTGTGTATTTAGGCAACAATCTCTCTTTTATAGAGGTTTCATTGAAAATGACAGACAAGGTATAGAAGAGAGACTGTTACCCAAATACACAAATTTTAAATTAGATAAGCCGGCAGGCAACAAGGAAAGCAATATTAATGGTAATAATTTGTCTGTCATTTTCAATGAAACCTGCATATATATAATTATATATATATTGTTAAATATAACAGACAATGAATGTCTATTATGTTTAATCATGAGCATCATAAACATCGTATTATGTTTTTATTTTCGCTTGAAATTAAACTCAAAATACGATGTTTAGAACGGCTCATGATTAAACCTAATAGACATTCATTGTCTGTTATTTTAAAACAAATAATGTGCCGCCTCGATACATATATATATATATATATATATATATATATATATATATATATATATATATATATATATATATATATATATATATATATATATATATATATATATATATATATATATTCAGCCTTCTTCTGCCGAGCACCCATAGCTCAGAGGTAGAATCGCCGACTGACGCTAATTCGGTCGGGTTTCAATCCTGCGTTAAAAAGCAATCGGATGTTTAGCCGTACTGATGAGCTGCGAAACAGATCTGTATGCGGATAACTATATATATATTCTAGAACATATACAATTTTTTTTTACATATCCACTACAAATCGTACATTTGTTTCGACATTAAAACTACAGTGTCTCATCAGGTGGTGTCGACAGGCATGGAAAGCCTCTTTTCTTATATTTGGTGAGTTGTGTGTGGGATGTTGGTGGGGTTAGTGATAAGGGAATAAGTCTTGTCAATTGTCCGTTTGAATTTTGAAGAAATAAATATATGAACTCTAATCAGAAAGGTGACAGATAATTCTACGGAAGAGCGTGGTTGTAGCAAAACCAATATATGTAGTGGGTTTATTATTAGTACCAGAGATACAATCTCTGAACGGGTATGTAAATTGATACACTACATTGGTATTCTGTAGAGGATTTAATTGAGTGCTTGTAGGGTTATTCAAGACTATAAGGTCAATTATT